>CM046839.1:12355909-12595909 GCA_025618425.1 Heliocidaris tuberculata
TTTATGTCACTCATGCTGGCGTAACGTCTTGCTTGGAAGTTTTAGTGGCTAGATCGTGTGGTGCATTAACCCTATTTTATAAGCTCTGGCACGGACTACAAATTATACCTAGAATCTAAACAATACATAAGAAGGACAAATCCCCTCTGATATAAAACTGTTAAATGCACCTTTGCTCTTTGCTTCTTCGACTTGGGTATCCTTAATGGCTTGGAATTCTATGAGGCTGAATGAGGGCTTCGTGATGACGGTCAGATGAAGGGAAAATCGCGCACAGCTGCCGAAGATATTACAGACCTTATGTGAAAATACAGTAAAGAGCTAGTGTCAACCTATCGCCATCATGCATATTTATGGCAGATTGAAACAGAGAAAATCTCCATGATTTCAGAAGAGAAGGTGAAAAATTTACATGAAAATAAACATGGTAGGCATCTGCTTTGCATAGTAAGCTTTCTCAGTTATTATCATAATTATTTATCATTATAACTATTAATTATTACCATTGTTAATATTATTATTATTATTATTATTATTATTATTATTATTATATTATTATTATTATTATTATTATTATTATTAATAGCAGTAACTGTAGTAGCAGTCGCTGTCGCATTAGTCTTAGTCATAGTTGTAGTCATAGTCGTAGTAGTATAGTAGTAGCAGCAGCAGCAGTAGTATCAGTAGTAGTAGTAGTAGTGGTGGTGGTGGTGGTGGTGGTAGTGGTAGTGGTACCTTCGCGACGTAATGGTTGTAGGCAACATCAACAGGTGCAGCTCTACCAAGTTGTTCAAAGGAATCCTCAAAAACAGCATCAGTCAGAGCTCTGAATCTCAGACTGCGCTTCAGGAACAACTGATAGCTGAGAGGCAGAGCGTCTTCATCTGTCACACAGTTCTCCACCACAAATATGATCTGTAAGTACACGTACAAGAAGATAATGACAAACTTTGGCCACTTTATCTCTTTAAAGTGGAAAGTCCACTCTGGCATCAAGTCATCAAGTCACCAAGTTTGTGTGTACATGGTGTAGGGGAAGTGGAGGCCCGAGGACTTGAGGATCGTTATATACAGTAAATTCCTCAATGATACGTCACTGACATTAGATCATTGGCTTTATGCACAAAGTAGGCTATTATTATTATACTACTGCTAATAATCTTATTTACCCAGGGAAGCCTCATCAGTATTGACACTGTTCTTCCTGAGAGCTCTGTAATTACTAGTGCCCCAATATTTAATGCACCTGGGTCGAGAGTGACAATCGTGGGTAAACACTTTGTCCAAGGATGTGAGCACTAGTCGAGCAAGGAGTCAAGAGCCTTCACAGTGCTCCAACCTAATACTTCGTTTACATCATTTAAAAAAGTAAGTGGTTTCATCTACTCATAATGCTTACGCGAGGCTCACTAATTGCATTTACAAATCAAACTCGTGATAAGGTAATCGATATGAAAAGAGTTAAAAAGTAAATGGAACAATTAGCATCCGAGAAGTGGGTTAATCTTAGTAATATCTATCAGGGACTCTACTTTAATTACTCTCGCACAACATCTAGTAATGCCTACACAAATACCGAGCAGGAGGGACATTTAGATTCCTATAGATACAATTTGTATATCATTAATCGTTTAATATGATTATTTCAAGGTATAGGACAATAAATCCACTTCAAATCAGCATTGAATTTACCGTGTCCAACTCCGTGTAAGATGTAGCCCCAGTCAACAGGGAAAAGGTGCAGGAGGACACTCCAGCATAGACCCTGGTGTTGATGCTGCTAACAGCGACCTGGTTCTGTGCATCTGTGGCTGTGACTTGGAAGGTATACGGTTGCCCTTCCTCAAGGGTCCCTGCATGAAACATGATGTGAACATTTTAATATTAGTGTCGATCAGAAGAAGGGAGAGAAGGAGAGAGAGAGAAAAAAAAGGCGAAGGAGTGGGAGAAATTATATAAAGAAAGGATAAATTTCAGGGGGTTGGAAGGACATTACTGAGAGAGAGAGGACGAATGTAGGCTGCAAATTTAGACTAGACATTGTAGGACAAGGGAAAGTCCCGTCATGCAAAAAACTGAGCAGAAACAGATAACTTTATATCTTAAAGACGTGATATGATTATTGATTTGATTATTGATGGGTAAACTGACGTGAAAAATATGAATGATATTGATGAGCTTAATACCTGGACTAAGAACGAATGCAGTCAAGCTGCGACCTGGATTATACTCCTGTGTAGCATACAGATCAGTCATATCGATGTATCCTTCACCTGTTAATATTGATACAAGAAACAAAGCGAATGATAAGTACTAAAAAACTGAAGAATATTTCTGAATACAGACATATTAAATTTCTGTTGTTGGATTCGGCTTTTTTAAATTCTTGAGATGATGAGTTGACGGAAATCTTCAGTATTTCTTGTATTTAATGATACAAAGAAAATTAAGAGAGAAACAAACAAAGGCAGGTCTGAAATGAAAAAAAGAAAGATTTATTAATAACAGAGTTAAATGGCACCACTATGTATTTAACGTCTTTTTAATAGTCGTGGAAGTAGCTAAATTTTTAAGCATTAACAGACGGGAAAAAATTCCAGTATAAATTTCGAGAAAATGACCAAAGGGCAAATCTGATTCAATTTTCAAAGAGAGTGATAAGAATTTTCTATGTACTGTGGTTGTAGATACCATAACAGCTATACAGAAGTAATTTCAAAAGAATCCCATACCAATGACAGAATCTAAATAATCCTTCTTTGCTACAAATAAATTTGGTCTGATATTCCATGTTACCCTTTCAGGACAGAAATTATTTAAGGGTTAAAGTGATCACATTTTGTTCTTCAAATTGGCAGCAATAATATTACTCTTTCACTGCTACATGGGTCTAATAAAGTGTAATGTTTTTGAAAACAATATACATAGTCATGATAATTGGGAATTTTGTAGAAAAGTAGAAAAATTGCCAATTTGATAAAAAAAACCCCAATGATTTCGAACCTCTCAATGTGTTTCCACTTTAAGCATTGTAAAACTGATTCTCTTTTTTTAAATTCCTGGCATCAAACGTAACATGGTCATGCAACAAAAATGGACATAGTGTGTCCAGAAATTTTTGTTCTTTCTACTTATGCATCTGATATATTTTTTTCAGAGCTCTGAATAAAAAATTATTGAACAAAATAAAATGTGGTCAATTTCTTCGTAAGGGTTACACTGTTGAGTCTTCCAAAATAATTGTTCACATTATTTGTTTAAGGAAATGACATAGGCCCGTATTCTCGAAAGTGGCCTAAGTTAAGCCTGGCTTAACTTAGGCCGCTGCTTTATGGAAGGCCGTTCGTCAACCCCTAAGTCCCGTATAAATAACTATATTTATGTAAAAAAAAAAGAAACAAAATTAGTTTCTGGCGTGAAATGAGCATTAGAAATCAATTCTATCATATCAGTTTTTATATTTGCATTTAATCCCAGAACTATGGTGGTTTTGTAGGATTAAAAGAGGTTGACATTTGGCTCTCCATAATACGATGGCCTAAATCCACACACTTAGGCGGGGGCTTAAAGTTAGGCGCCTTTCGAGAATACGAGCCATAGTGTATAATGTATAACATTATGAAGTATAAAAATCATAATAAGATGATTTAAAAGATAGTTATGGTACTGGTGTTTATCTCTAGTAGATGAGGTACGAGTATTAATGAGCATGCCGGCCTTTATTCAAAATCATTTAACGACGCAACAGATCTTTATTCTACTGTAATTGACGCTATCACTACTCACCTGCATCAGTAACTGACTCCCATACTACGGTGATATCACTGGTATGGTCGATGATGCCTGCAAAAAAGAAGTATTTGTCGCTTCGAACTCTGTCATCGACCGGACCTGGAATGATCTATGTATCCACGAAAGTCAAAGGATGAGCAGAAAGAAAATCAAAGGGAGAGCAATGTTAATCGCGAGTAGAATACTAAGATGATGATGAGAAGATGGATGTCAACAAACTTATGAAGATCATAGACATGTCACCTTTGCTATTGGGTCTAATGCCTTAGTGTTGCACATGCAGTGGGAGGCGTCATTTCGATTGCAATGTTACCTGGGCTGGTCAAGCGTGTGAGAGTAATTAGCCCATACGTCAGTTACAGGGGCGGCGCCAGGGTATTTTGATAGGAGGGGCAAGACGACCTAAAGATGACGTCATATTTTTTCTCCATTAAATAACAGGGGTAATATAGAGTTATATGTTTAAGACCTTTCTTTTTAATACTCCTCTTTCTTCTTTCTTCCCTTTTCTTCCCTTTTCTTCCTCCTTTTCTTCTTTTTTTTTCTTTTCTCACTACTTGAAAAATCATAGAGGGGGCGGTCGCCCCCTCTGCCCCCCCCCTGTAGCGCCGCCCCTGGTCAGTTATTAAAAGCACTGGTTGCAATCTTCATGATGAATTCACATTTCAGACGATATCATTCCCCACATGGTCCGTTAAAAACCGCACTAGTAATTGACGCAGTCCTTCGTCAAGCAAACGACACATGGTGTGCAATTGGCTTAAGGCGACATATTATGTCTTTAAGGACAGCATGCATCTTGTTATCACTTGCTCATTCCTGTCACAAGCATACCTTGATTAAATCAAAGTTCAGAATGAATACTATATAACTTTTCCAAAACTCAGTACAGTGGATGTTTATAGTTGTGTTTATCATGAAGTTTTACCTGCGGTGGAGTCCCAGCTTTAGCATGGATGTATGCTGTATCTGTGGCACTTCGGACATTTTTCGTCACTTCAAGAGTGATCACGTACAGAGTTTCAGGAACCATGAGAGAGGCGTCGAATGTAATGGTGGTCGAATTGGTCTGGTTCGCTGGCAAAATGTCGGAGCCACCCTCTGACAAACAAGGGCCTTGTGAAAACTAAAAGAAAGAAAGTCATTTATTTCTTACATTTTACTTACGTATATTTCATGTGAAAACTAACCCGTTGAACAACCATACAGCGTGCATTTCAGCAGTGTTTAGAATGATAAAATTTGAAATATAAATGAGCATATTGTTGTTGAATAATCGTTGAAGCCAACTGAACACTATATACTAGGGTTCAATTACTTCCAGTAACCGGTATTACTATCAATCTTCCACATTTAAAAATCACAATAAAATTTCATTTTTTTTCTAAAATCGATATCTGATAAACCGAAGATCAATACGCTGAAAATAGACATAAAATGTAATTATGAATTTGATGACAAACGTTTGTTTTTATGTTCTCCTTATACAGTGCGTCCCAGAAAAATAAACACGAAACTCTAAAACAAAGAGTTATTGTGACCAAACTATGTCCTCTATGTCCTTAATTATATATTTGCCATAAAGTGGAGGTATTCTGCTTTAAAATGATACCAAGATGGCATCCATCGGTATATGCTTTACCGAGCCTTATCATTTTGAAAATGACATGAAATGACATGAAAATGACATGACAATTACTTTATCTTCGTTCCTGGAATATTTAATGAATTCAGAAAATCTGGAGGTGTACGCCATGTGGACCCCGGCAATTGGATGGATGGATGGTTTAAATTTAACGAAACTACCAAACACATCTGTGTCATTTAAGTGTCAAATGATGTTTCTTAACATGATCCCGGCAATTGGTACTGGACTGTTGTTTATGTAAATATCGATTGAATGCGTATAGTCTTGTGTTTCATATCTTTTAAAGTTTACATTTCCGCTACATTTTCGCCTGTGATAAACATTTTTCACAGTTTTACCAAGATCTGGCATAAGTGGATTCTTACTTGCCATTTTCAAAACAATGTTGCTGTGTGAAGCATGTATGCTTTAGTGCCATCATTTGAAAGCATACCACTGTCAATTTATGAAAAAGAAATAATTATGTTCATACAGCTCATAGTTTGTTCACAATAACCCTTTGTTTTAGGGTTTAATTTTTTTTCTGGGACTCACGGTATAGATCTGTTTAATGATGTTTAATGTCAAAGGATAGAATATTTAAAAAAAGTTAAATTGAACATCTTCGCAGTCAAAAGACTAAATAGGTTTAAATATTAAGTAAAAGTTTCATACAGTTTAAGTAAAACTGTATTAAATATCAAATATAAAAATATAGTACAGGCCTATTCATCTGTTCATAAAGCAATAACCAACGACGCTCAACTAATAGTTGAGCGTCGTTGGTAGGTAACATACTTATGATTAATATTAAAAGGTCGGATATTACCTCTTGATAATCACACAAAATATACGTTTACTAAATATAAAGTACGCCCTGTGTCCATTATTTTACTGAAAATATCTGTAAAATAAAAGATAATTTATTTTTTATGTTATAGGAATCCAATTGAATTGCTTCTCATTTTCTACATAAAAATATTCGTTCGTATTCGTTTCGATATACAGGAATTATAAATTGAATTTCCTCCAGTTCTCCATAGTAATAAAACCACAGAAAAGAAACTACAATTCTTACAACGTTCATGCATGTCCATAAATACTGAAGCAGGTTATCCCTGCCATCTGGGTCGAAGGATCGTGAACCATCAAACTCTACGTTCCCGCTGCTCACTCCAATGGTCCGTATCCTACTGCCTTTGATCTTCGCGACTGGATCAGAAGACACCGTGGTGACCTTTACCGTGCGGTTGGTCACTTGGGAGGGGTCGTCCACTTTCGAAACGGAGACTGTGATTGGTATAGCCATGTCACCTGATCATATACACAATGTATTTCAAATAAATAATAGTAAAAGGTACATTAATATTAGTGTCTGGTATAGTGCTCATATCCAGCGCCCGCTGGACGCCCATGGCGCTCCAATATCTCTTCTCCTATTACCTGATTACCGTGATCCGTTTTGGCCCTTACAGAATTCCAGGAATTCCTATCAGCATGACGCAGACACCTACTTATTACACATGTGCTGAGAGCGGCAAATGTATATTAATGTCTTTCCAGGGAACATTAGTTCGAACCCACTTTCAATTGAACCACTTTTTTAATGTAAATTGTAATGTGGTATATTATTTCTTTTTATGATGTATACTTAACTCTTCATTTTGTATAAATATATGCTGTTATTGTTTTGACTTTGTCAACATTATTCTTGTACGGACTTGCTGAAAAACAGCTTTCTTTTTTTTTTTTTATAGCTGAAAGCAAGTTTTCTATTCTCTGCGGTTACCTACTAGTCAGCAACTGCAAAATTATCAACTCTTTACTTTGCAGGTTGAGGTACTTATCTCTAATGAAATAGGGGTTCTGCAAAGGAGAGGCAATAGCTATATTGACTACAGAATGAAGTATAAATTTTACGAATTAATAATTGTGACATAAAATTCTTGTAAAAAGTAATGTGAAAATTTTACACAGTAATTATTGTGCAGTCTTAAATGAAAATCTTTCCATTCATAAAAAAAAAAAAAAAAAAAAAAAAAATATATATATATATATATATTCATTATTATTAAATCTCCAGTGCATCAATTAGGATTTGAAATGCACCAACAAGGAACCGTAAACAAACAATCACCTGGCAGGGTTCCAGCCGGAATGAACAAGCTTCTTCTGTTTGCAAACTTGGGAGTGAATTCCACACCAGGAACATTGGAAAACCAGGAGAAGCTTACTTGTCCTGCCCCTCCACATTGCTCAGAAAATGCCACTTCTGCAGTCAGTCCAAACCTGATGAAAATAGATATAAGATCGTCACCATACGGAAGTTTTAAGATAAGTGTCGGAGGTCTCTTACAATGCCAATGTTATGATTTTTTTTAATGGTCACTAATAGCACATGGTAGAGAAGTCTGAGAGTTGTATTAGAACCAATGAAGCAAAAAAATAAATTAATTAATTTAAAAAAAAAAAAAAATAAATAAATAAATATATATATTTTTTTTTAAATAGGAGTTGAGGGATAGGAAAACAGAATAAGTAGAAAAACGACAATGAAACTGTCTCTAAAATGGAGATCCTTGATCCACATAGAATCACTGCGATAGGTAGGAATAAGTGAAACCTGAATCGTCATTTAGTATTTTGTATGGGAGTCCCGTAAAATCATACACTTGCAATATTATTACTTATCACTGAACCTAAATAATTAACACAAGATTCACTTGCATTTTCTTTATCTCAAAATAACTTTAGACAAAGACATACTGAAGTTTTCGCCTCGCACTCATCAGAACAAACGCTGAAATAAAACAAAAATAAACGGGAATTAAGGGAACAGAACTCTAAAGTCCACGTTTATATTGTTTGATTTCAATCAGGATCTGTATGTTAGTAATTGTTGTTTACATCTACGAGATTAATATTTTACTACTAGTATACTTACAAATTAAGTTGAGCTCTGGTCAAACGATTACTTTGCGAAAGAAACAGTCTGGAAACAATTGGGAAGGGTCGATTATGTAGTGCGTAATTAAAATGATAAGAAATTGTCTCAACCTTGCTGAAAGTCACATGAACTGCTAACAAAAATGGGAATACCGGTATGGGACTACACACACATGTGGCATGAATGTTCAACATTTCAGCTATTCCTCGTCACATTTCGAATATGAGGGCTTTTGAAGAGCATTCCTTTTTTCAGGGGGACATTTCTTCTATGATATTCTTCCAAACTAACATACAAAGAATAAGAAAGCTCATAAATCATTTTCACCTTAACCAGAACTGCACCTTCTCTTAAATGGGTCCATTTATTCTGAATTTATTTAATATTATACACCGCCATTACTCACGGTTCGGAGACTTTGATCGGCTGATCTAGGCTGACCCTTTGGGCGACGATTGAGACCTCAGGAGCGACTGTTGCTTCCCTGGTGAGCTGGAAAGTTGCAGAATCAGATGCTCCTAAGAAGTTAGTCACGTTGACTCTGAACTCGTACGTCATGCCTGGGGTCAAATACGAGCCGTTGAAGGACAGTCTTGATCCCGCATCTATTACGAAAGAAGGTGGTTATGAACACGTTGATAAATATGAAAAAGTGATGAATAAAGACAGATATAAAGCATGATTGTGCCTATGGTTTAATATGCATTTGTAATCAAAACTGCACTCAGATCTACAATTCGGTTCGTCTTTCAAAATCTTGCACAGAGGAAGTATTTGGATTAAATTGCATTCTTTATCACACTTCATTGGCATTCTTCAAAGTATAATGAAGATTAAACCCTTTACTGATCTGAGAATACACTGCTATGTGGCATACCATCATATATCTGTTGAAGGTCAGGATGATCGGGTCCACCAGACCATTTGAATTCCATTGATCTTCCGGCGCTACCAGTGGATTTTGTCGCCCCGATCCGGACAAAGCTACAGAAGTTGATGATATCATTGCCTTCCAATCTGGCTCTTACGGGAACAGTGGCGTTTGGTCTCTGCACGGATAAAGTACGACCCTCTTGAGGCCGAGTGTAGTCCTCACGGAAGACTCCAATGGCACTATTCTGTTTCAGGGTCAGGTTGTCGTCTAGAAAAAAAAAAGAAATTGAAATTGACAAAATGATAAGCCCTGAGCACCTTTAATTATGTAAGCTGACGTACGACTGCCCATGACACTGACATCTCGATCTCCCGGACCTTCTGATAACTTTTCTGAAGGTCCAAGATACCGACTTTGTCGGTTGCGTGGGCCGTCAGTCTACAGGGATGTCCCAGTTATGATAGAATCAATCCACGTATGGATTCCTGAAATTATGCTTAACAGAGGTAATATTCACTACGATGAATAGTAGTGGCCAGTTCTGTAGAGGCATTATCGTACATTGATTTCTACACGATTCGCTACCCCAAATACCACTCTTAAAACTAAAAGCCACGGATGTATCAATCTACAGTATGTGCCATCTGAATATTGTCATGCAGTCTTTTAAGTGAGAAGAATGAAATTTTCTTTTCTTCTTTTTTTCGGGGGGGGGGGGGGTCTGAGAAACATCGGTTCATTTACTGTTGCCTTCTTTAGCACAATATGTCGTTACCATCCTGATTTATTAAATTATTTATACAATACTCTACATTCGAGAAAATTGAATAGATCTACGGCACTTCAATAGTGTTAATACTGATTCAGAACTACGATTACTTGTTTACTTATGCTCTTTATCAGGTATCGATTAGTCTATTATTACTGAATATAAATGATATTACATCTTGCAAGTTTTTTTCTCTCCCTCTTTTTGATCTAAGGTGCAATGTTCTCCGTCTATACAGTTTTGTCATTATTTTCTAAAGGATATAGGTAATCTTATTTGAGTAGGTATTCAAATGCTAGAAATACTGTCTCTATTGTATGTTTTTGTTGTTGATGAATGTCATCATTATGTTCTATCCCCCCTTTGTTTAATCGAACTTCGAGCTTTCAATGTAATAATATTTCTCTTTTAATATTGGTCTACAACAACCATATGCCATGTAAACCCATAAACCTGGCAAATCATAAACAAGACCTGGATGACTGTCCCTATGGTACAGTATTTATACTAAACAAATTTCATGATACTATTTCTGAATATAATACTTAAATGATACTGTAACATTAGAATATGCTTCAGTTCATGCAAAGTACCATATGCTAATTTTCAAGAATCGTTCTCAAGATTTCTGAAATATTGCATGAAAACTTGTTCGATTTTACTGTTTATAAATGATCTGTCCGATAACAAACCTGTCCGAACACTCAAAGAGTTATGGGGTATACTTTACAATCAAAATTTGGAATACCCCTTTTTCAAATTTTATACCTATTTCTACCAGGTTGTCGCCTTGGCCGATTCTGATGTAAAGCACTTTGCTTTGAGGTCGAGTAGAGCAACTACTACCGGTTCCCAAGATGCTGGTATTCGTGAAGATTTCATCACAGGAGGTCTCAGAGTCAACATTGATGAAGCGGTCAAAAGTAAGAAGTAAGCCATTTCCTATCATTTGACATGAAAAAAAAAAATCATTATTTTGTGGTGTTCTGAGAGAGGCTTTGGAAATTTCGAAGTAATATCCAGTTTCATGTAATTCATCAGTATAGGCATATACAGGTCAGCAGATTACACTTTTAATGTTCATCAAATTTGCTGTTTTAACATTTGATTATGTAAAACAGTCTTCGTTTGCTTCATAACATTCAGCTTAATCATGCGGTTGGCAAAGGGTAACAGTTCACTTAAAATTCTCATATATGGTTAGGAGAACTACTACTACTACTATGACGACGACTGCTACTACTACTACTACTACTACTATGACGACGACTGCTACTACTACTACTACTACTTCTTCTTTTTCTTTTGCTTTTTCTTCGTCTTCTACTACTACAACAATAACAACAACTGCCACTACTACTACTACTACTACTACTACTACTACTACTACAAGTACTACTACAACTACTACTACTACTACCACTAATACTACTATTGTTGCAACTACTACTACTATACTACTACTACTACTCCTACTACTAAAGCCACAACTACTACTACTACTACCACTAATACTACTAACATGACTAATGTTGCAACTACTACTACAACTGCTACTACCACTAATACTAATATTGTTGCAACTACTACTACTATACTGATACACTCCAACTACTAAAGCCACAACTACTACTACTACTACTACTACTACTACTACTACTACTACCTCCACTACTACTACTACTACTACTACTACTACTACTTCTACTACAAAAACTACTACCACTACTACTACTATTAATAATAATGATAATAATAATGATAATACCACAACCACCACCACTACCATTACTATTACTACTACTTTTACTATTACTACTGCTATTACTACTACATGTACTTCTACTACTACTCTATGCACTACCACTACCACCACTACTACTACTACTACTACTACTACTACCTCCACTTCTACTACTACTACTACTACTACTACTTCTTCTTCTACTACTACAAAAACTACTACTACTACTACTACTACTACTACTATTAATAATAATAATAATAATAATAATAATAATAATAATAATAATAATAATAATAATACCACAACCACCACCACTACCATTACTATTACTATTACTTTTACTAATACTACTGCTATTACAACTTGATTTACAACATGAGATTATTGTAATCTAGCCTTCATCACAATGTACCTTGGTCAGAGAACTTCATGTTGACCGGTTTAGGATCTTCTGCGAAGAAAGTGACGAGCAAGCCCAGAGAATCTGGCGTCGGTAGTGGATCGATTCCATTCAGCGAGAAGGAGACACGGAAAGCACCCGATGCAGGAGGGATGGAAGTTTGTAATATGATGCTAGAAGTGTTGTATTCGGAGAAGTAAGAAATGGCGTTCACAGAATCTTCCACTGAGGCGCCAGTGACTAGTAAAAAAAGAAAGAAGGGAAATCAAGAGAAGAGGGGAAAGGGAAATTCATGAGAAAGATACAATGTTCAGATATTCCTAAAAATATACATGTGTTTACAATGGCAATCAAAAGTGTGTGGGTATACCCGGAAATGGTAATGAATTTGAACTTCCACATATATAGGTAGACCAAATAAGGTACTCATGGGTACTGACAAACGTAGATATTTCCAGGGTTGTCCGACATATAATCCTCCGACAATTTTTTAAAAATTTCCTACACTAACGGAATTCAACCCTGGACCGAACACTATCCTAATCCTAACACGAACTTTTCATTTCATTTTATTTCATTTACCAATTTTATCACGGTAAACGGCTGTTTTTCATTAAGTCCGCGAGACTGATTGACATAGTCGAATTATAAAACATGTAAACAAATACATCAATGAAACATAACTATACAAATTTTCAAAAAATCTGAAAATATAAATCATAAAACAATGTAAGACATTTTCAAATGTGAAACAAAAATATCAAAAAGTCGTGGGGATTAATTACAAATAATACAAACTAACAAGCAATGAAATCAAAAGAAAAGCGATGAATTACGTTGGTAAATTATGATGCCAACAGAGAATATTTTGATTTTTTTTTCCTACCTTAATACCAATACAAACCTATCCCTATATCTTTAACGAAATAAAACCCGGAGCAAGTATCGCTGGAGTATATGTCAGATCATCACTTCAAGGTGTGATGCCTCTTGCATATTTCAATTTCCCAAATGATTAAGTCATTATACCTGCGTCAATCAAGCCTGTGAAGGCAATTTCTGTATATGCCAGAAACTAAATTTAGGCTGTTCACTTTGCATTCACTTATTGTACAATATCTCTCTCTCACACTTAGCTAGTCAAAGGCTGCGCTAGTCACTGACGCAATCCTACGACAGACTAACGACACCTCATGTGCAACGGGCATTATTTTATTTAACCATTTCAGGACAGGAATTTTTACAGGGCTAAATTTATCATATTTTGTTCTTCAAATTGGCAACAATATTTTTCTTTTAGTGCTACATGGTTCTAATAAGATGTAATGTCTTTGAAAATGATATACATGGTTAGGAATTTTGGTGAAAGTAGAAAAATTTGCCAATTTCGATGAAAAACAATGATTTTGAACCTCTCAACGTGTTGCCCATTGGAGGATTTTGAAGCTTATTCTGATTTCTAAAATTCATGGCATTAAAAAGCAATATGGTCATGTAACAAAAAAAAAACAAAAACAA
The DNA here is from genome assembly GCA_025618425.1 of Heliocidaris tuberculata. Lineage (NCBI taxonomy): Eukaryota > Metazoa > Echinodermata > Echinoidea > Camarodonta > Echinometridae > Heliocidaris > Heliocidaris tuberculata. The sequence goes on from CM046839.1 coordinate 12,369,584, forward strand.
AAACACAAAAAAAAACAAACAAACAAACAACATAGTGTGTGCAGACATTTTTGCTCTTTCTAATCATGCATCTAGTATAATTTTAAGAGCTCTGAATCTAAAGTTATTGAGCCAAACCACAAAATGTGGCCAATTGTCTCGAAAGGGTTAATTGTGCTGGGTTGGATCTCTCACAAAAAAAAAAGTTGCATAAAAATACACCACAGACATCAGCGCCAGCTGCTGACGCAGTCAGCTCATGTGCAACGGGCACTATGTTTGTGACTAACGTAACTGTACTTACTCTCGTTTATGATAATGGGTTCAGGGGTGAAACCAGCTTCCTTCATAGAGGAGAAATTTCCATTGCTGGATACCAAAGAAAAGTAGATGAACGAACCGTTGATTGGCAGGTCAAACTCAGACGGGAAGATTGCATCCAGTTGAATTTCTTTGAATGGAATAGATCAAGAATCTCATTAATTTAATTACAAAGAATTGTAGAAAGATCTACATAATACAATAAAATAAGAAATATAATATGATATAATATGATATATAGTAAAATATAGTATAATATAATGTAATAATGAAATAGTCTAATTTACCAAGGGTAGTCTCATCAGTATCATTGCATGTATGTACTTCTCTTCCTAGGGGCCCTGCAACTATTATGACCCTAGTATTTGAAGGTAACAATTTGATACACCTGGATTGAAAGGGACAAACGTGGGTAAAACACACTATCCAAGGATGTAAGCACCAAGCAAGAATCGTAAGAGAGTCCAGAGTCTTCACCAATATGCCAGAGTGCTCCCACAAATACGATCTGAGCCATGCAGGATGTTAGTTTTTTTTTTTTTTTTTTTTTTTATTTTTTTTTTTATTTGAACATATTTAATCAGGATGACAAGATCAGTTAAAACTGTTTTAGATCATGGTCCTGAGATTAAAAAACATGAATACAAAAGAAAAAAAAAAGAGAATATAAACAGTATAATGAAAATAACTATAAAAAGTATCAATTTATTATATATAATGTGTAGAAAAAAATCGCAATAAAAATTCCGAAATATTCTCGCATAAAACTCGGAATGTAAAAGATGTGGCATAAGATAATAAATTTAAAACAAATGGCGTCAATGATTTAGGAATTTACACGCAAAGGTATTATCAAAACGAAATAACGAAACAAAACAAAACAAAACTGAAATAAGACCCAACCAATAAGCTAAAAGTATGTCCAGGAATGGGCAATTAGGTATTGCATGAAATAATAATTTACATAAGAAAATACATTAGTAATAAAGGCACACAGTGGAAAATTTACTAACTTGGCAAGGAAATAATTAAATTGAATTAACAGAATAAAAAAAACCCACACAATAATTTAACGACTATGGAACAGTTGGGTATATGTAATAAAAGAGATAATAGCAACTAAAAGGTAGGATATGTTAATAATTCTGGGTGAATTGTGGAACATGAAGACTTTTATGGAAACTTAAAAGTATGTTTGCTTTTATATATAGATAAAGTAACTTTCGGAATTCATGTCCTTAATTTGAAGGGGAAAAAATGTTATGATATCACTAAGGAAGATTTAATAACCATGTTATTGTCCAACGTAAAAAATGAAGGAAGAAAAGAGGCTTTTCCGCCAAACTCTTTCGAATGCCCATAACATACCTGGATAGACGTAGAGATCGGCATAGTTCTCTGATTGGACACCATCTGGTGACGATAGGTAAACTCGATAAGATCCTAAAGGGATACAGTAAACAAAAATATCATATAAATGTAATTACAGGTAATAAACACAGAATGTAGGAAATATAATGTATTTTGATAATTATCAGAGATTAAATCAATGACTGGAGAACGTTTCATTCGTATTGATTTTCGATCTGAAAAATGAAATATCAACTTTAGGCGCAGTCATCATTATCGATGCTATTGGTATTCCAAATTAGTCAGTACGCCGCCATCATTCATGTTATTACCAAGACAATGATGGAAGAGGAATCACACGGAACCGAAACTCTATAAAATAAATTATAGAGTTTCGGTTCCGTGTGATTCCTCTTCCATCATTGTCAGAACTCAAAATTATCTTTCACACACATAGCATTAAGATCTGGTGAAGTGGAAAATAACAATCACTAAACCACGCTCAATCAACCATCTGAAAAATCACCTGTCAAAAAAAAAAATTTAAAAAAATCAGATTAATAAAAAGTGAAAAATCAATCGTTCTCTTAGTACATCTAGGGCTAGCCCCTGAGTGAAACCACTACTATTCCGTGGGGCTCACAACTTACATGGTCAAATGACCATGTATAGTTGTATCGTAGGTACATATTTTTGACATTAAAGTATCATATAAAAACGATGCCACTTACCTACATGTAAATAGACCTTCTGCAAATCAGCTCTTCCTCACAAATGAGTAGAGTCGATCAAATGTCACTTTTTTTTTTCACTCAATCATAATCCTCCCTTCCCGTCTCTCGCGAGCGAGAAAGTAAAGCATTGAAGCTGCTGTTGACGCGCATGCGTATTGCAAACTATACACCGGCCTACGAAAGTGTTTAGTACAGGGGCTGGGAAATTAATAGGCCTTTTTTTTAAATATTATCCTCATCGAAAAGAAAGACGACAGTTATCCAGAAAGTATTGTAAGTACCTCAAGCAGCCTTAAATGAAGTTATGTCATGTTTCATTGCATCATTTTGACATACGATCTTGGATTTAAGAGGCACCCAACCTTTCAAAGGACTGCTGTGCGCAGCCCGAACGCGTAGCGTTCGAGCTGCCGCAGTAAATCTAGGACATGATTATAATCTGAATGAACAGTAGGAGTCACCAGTGGCGCAAATCCATTTTGAAATTCGGGAGGGGGGGGGGGGGACATTCGCCTCCAAAAAAAGAAAAGAAAAAAAAAGAAGGTTATTAAAAAAGGTGGGGGACATTCGCCTCCAAACTTCTCTGACAAGCAAAAAAAACAACAAACAAACAAAAAACAAAAAACAACAGGTTATTCAAAAAGGTGGGGGGGGGGGGACATTCGCCTATCTTCAAAAAGGTGGGGGGACATGTCCCCCTGTTCCCCCTATATTTGCGCCCATGGGAATCACCAATGAGGTACTAGGCAAGCCGCCTTGGTATCACCACTCTAAACTGTATTGATTTAGTTTGGTTTGTTTATCGTCACATCAAATTTTGCCGTTTTCCGAAAGTACTGTTCATTCAACTCATACTTTATTGCACTTCTAAATTAGTTAGACCGTGTGAATATGTGAGCTGGATAATTTTCTTTTTTTTTTCCCCCGTTGTACCGCTTCAATGCATTCTTGATGAACTAATTTGCTTTTCACAACGAAACCAGCATCTTTTACATCCTTTCTTTAAATGAAATGAAGCAGCATGGACAGTACACTTAAAAATGAATGTACATATAATTACAGAATATGACTTTAGAATAAGTTTTGATGCCTCCAACAAATGGAAAAATATGGAAAGACTCACATTAATTTTCGAATTCATGGTTACGTATAACAAGTGGAGGAATTATTGCTTTATTGCTTTATTGCCCTGAGGTACAACCTAGTCTAGAACTCAGTAGACATACATATGAAGAAATTCAATCAGTCAACATAGGGGAAAGGTAATAAATAGTATAAGTGGATGTAAGTTGAAGGTAGCTTCATGCCGCATGAGAGGATTTCCTTAAACACGAAGTATGATAACTATGATAAACATTAAATATAATGAGCATGATATTCAGTGAGTATGATAAGAATTACAAACAATAAGTATGATAAGTGTGATGAACAATAAGTATGATAAGTATAATAAACATTTAGTATGATAAGTAAGATACTACTTTTGTATGATGAGTATGAGAAACATTAAGTATGAAAAGTATGATAAATATTTAGTTTGGTAAGTATGATGTATAATACGTATGATGAACATTATGTGTAATAAATATGAGAATTATGATAACAATATTATAATATATGTACGGAAGATAGAAAATAAGTGTGATAAGTATGACAAACGATATGATTCCACTGAGAATGATAAATTGACACTAACCTGCCTCTAAATTGACGGTGCACTGGTCTGTGGTAATGGTAGACTCAACAGATATACTGTCATCCATCATGTCCATGACTATGCACTTGTATCCTGGCTGCGGTTGGGAATCTCTTCCCCTAATAACGAGCTAAGATACAAAGACCCCCAAAAAAGAAAGAGAAAAAAAAAATGGAGTCAGTGCCATCACAGCACTAAATGTAGCCCGCAAGACGGTTTGATGCCGCCCGGCGAAAATATGTATCAAATAGAAAGAAAGCATAAAGCAGTTATTCCGTTTGGTACTAAAAATGTGGATACATAATGCATTACCACTGCCTCCGTATAAATACAAGTCGAAAGCAAATTTGCAGAGTATTCGTCTAAAAAAAAAAAAATAAAAAATACTCGTGGAGAAAAACAACTCAAAAACAACTCAAAAAGTACAATGAGAAAGACATTACCAACATCAAGGATTACATGAAAACAGGAGAAAAAATAGGGAGTGTAGGATAATACTAATTTGATGGATGAACCACCACTGCACCACTGACTGTCATAGTAAGATGATGAAAATATTTGCTCGGGAACAAGAGAGACTGGGAACATCGCGTTAATGATGGGGGGGGGGGGGTGCAAGTGGGTGGGGACTAATGATAAAATAATTGTCTCTAGATACATTAACTCAATTGATAAGTTTGTGAGTAATTTACAAATGGGTTAGATTTTTTTTTAAAAGCGCTGAAAAAGACCCCCCCCCCCAATGTTTGATATGTGCAAATGGAAGGGGGGGGGGGCGTAAACTTACCGCATACTCGGATCCAGCGGGTATAGCAGGAGGCTGGATGGTAAAACAACCCGCCGTGTCCCCACCGCACACACCGCATGCTTGATTCAACTGACTACACAGGCAAGAAAAAAAAAAGTTCTGTAATTCAAGTTTTAGGGAAGATATCTTTCTTGTTACTGATCTATGAAAAAAGAAACTGGTATCATTGAAAAGCTTGATTATTCCTCTTTACAATGATGTGCCATTTGCCATGATTATGCAATCATGGAAAATGTCCGGAAATGTAATAGGGCAAGGTCAGAAGTAAAATGTTGTAAAATGTTCCAAAATGCATTGTTTTAAACACCGTAGTCTCCATTTCTTTTGGAGATGCAATGTGTTTTGAATAGTGCCGAGGTGACAGTGTATGTCTTGCATGAATGTCAATGGTGGATCCATTACCAAGCTGAGCGAAAAAACATGGTCTAAGGAACTACGGCACTTAGTGCGGGGATTCTATAGTGCATGCATATTTATTTCAACAAATTCTATCTATGAACTTTGTCTTTGTACATGACTCATGTACACCTGATTATTGACGCGCGATAGTTGTTCAACTGTGTCTGCTATCAGATCTAAATCTCTATTCAATGCCTATTATTTTCGCTGTTGAGCCTCGAGCTATGTTTGTAGTTGTCCAGGGAAACCTTTCAGTAGGATTACGTACAGTATCCCGCACAAGCAGAGTCGATTTGCCTTATGATTCGTCATAGACCCATTTTTCTGGTATTTTTACCAGTGCTCCGACATATTGTTCGGGGCTTTATTTCGTCCAAAGTATAGGGTTAGTGTTAGGTCCAGACTTGAAGTTCAGACTTTAATTAGTGTAGGAAGTTAACGAGAAGTAATTGTGCCTTGCAACCGTACAATACTATTGTCAAAATATTTGATGAACTGAAGATAGATTCAATCAGGTTTTGAAATATCATATACCTCGATAACGTATGAAAATGAATGCTGCAAAACAAGGTGAAATCTAAGTACGGTATTGCATCTCAGTACAGCTATGAAGTAATTTCTAAGAAAGGAGAAACCATCACCATTTTGTAGGATCAAAGTGAAAGAGTATATAAGGCAGGTAGTTCACCAGTTTCATGACTTACATAATTTTAGTTACACCATGGACTCTAGTACGTCCATGGTTATACTTATAATAGACATCCATAGTTACACATTATTTTGATCACACGACGTATGCTCCAGCGACAATCGCTCCGCCGTCAACATCCATCACTAGTCTCAACCCAGATCCAAACGCTACCTGTTCCTAACCATCTTTCGCAGCCCAAGCCCTAACCCTCTATACATGTACAGGGGCGGATCCAGAATTTTTTATTCAAAGAAGGAGAACAATATTCCCAAGTTCTCTGACAAAAAAATAAAAAAGAAGAAAAAAAAATGGGGGGGGGGGGGGGGCAGTCTTGAAGTTGTGTATTTAAGGCATGCCACTTTGGTTTCAAAGAGGGGGGGGGGGCACGGGCCCCCCTAAATCCACCACAGCCATGACAGTGACTGTACACTCTAAAAAACTAAAGTGTGAAATCACCATTTAAAAGGGCCGAGGATTTACCACTTTTTCAAAATAGTAGATTAACACTTTTAACACGCTGGATGCAACACTATAAAGGCTGAATCCAGCATGTTAGCAATGTTTTTAGATTGTACATGTACATTTACTTCGATTCCCGTAACCTATTACGAAGTAAAAGCCTGGAGCAAAACTAGCCGGAGCAAATATGGGATCACCGCACATTTACCTTCCTTTCGCTCGGACATACATTATTAAATTTTATGTATCGCGTGTCTACCTTTCAAAGCGATTCCTCAATCAAATCCTTTGGGGTAAAAATTACGTTCCATAGCAATACGGCCATGTATCATAGCAACTGATTATAACGTTTACATCGGAAAGGCATGATAAACTTCTCATATATCTGCCCTAATCATGCTAATGCAATCAAAATCCGTGCAATGCCTAAACGTTATTGAGAAAGCCTTATTTCATGGACGCATCGATCTATTACTGATATCCTGTAAAGCGGTGGTTTTAGTAGAATTAACCCCTTGTATATAATAATTTTTGCATCGAATAGAAGCAGAAAAATTAAAAACGTTGGAACAACAAGTTAATGAAAGTTCGAGGAAAATATAAAATAAAAAATAGAATAAGCATGACATAAAGGATACACAGATATATCTTTGAAGAAAAAAAACTAGCACACTACAATGAACTTTGTGGCAAAAATAGTATTCTTTGACTGGTTGCGAAACAGAAGCAACAACAACAATAATAGATTAAGCTATTGTACATACCCTCTACATGTATATTCTATCATAAACCGTCTGTTTGGAGCAAGAAGGGCGTTAACTCTATACTTTACCACAGAATTAACGCCCTTCTGGCTCCAAACAGAGGAAACATGATAATGGGGGATATTTCTAGTGATTTTGTACAACAAAAATATGATTCTTTGAAAGAATCCATAAAGCAACCCTGAAAACTTTACTGCTATAAAATTTCTCCACCATGAAAAGTATCGCTGATACTTCACTCAAAATTATGGAGAGTTCCTCTGACTGATACAAATGGAATTTCGGCATGTCTTTAGTAATCTTGACTTTCAAAATTAACTTTCAGAATAACTTTCTTATCCTTATCTAGTTCACAGGTTTGTCTATGTGAAGGTTCTGCTGTCACTTAGATTATATTTCTATGAAAGGTTTTTAACCCTTTCAGGACAGGAATTATTTAAAGGCAAAATTGATCACATTTTGTTCTTCAAATTGGCAACAATAATATTTTTCTCGTAGTGCTACATGGTTCTAATAAAATGTAATGCCTTTGAAAACAACATACATTCTTAAAACCATTATCGAAAAGTTGAAAAAGTTGCCAATTTTGACAAATAACAATGATTTTGAACCTCTCAATGTGTTGCCAATTTAAGGATTTTAAAGCTTATTCTTGTTTTTAAAATTCCTGGCATCAAACGCAATTTGGTCATGCAACAAAAGTGGACATAGGATGTGCAGAAAATTTTGCTCTTTCTACTCGTGCATCTGGTATATTTTTTAGAGCTCTGGATCAAAAGTTATGGAGCCAAACCACAAAATGTGGTCAATTGTCTCGAAAGGGTTAATGAAATTCCCCTTTTAACGAGAAGATTGAATTCTAGTGAAGGTGAAAAATAAAACGATAATATATACGCCTTTTCCTTCTTTTTATGTCGGTTTGGAAGAACATCCTAGAAGAAAGTGCCCTGATAAGGATCTCTCTACAAATACCCTCTTATGAAAAATATAACTATAAATAGCTGAAGAGTTTGGACCAAACATTCTTGGCTCATGTGTGTGAAGTCCCACATACATATTTCTGCGTGTATCTGTGTATAGTGATGTGACTTTCAGCAGGGTTGGGTCATTTTCTTATTACTTTGATCATTCCAAAAACGTCACATTATTCACTTCTCATGTACTACACTATCAACCTGTCCCAATTGCTTCCAGATGTTTTCTTTCACAATGTAATCTCATGACCTGGGGAGCGTTTCATCAAGCGTTTTGTCAGTGATTTTTACCGACAAATTTGCTCTCAGCCAATCAGATGCAAGAATTTCAGTAGCTTATAACACTTGTCGGTAAAAATCATTGACAAAACACTTGATGTAACGCTCCCCAGAATTCAACTTTATCTTTAGTCAGCAACAAAAAAAAAAAAAGAAAAAGAAAAAAGAAAGAAAGAAAGAAAAGAAAAGAAAAAGAAAAAGAAAAAAAAAGAAGTCTTAATAGACAACAAATGCAATGTTCTTGAATTCACAGTTATAATTGTAATATGTAATGAAGGATTAATAACGTACCTTTGAATTTTTTCTTCTTCAGTCACTGTTCATGTAGAGAGGGATATAACAGAAATGAATAATGTTAATTACATAATTATGTGAAATGAGCTGGAAAAGAAAACAGATTTCTAACGAGTCTTCTCTAATTTAGACAGTCCGTGTTTTCATAAAAATATGACATAACATTAAAAATAACAACAAAAAAAATTGCTTACCAGCACGTATCAAGAATGTAGTCATTACATTCTAATATTATTAGAATGTAACACCATATGAATTAGAAGACCCTTATCCTTTTACAAATTTTAATAGAGAAAAGCAACATGAATATCAACTCCCCCCCCCCTCCCTCCCTCTCTCCCTTTCCTACCCCGAAATAGATTCTCTTTCATAATTGTACAAGGCCATTCTTTTTGAAAGTTCACACACTCCATTTATTATTTTGATATCAGATTATATATTTCTTTAATCTAAATTACAACCACTGTACAACGACATCATGCTGTTAAAGCAGTTGGAAACATACAATCATCTATGAGAAATAAAATTTCAATACATGTTGCGTTAAATCCATAATCATTGCAGCGTACTGTGATTGTTGTTATCATTAATACATCTATCATAGACAATATTTAAGACCAAAAAAAAATTAAAATTAAAATACAAACTCATCAGTGGTCAAGTAGAATCATTAAGGTTCGTAGTCATGAAGTGTGATTTAGTTAAACTTGGGCCGTGTAACATAAAGCTTTAGATTGATCGTACGATTGATTTTTACGATCAATCCCATTTAACTACAATGCACAATCAATCGTAAAAATCAATCGTAAGATCAATTTCAAGCTTTATGTTACAGGGCCGGGGGGGGGGGGGGTTGTTTCACAAAGAGTTAAGTTGGACTTAGAGTCATGCGTAAGTACCAATGCGCATCCGGTATTTAACGCGTAATCTCATTGATAGACTTCCCAATAGCGCGCGTCCCCTGAGTATAATCTGACCAATGCAGTGATGCGAAATATACAGCACGCAACTAGGAATTTAAGTGCGACTTTATGTCCTACTTAACTCTTTGTGAAACAACCCCCCCCCCCCCCGGTTTGACTTAGTCCACTAATTTATGGAGCTCAATTTTTCACGCATTTTTGTTGCTTTTCTCTACAAATTATTTCAAGTCTCTAAAAAGGTGCATAAATGAATCCATTTATAAAATAAGAATGAGAAATTGATGTCATGTGGACATGATGTATTTGATCGTTCATTTAGTTATTTATGGGAAACATAATGGGATGAGGAGGTTAACACTTGGTTCTCCATAAATCCGTGGACTAACTCTGCCCACTTAAACCTGGATTAAAGTTAGTACGCGTGTTACCATCATAAATATGCCCACTGGAATACTGCCTGCAAAAGATGAATAAGACGGAATCCCGTCAAAATTTTCAAACTCATATTTGGATTGAAAGAAACAAGTAAACGGATTTTACCTTCAAGTCCAGAGAATGCACCCGTTAACTGGTAGCACAGCTCATCGACGGTCCGGAATCCTGTGTACGGGTACAAATACTGATTCCGGAATACGTCATAGGGGATGTTGAAAAATGAAAGTGCAATTCTGATCCCTTCATTGGCCAGGCAGATGCATTGATCTACGTCTTCCATGAGTCCGAAGCCCATGGTGATAATCTGGTCAATGTACTGATTAATCGACTGCTCATCAGTGAGTGATGAGTTTAGGTCCGTACAGAAATCCTGAAAGGTGGGAAAGTTGAGGGATCTGGATGCAAAGTCGACGAGTTTACGTAGCTCCTGTGCTCCAAAGATGGCGGTACCTTGGCCGGGAGGAAATATCGTAACAAGAAATGTTTCCCAGCACTGACAGATTTCCGCTCCAGTGGGGAGGAATAATTCCAGCCATTCACGTCCAAAATCAGATATCAAACCACGCAGATTAATGCCAGAATCGATGACGTTTGAGACCGAGGTGCACACTCCATCACGATCAAACGAAGAGAGTCCGTGAAGATTTGAAGCGAGATCCAAAAGGAAACCGGTGTAATTAAAGCTCCCCAACGCACTGAAGTTTATGAAATCACCTCTGTAGCAGATGTGTAAGTCATTGGCTTTTGGAGATATTTGACTGGAATAACCATTAAAACCATACATACAAAAGCTGTAGAAATCATAACTGTAATAGTAATAATTACTGTAATAGTAATAATTACTGTGATAGTATTGATACACATTATCCCTATACAGGCTAATATTGCGACACACCTTGTTGTCGAGTCCAGGCGATAGGTAGCATAACATATTCACTACAGATGCAGTTTCGTTTCCAAAACTGTAAAGAGTTGCTATCATGAGAGCCCTACTGTGGAACCATTCTCTAGTGGTCAAGGAGTCGATCTTGTTCGGGTACTCCAATAGCTTCGCGAGGGCATCGGCAGCGTCAAAGGATGGTCCTAGGATGTCTGTCAAATTCCTGCAGAGTTGTGGTATGGAATCAAATGAGCTAAAGTAAAACACGTCGCTAGAAGTCAGACTTGTAAATGACTCCATGAAGTCTTCACATGCACTGGTATCGGTTGCAACTTCCAACAGGGTAGCTTTCATCGAATCAGCCAGGGAAACCAATAAATGAGCCCCATTATAAGGTATTGCTGCGTGTTGCGTATAGTTACACATCTCGTCAGTATCTTCGAACTTCCCGAGGAGGCGAACGATGACAGGATGGATTCGCACCAGAGGGATATCTTCGGAGAGTTGTTCAGAACAGCTCCAGTTGGCATACCTGATGGATTCATACATGAATACCGAGAGGAGGCGTCCAAATAGATCCTCGTTATTGGAGTTGTAATTATAGTAATTGTTGTAAAGAATCTGGTTAAGTGCATTACACGTGTCATGAGCACTTAGCCAGGTCTGATATACCAGGCTTGATACAAGAGGGTTGAAAGTCCAATAATCCGATGAATAGAAGGGATTCGGAACGTAAGCGTAGCCTGGGTTAGAATAGTTTGAATAATACGGGTAGCCTGGGGAGTCCGTGTATGTGTAGTTTGAATGATATGGGTAGCCTGGGGAGTCTGTGTATGTGTAGTTTGAATGATATGGGTAGCCTGGGGAGTCCGTGTATGTGTAGTTTGAATGATATGGGTAGCCTGGGTATGATGTGACAGCATGGCCGTAGCAGCTTGGGCACCCGTACGAGCACTCATAACGGAAGTCGCTCACGAATCTTTCCAGACCATCGCATAAGCCTTTGTTGTATATCTCGTCTGAAGCATAACACAGATACCTCGTAGCATTTAAGGGATTCCGGAGTCTGAAAAGCTTTCCGAAGAATTGCAGGTGTGATAAGAATCCCTCGCTTCCATTGAAGTGCATGTGTGGATTTTTGTTTGACATGTCTGCGTCATGATTAGGGTTAAATGCTTGAAATAAGGCAGTGCACAGCTCAGGGTCATCGAGACTGGATGAAATGTTCTCTCCAAAGTTTACAGCAGCTTGTAAACTCGTCATGGCGTCCAGACACGTGCTCTCATTAAATGTTGCGATGTAAGAGATCTCTTTAATCTGCTGTACAATTTCGTTGAATATTTTCTGATTATCCGAGTAATACCTTGCTGCGTATGACACATTGCAGAAGTCATTCAAATTATCAAACCCTGCAAGGAGCGCCAGTGTTGTAGCAAATGGTTGTTCGTTTACAGAGTCATCGTAATGGCAATGATCTACAATTAATTCCATCAGGAAATGGATAACGGAAGTGACAAGGAAATCGGGAACCGTCTGCACATCTTGTCTGATCTTAAGAATGTGTTCGAGGGAAGTACAAGAATCATAATAGTAATAATATGTGTTAAAATCTATCGTACGGAGAATAAATTCTCCAACACCACGGTATATCTCAATAATATCGGGATCCGATGGTTCGTAGTAGTAACGACACTCATAGTTAAAGTCTTGACTGAAGTTTTGATAACTTATGGATCTACAAAAGCTCTTGCTCGTTCCAGATGCCATATTGCAGAGGGCTTTCACTGTAAAGTCTGTAGAGTTCATTTGTCTTACCGTTGCTGTGACATGAAGGAGATTTGTGAACCATTCGAAGTCGTACACATTGAGCGATGGAAAAGAAGAATTCATTGCCATTGGCACTGGATCTGTCATACTGTTACTTAGTTGGAAAATAGGCACGAAGCCTGAATGGCAAATATCCGAGATGTTATCGAAAGTTGAATAATCCACAAATGAAATATTCAAAATTGTCTGTAATGACCCAACGGCATCCTCACACGCACTATCTGACGACATGGCATTGTACAGATTTTCTTTGATGGAATTTATGAACTGAACGAAATCAGCGCGGTTGGGAGACTTATAAGCTCGTTTAGTGATGTTACAAATATCTGCGGTACTTGTCAAGCTGAAAGTACTGTCGGAGAAAAACATCAAGCTCGTGTCAATGATTTCTTCTAGGTGTTCATAGTAATATTCGTATGGATGACAGTTACGGAAAAACCAGAAAGCTGAGTTATTGATGAAAGCGGTCAGTAAATGATCGAAAATATCCGTTACATTTGTATGGCCTGATTGGTACAGTTCTCCAAGGACATGGCACGACGCCTCATCATAATGGTACCGTCCGTATACGATATTCCGAAGAAAGGCGCCCAGAGAGTACTCATTTGGTTCACTGAAGTAAATCTCTTCGCGAGCGGTACATTCATCACCAAAGTTTGGATAACCTGACATGTTCAAGTTCTGGCAAAATTTTTTATCAGTGCCATCAGCTACAAAGCATAGGAGTTTGGCAACATATCTGGTGTCATTCTTTTGTCTGTAGACTGCAGCGGACAAATTGAGTAGTCTACCACCGAAATCATCTTCATCACTGACAAGAAATGTATCGACACCTGTGAATGTATTTTCGATTGCTGTGCAGAATGCGTTGTTATCTCCAAATGATGAAAAATCACTCGCACTTAACCCAGTTTCATTTCCAAAGCTCTCCATAAAGGACACACAGGTGGAGCTATCGTACACCAGCCTATAGAAGTTGTCTTTCACGGTGTCTGATATGCTACGCCGGTCGTCGTGATTTGGGTAATAGTTGTAGTAATACGTGTTGTTGTTGTCAATACCATGGCAAAACTCGCTGATGTCTGAGTAGTCTCCAAGAAATTTAAAGAAGGAAACCATCACCTGGTTCTGTAATGAATCGACATCGTTAGACGAAGAGTAGTATGTATCATTATTGCCACTATGGGTATGATAGATGTGATAGCACAATTCTTCAGCTGTTGAAATCATATCAATGACCACAACGGATAGCAATTCGTCAAATGCATTTCTCTTTTTCCAATATCCATAGTGGTATTGCCCGTAATACAGGTGGCTCAAACCATAGCACACGCCGTACTCATCACTCGAAGCAGAGGAATCTAGCAAATCATTCACCAATGGTCTAATATCCCAATATCCAGCTGGATAGTAGGGATGGTTCTCATCGTAGTCGTTCTGGCAATCGTGGCTAAAACTAGGGTAGCTGCTTGAAGTAATGGTTGAACAGAAATCCTTGTTGGGGGATTCCGCTAAATGGCAGAGGATCTCAACAGCTGCTCTGGTGTCGTTTTGAGCTCGGTATACACCACCAAAGTAATGAATCACTCTGCTGAGCCACCCCATGGCATTCGTTGTATTACCATCCTGTCCATTGTTACCTTTGTCAGCTCCAGATGCAGATTCAGATCCATTGGTGAATGAAGTGATAACTGCGTCGCAGAGTTCGTTGTCGGTCTCAAAGATGGAATAATTACTTGGTGCCACGCCGACATCGGACTGGAATTCTGACAGGAACCGCCTGCACTCATCGTGATTAGTCACCGCGGTGTAGAAGTTTTCTTGAATCCTAGTCAACAGGCTGAAATTTGAATGATACAGATTTTCGCAGAGTTCCGTTGTACTTCGATAGTCACCAAGTATCCGAAAGATAGAGCCGACGACATCGTTCTGAAACTGGTCATAGTATTGTCCGTATGAACATCTATTGTCAGCCTCCGAATACACACTGTAAATACCGATGGTCAGGAGCTTGTCAAAAATATTGTTGTCACCAGGTTTATAGTCGTATACATTATCGTACAATCGCTCCAGGACATTGCAAGATGACCATGCATCCTGCCAATATCCGAGACCAATCAAGTAGTTCACGAATGACTGGAAATAATAAAAATCTGGTGGGTATTGAAAATAGGGTGTGGTAGGGTAGGGGCCACCGGGATAGGGGCCATCGGGGTTCGGGTAAGAACCGTAATCCTGTCCTCCGAAAAGTCCCACGATCAAACTCCAAGTTTCGTTGCACAATCGATAGGTATCTCGAGAGGATTCATCCCGCAGAGCCTCCAACACCGGCTCGCACACTTGACGGACGATCCCACCAGTAAGCGGATTGATGGTAGGGCCAAGATCTCGACACAAATATCCTATGGACTCCAGAAGATCATCAGCATTCCATACTTCACCCGCAATGATGATGGAGTCACTTACGGTCAAGTCTGGAATGATCACACCAGGTGAGGGAAATAGTTCGAAGTCATCCGGAGGGGTATCGTCCCATCGGGCGTACCATTTAAAACCGGTGGTTTGTCCCTGTCCATCAGCTGAAGAGACGACGAGGACCAAGACAACGAGTCCTATAAACGCCTTCATTGTGGGCGCTTTTAGCCACAGGAAAAAGTTCCGTAACCTGTGGAGGAAATAAACCATGAGATTAATTTTGACTGGAATACAGCAATTGGAATGTATACTATGAACAATTCCTCTTCCCCTATAATGAAAAGGAAATCACACAGGCAACAAAAAAATATCTAAAATCATGGACACATAATAGTTCCGTATTCATTAATGACAAATTACACTGGAATTTACTTCAAATCTTAACAAAAATTGTTTTCAGTTGAGGACGGGGGGGGGGGGGGTGAATTTATTACTTTTCTTGCTTGTATGCCAGATAATTTTCTTTAGACAAATCAGACTACCAGAAAGTGTAAGAACTTCTTTTTTATTTTGCTTGTCAGAGAATCTTAGATTCGCTCTTAGTTTTGATCTTTGCTACACATGACCATCTCGTTTTGTGGGGGATATTTGAGAGAGAAAGTGGACATCTTCATAGTACTAATTTCAAGCCATTGCAACTGGACATTTCTCTTTATCTGTTGGAAGGAGAGGGTGCATGAAGTACTTTTGAAAACTGCAAAATCAGCTTAGAATATCAAAGATTACAAAAAACAGCAACACATAAACAAACATTTTATATACAATTTACTTAGATTACTACCTTCTGCCTGTAAACAAAACATCACCTTTTAAATTTTTCAAATTTACATTTTGTTCAGTAATGAATAAACATAATCAAAGTTTTAGTTTAGTACTTAATATTGTGTATGCACTATACCATGTAATCATTTTGAGTTATGGTAATGACCGAAAATAAATTTCCATTGCTCAAGCTTGCACTGAATGTTCAACAAACAATGTCTGTCAAACGAAGTTTGTCGATAATAGGTAAATTTTCTTCCTTCTTTCTGTCTTACCTCTCCTCCTGTCGTCTTTTCTATAATTCATTTCCTTCTTTCAGTTAATTTCTTGTTCAATCACAACAATCTTTTTGTTTCTTCTTGTTCAACGAGTATTGTATATTATGTTCTGTTGCTTCTATTTTGTAGTAATGCTGTTGTTCCTTTTTTTCCCCTTAATTTAAAAAAAATATTTCTTGTCTGTTTTTCAATTTCTGTTCATGTTTTATTGTATATCAGCATTCTTTACGGAAAACCAGATTTTATAGAATGAATTATTCTGTCTTTTTAATATGTGAAATATAGTTATAATAAATAAATAGGTAATAGCTGAGTTAACATCCTTTGATAATCTGGACTCTGTGTATACACCTTGAAGAGGTGGATTGACATTTCTTTGGAAAGCAGAGAAATCATTTCATCTATTAAAGATAGATGGAAAGAAAAAAAAAGGGGGGGGGAATGCTGGGTAATAAGCAAAGACAGATGAGGACGTCGAAGTAATTTAGTCACGACCAAATGCATATCGAGAGGTCTTGTATTACAAGTATTTGTTATTTCATAAGAACGTGAGCAATCCAGCAAGTTTTAGATATCTTGTTTGTATTTTACTGGCCCAAACAACCCATCTCCTGCATGATAAACAATGCGGGATTAATTAAAACCATTTTCTCTATTCCGTGCTATTCCGTTACCATGGTTACCAGAATTCAAGGTCATTAAGGTATCATTTTCCAAAAGGATTTAAACATAAGTATCATGGAGATTCATAAAATTCAAATTCAGTGTACGTATGATATGAAGCGACATCACCCCAATCTTTTCACAACGAGCCTGTCACACAGAACGAGCATTAGAGGATAACAGCTTAATTAGGATAAATCTCAAATATTCGTCATACGCAATTTTTATCTTTTGATATAAATTTAGATAGATATGTGGATTGTCATTTGGATATAATCTATGTGAAACATCCTATTTTGGGATCTTAATCATGTTCTAATTCAATTATTTGTCATAATTCTTTGAATATTTTAGCGTTATAAAGAATAACACATTCAAATATCCGAACTAGTTACACTTTCCTGTTGACCTATTGGTCCCTAATGTCACCGCATATTCTTATTTTAATACGCAGCTGTTTATAGGCATTTTATAGAATATGTCCCTCAATATCAGCACATCAGATATATAACAATGAAATCCATATAATCTGGGAGTTCTGCAATGAGTGCAGCGCTATTTCTTTCCATTATATAGATTTTTAGTGTATTCTTATAATCCAAACAATAGTATACAAGAGTATAGGATTTAACTGACGACTAAGTTTCGGTCAAAATTATTACACTATATCATCTGTTTAATTTTCTGTTTATTGAAATGAATTTCTATTCTCCGTATTTTATCCACAAACCTTCGTAAAATTCTGTATTCCGAATATATTTATAACGTTCCAATTCAGTTACATATGCAGGTCTTTCAAGAGGCAATCAGACTAGTAGGAACTATTTTTTACAACCAATTTCTGACGCTGAACTGTTGCCTAAATACCAATTTAAATACAATTTTTCTCATGATATGACCGGCGTCATATGATTAAGGAATCCAAACAAATTATGGTCCACTCGAGCATCGCGGTTTCTGCCGGAATAGAAATTCAAGCTAGATCTCATCAGTCAATTTATTTTGTTTTTGTTTTAACCCTTTCATGACAAGAATTATTTGAGGGCTAAATTGATCACATTTTGTTCTTCAAATTGGCAACAATAACATTTTTCTTTTAGTGCTACATGGTTCAAATAAAGTGTAATGTCTTTGAAAACAATAACCATGGTTAGAAATTTGTTGAATAGTTGAAAGAAATTCCCAATTTTGATGAAAAACAATGATTTCAAACCTCTCAATGTGTTGCCAATTTAAGGATCTCAAAGCTTATTCTTGTTTTTAAAATTCCTGGCATCAAACACAATATGGTCATGCAATAAAAATGGACATAGTGTGTGCAGAAAAATTTGCTCTTTGTACTCGTGCATCTGGTATATTTTTTAGAGCTTTGGATCAAAAGTTATTGAGCCAAACCACAAAACGTGGTCATTTGTCTTGAAAGGGTTAATGACTTAATTATCTAATTCGATTTACCATATTAATTCCATTTCAAAGTCGATAAATGTTTGCTCCTTCTAACCATACAATACTGAAAGATTAGTTTCACAATGTAATTAACGAAACTACTCCATTATACATATACCTTTTCTGTACTCAACATCGAAATAATTATGATACTTGATATTAATTTCATATTAATTTTCCTGTATATGAAAATGCTATATTCGGTCAAAATATCACTTAAATTATCTTCAGTCAGTTTTATTTATACATGCGCTGTAGAGGTTCAAAACAAGGTAAAATCGCAATACATTAATTATTTTTGTTTCCTCATTTTCTAGGTGCCCTTAGATACTTATTCATTCCATTTTAGAACAAAAATATCAATAACAAAAAGGAAAAAAAATTAAGGGACGGAAAACTAGGAATTTATTAGGTCTAGCTTGGCAGTAAAAATAGGCACAGGCATAATGTTATGCACGAGAAATGAAAATAAGATACACGAGAGAAAAACAG
Source organism: Heliocidaris tuberculata (assembly GCA_025618425.1). Lineage (NCBI taxonomy): Eukaryota > Metazoa > Echinodermata > Echinoidea > Camarodonta > Echinometridae > Heliocidaris > Heliocidaris tuberculata. Next base: position 12,388,513 of record CM046839.1, read on the forward strand.
CTGCAATAACTTGCCTTTATCGATCACAATGATTATATTCCCAGTGATAAGCCGAGTCCGAATCGAAAGAAACGCCACGGTAGAAATGGCTGTTTGCGACAGGTGCGACGTGCCTCTCTATCTCTCTCTTCGCCGAGGAAGTTTAATTCTCCGTGTTCCCATTGGTTTATTCCCATTTCTGTTGTTAAGATACCTTTTCATTGCACATGAGCCTACAATCCTAATTCGTCATGCTATTGTGGCGCCCGTCTGTAAACCCATCAAGCATTTGGATGAATATGAAACCGAAACTCTAACAGTTTCTCTGCCTAGAATGCCTATTCACTAAAACCATCCTGTTCCAGTCGTAATATCTATTGATTGATTTGGCGTTGACCTATTAAATCTTGAACCACCGATTTTACGACGTATGGAAATATATTCTAAAAAATGATTTGAAAAGAAATATAATTGTCCTGCTACGGCGTGGTGATAATCAAAATGTATCAATATAGTGTACTTTACTCAACCTTGTTTCATATACAAGGCCTGTTTTGCAAAATTTGTAAATATTTGTTATCGCCTTCTTTCCCTCTAAAATATTAATAATGTATATATTAAAATGGCATTAAACTGGCAAAACTTGAACAGCGCCATCTTACAGTTACGGCTAAATTGAGATCATAATTTGAAAATTAATTGCATTTTATTTTAAATTTTGACAAACAGATGTTTGGAAAATAGGCACATTTTATATTCAAAACCATTATTTTTGACGTTGCACATGGGAAAGTTAGAGGCACTGACAATTTTCAAATCTTGTTGAAAGATGGCGCCATTAGGAGCTTCAATTTACTGTCACTTTAATATTAATACATGTATTAATATTAATGATGAATGACTTTGTGAGATGTATTAAGTACCTGTATCAAGGCAATAGGAATTAGTCAACAATAAATATTAAAAAAAAAAAAAAACTTTCACAGCATAACAAGAAAGAAGGACGTTACATGAGGGAGATGTGAGTTGGTCTAGTGGTCAGCTCTGTGTCTCAGCTCACAAACCATCTCTGAATGACCCCGGTTCGATACTGAGTTGCGTCTTTCAGATGTTGACGTCTGTCCCAATTCACAAATAATCATGTACGTGATTGACAAACCTCTGTGAAAAGCGAACTTTAAACAGACGTACATGGTTTATCCTATGTCGTTAAACTAAGCGTTACGGGGCAAGTTCTATCACGTTATTTATTATTCTAGATAGATAACCGGAAGTTAGTTTATAACAGAATGTGACGGGGAAGGCAAGAACAGAAGAAGATGAAGGCGGGGGATAAGGACAGGGACAAGAAGAAGAAGAAGAAGAAGAAGAAGAAGAAGAAGAAGAAGAAGAAGAAGAAGAAGAAGAAGAAGAAGAAGAAGAAAGAAGGAAAGAAAGAATGAAAGAAAGAAAGAAGGAAATGGAAAACAATGCAATTATTAATACGATTTATATTTGATTAAAATAATAAGAACTATAACAGCATCACTGAATCCATATAACATGCGAATAAATCTTAGTATGGGCGTAGAACGAGGGGGGGGGGGGTAGTATCCCAAACTTATGCCTCGGTTGTGTGTGAAAGCATCCTCCACCACTTTTCTTTTGACTGCGAGTGAAAAAATAATCCTATAGAATTACTATAGGAATATACATGTATGTTATGGTATGGTAGGTGTGTTATTAGCATTATTCTTTTAAAATAAACTTTCCATTCATACCTATAATTTATCATTTTTTCACACTCTAAAAAAAGTTGGATAAAATTTACCATATATTGGGTGAAAAGGGGACATGCATGTTTGTTGTGTAAAAATCTTACATTTTGCCCAGTGTTTGGTATATTTTATCCAATATTTGGTTAAATGTATCCTAACTCTTTTTAGAGTGCACCAAATGTATTGTGAAATCAGCATGAAAACGTCCGATTCAACTTTTATTCTTTCCCCGATTGTGTGCTCGCCCTTCTTTTTCGCAGATACTCTGGTGTTATATTCTGATTTAAAAAAAAAAATCTCTAGTTTAGTGTAATGATTTGACTGCCATAACAAATTTAAACTTTGGCGCGCACTTGACTGGTCATAGGCGGTCATAGGTGCCTGCGTATGTGAAAATACATCTGCGCAAACAACACTGAAGGGTTGCAATTCAGAATTTGTTACCACAGTTAAAATCATTTGACTATAAAGGCCACCGTACACCTTACGATCGGTCTGCGATCCGATTTGTGAAATAAATCGCTATGGCATTAAATATTGGCATTTTAACAAATGAAATCTACCCTATTCAGGTTCTGAAAATTAATATGAATACTAAACATAGGGTTTGGGTGAGCTGTCAGCTTCCTACAGGGCATAATGCAAAATTAGTTTCAAATCGTAGGCAGTCGTACGATTTTTGTGATGTCACTACGATTTAGCCATTCCACCGACTAGAAAACTCGGCAAAGGCCGTATTATCGATTTTACTATCTGTATGACTATTCAGATCCTCAATCAAAATTATTTTTCATCTTTAAATGATTTGTCAAATGATATTACATTTTCTTCTGAAATCGGATCGCAGACCGATCGTAAGGTGTGCGGTGGCCTTAATAAAGATAAAATCATTTTCAGAATACCACCCCAGGAATCGGACTTGAGTTTGCTGCACGCCCTTTTCTAAAAATATTGGCTCGTATTCTTGAAAGCTACCTAAGTTTAGGACAAGCTTAAACCTTTCCTAAGTGCTTTGAGTTATTCCAATAGTCTATAGAGTGCTAAAGTCAACCTCTTCATCCTGTACGAATCACCATAGTTATGTAACTAACTGAAAATATTTAAAACTTGTCTCTTTGAAATTACTTTCTCATATTCATTTCGTGTGAGAAATTATTTTGTTTCTTTATTTTGTTACATAATTGCAGCCATTTTCATATGGAACTTAGGGCTTGACACTTTGCATGCCTTGGCTTTCGATAAATCAGTGGTCTAAGTTAAGCCTCGGTTAACTTATGCCACTTTCGAGTATATGGGCCTTTAACTATTGACCCGTATAATGTAGGGCAAAAATGTGCTGGGTTGATTTTGTACCTACTAACCATTGCTAACTGTACACAAATTATTATTCTCTAAAGCTGATTTGTCCCCTTCACTTTTCAATCATTTTCCCCACAATAATCTGTATACCTACTAGCTGTACCCAGATTATTATTCTCTAAATCTCCTTTAAATTACATTCATTTTCCCCTTTTATGACAGTGCTTTTTAATTGCCTACCATTTTGTCTCATATAGTTTTAGGGAATGAATTCACGTCTTCTAACAACATAAAATGTATACGTTTGTTAGTGATTGGTTCCCTTTAAGTTCACTTTCCCACTCCCAGACACGGGAGGCCTCAAATAACCAATTATAACACTATTGATAATAAATGGCCTTTTCATGATAGAAATATTCAATTCTGAAACAAATACTCAATAGTGGATGAGGCGAAATCGAAAGCTGAAATTTATTAGGGCCTTCTTTTTTTCTCTCGAAATACAGTCTTGATTTCCCATGTATACGATACCATCAACTTTAATTAAATATTGATCAAGGTCCTGTTGCGTAGGAACATACTAAACAAAAAACTAAAAAAAATTCTCACACGATGGTTCTTTATATTCAAGGTCATTACAATACGAAGCATACAAGGTCATTACAATACGAAGCATATACCCGTGAACGCTTTGATAATCGTCCCTCACTATCTAAGGGAAAATTTCTCTTTTAACGTGGTGACTCAGTTGTATGCAGTTTTTGGGAGGTCACGGGCTCGAAACCAAGTGGATGCGCTAATACCCGTTGGTAAGGCATTAATCCGCAATTACCAAGTCCACCGGAGAGGACTTAAAGCCGTCGGTCCCCTGGTTGCTTACCTCCAAGCATACACTTTCTTTCTTAGTAGTCAGGTTAAATGAATCATCAATCAATAAAGAAATAATTTATCATTTAGATGTTCTCTGTAGGTTTCCATGGTGAGTGAGTATTCACAATTGTATGCTTTCGGTAACAGAATGTGGGAGCCTCTGGGAAAAGGCTGTTGATATCTTTTTTCGTGAAAAATAACCCACTTAAGAGTCGTTTAGAGGAATTTTGGAAAAGTGAAAGGAAAGTTTTCGGTGTTTATACACCAAAAATGAAGTGCAATGGAAAGAGGAAAGAAGAAAAGGGAAGAAAGAGTGATCGAGATCAGGAAAGTTCTGAGCAGGTCACAGAAGTTTGGAGAGTATAGTTCTGAAAAGAACTGTTTGTATTCCTCTGTAGAGTAGTTCTGAAAGAAAGTTTCCGAACTATACGTTAATCTTTCGGTAAACATGGTAAACATGGTAAAGGAGTATATCTGTCTCGACGTGTTTCGAACAGTGTGCTCTGTTCATCGTCAGGAGATCAACTCGAAGAAATAACGCATGCACTGGTATTTTCTTTCTAAAGATCACAACATTGATTATAAATGGAGTATTGGTGATGTCTAGGGAATTATTTTAATATGGCTATTCTTAACCCATCGCCCACGGGAACCGGGTGGTCCCGGTATTAACTCCAATGGGAATAAGACATTTCAGTAGTCAACGGGTTGAAATACCACTGAAAACATTATAACCAGAGTGTTTAATTTCTTTACTATGTACATGTATGATAGTAATTCGAACCTCTTATTAAGGGATAATCATAGCATAAGATGGACTTTCAAAGTGTTTAACATACTGAGCTGGGGTTTTGGAATAAAGCTTTAATAATCAAGCCCAAATATGTTAGTTATGCATTACATTTGATACACGCATCCCATGCGCAGACGTAACAGGAAAGTTACTAAAACGCAAACCCAATGAAACTCTATTTCTACTAATTAATGGCAAATTTTATGCTTTGTACCTAATTATAGAGAAACACAACTTGAACATGCTATGTAAAGGGTAGAAGTAAGTCTCTTTAAAGTGGTGTGCCAAATAGATTTTCTACAGAGGCAACCAACGGTTTCAAATGGTACTAGTACAACGAAACTGGAAGAAAAATACCTCACACAATGTCCACTCCATGCGGGGAATTTTAAATCGATAGTTGTTCACAAAAGAAAAGGTTTGGTTGGATTTTTATGGTAAGAGATATAATCTCTTCGAATCAAATTATGAGTAAGTTTGTAATGTTTCTTATCATCCGAGGTCATCATCTTATAAAACTAACTGTTACGTCACTGAAGCCTGCATGAGAAGACAAACTAATATGTTTCCTGACGTAGCACATTGTGCAACTACAAAAGATAATCGAAGAGACATTGCATTCATATTTCTTATACCGTCGGCATATTTTCGTAAAAAATTATTAAAAAAGGAAATATTTAGGAATACAAATTTGATAGGAAAACCAAGGTATTTCAATCTGATTTTTTAAAAATAAATAATGTCATCTCCTAGATCCCCCTCCCCACCTTAATTATTTGTAAAATGTACATTTCCTCATGAAAATATCTTGTCTAGGAAAAAAGAAACAAACAGACCACCCGCTGCCTGAATGTAAAAGTTACCGTTGCCCTAATAGATGTAATACGGAGTATCTTTAAGGTTTTTTTGGGGGGGGGGCACCGCCAGGCCCCCCACCCCTCCTCTAACGAATACGGGCTATATTTCCTTATATGTTTGATCATTACTCAACTTTATACAATTCTGCCAAAATCGTTTGAAGCATATCATTTATTTGTAGTCTTGAACATTAAGTTTGAGTTTAATTCTGTTTTGTGCCAATTTCTTCCGTCATTATCGGAATCCAAGATCGTGAATTACGAATATTTGTGGGGTTACGGAATGGCATTTTGGTTGGTGCCTTTCTCTTTCAGACTGGATCATCATGCGGTAAAATAATCCAGACAGCAACCACACCAAAGGGTGAAAATGAAAGCCCTCTTTTTGTAATTGTGAATGGGAGACCAATGCAGGTTTGCTTGACAATAAGGCATTACAACGCTTGCAGTCAGGTGATACGTTTCCATGGCAACAGCAAACAATCCTGAATTTGATGGGAGCTTCGAACATGTAGGAGGCTATTAATTGCATGTCTGAGCGATTAACATATAAGACAACCGGGTCTGATGACATTATACGAATATGTTTGCGAGTGCATTAGTGAATATGCACTGCACGAATGTTAAGTCACAGTGAGATAATGAACGAGACTTGTCGAGTTCATTATCCATCTCATTGTGACCTAACTGAGTGCAGTGCATATCACTAATGCTCGAGCCACAAAACATGAATTATTTGTTCTATAAAACGGGTGAACAATATGAATATAAAGTAAAAAAAAACAAAACAGTGATATGCATAACATGGGCGGTATGCAAATGAGTGAACCGATGATGTCACACACTCATTTTCCCTTAATTATATTATTATATGAAATATCATATATTTCATTTTTTTGCTTCAATAATGTAAAACATGGTTTGACTCCTTATGGAACATGTAAAATCATCTTTATTGTAACTTATTTTGATACCAGGTAGAGATTCTGTACTATCACATCCACAAAAATTGAAATATTTGAAATTTCATATAATAAAATACATAAGGAAAAGTGAGTGTGTGACATCATCGATTCACTCATTTGCATACCGCCCATTTTATGCATATACCTGTTTCATGAAATAATGCAAAACTTCAAAATGCCGTAACTTTCTTATCATCCAATTTCAATAAAATTTTCACTGTTATGCTTGTTTAATTTTAAGCTATTTATTCCAATCAACTTGATATTAAGGTGGACTTGGCCTTTAAGGGGGTCAAAATTTGCACGTGTTTTCATTGTCGCAGCACAAAAGCATGCAGCGATATCAATAGGTTTCTATGCGATCAATGACGGATATCGATGCCATCCATGATATGACACTTATTTTGTTTACAGGCCTATGGTTGTTGCTAGTTGGACGACGAATATTTTGGGTTTTTTTTTTTTTTTTTTTGATTTTGTTACTTTGAGGTCAAGTTGATAAATACAAGAGATGGCATAGAGTATGCCCCAAACGTTGTTTTTGAAGAAAAAAAACCCCAACAAAACAACAATAGCTATTGATTCATATATCCCCTGCACAGTTTATATTTTTTATAACGTCACGTCAAGTACCCATCAAATTCACTTATATTGGTTCTTCAACTTTACATGCAACATGAAGTGATATAGGGAAATTAGTGTCATGGAGGGGGGGGGGGGGGGCTGGCTTACCAGGTGGATACAATGCGAGGGGACAAGGCCAGAGAGAGAGAGAGAGAGAGAGAGAGAAAGAGAGAGAGAGAAGGATGTGGGATAGGGCCTTATCATCTTTCTTGCTTTACCCCTCATCTTTTCTTTCCTCCTCTTTCTCATCTCCCCCATGTTCGCCATTTAATGTAACACGTTGCTCACCATGCAGAGCTACGCCACTGATAGACATCATGGAATATAAATCTTGTCATATCATGTTATCCTCTTGCACTCGTATACGTGTATCATCCACAAAATGATCTATTTTTATCACTAACCTAATATGGGTACAGCCCGTAGACGGTACGACTAAGCAATTACAATGAATGAATGCTTCACATGATTTGACAAAGTACCACGTATCCATCCATTCGTTAGTATACTATTAATACATGGTTGGGAGTGCGTTAGTGCGATCTAGCAACACAAAGGTTTTTATCGTGGTGTACTAACGCACGAGGCGTAGCCGAGTGTGTTAGACACCACGATAAAAACCTGCGTGTTGCTGGATCGCACTAACGCACGAACTCACGACCATGTATTAATAGTTTTATAAAACGGGTCTACAATCTTAGTGTTTTCTTACAATCTTAGTGTTTGATCCGGATTAGCCGTGCGTTAGTCCCCTGGCCGTGCGTTATCACTTTTTTTTTGCACGGTCACGTGGTGTTATTTGACCAATCAGGATGGCTACATTCTTGAACCCGTTTTATAATGGACATTATGATCAATATTCAGACAATGCAAACACCTGTCATAGCCGACGTTGCTCATTAAAAATGACATCGGTGTTTGCCTATTAAAAAGAGAAGATGCTAAGGATGGTAAATGATGTGTACCTATACATATGATGTGAAGTCTCCTCTTCCTCTCTTATAATTTCATTTGTCGTGATTATGAGATATGACTTGTTGGGAAATTGTTTTCCTTCTAGGCTCGTTGCCTGTCCGTTTTTATCTCTCCCTCACTTTATCTCTGTAAATCCTTTCTTTCTCTCTTCCCAAATACCTCTTTACCCCCCCCCCCCCTCTCTCTCTCTCTCTTTCCCTCTCTTTATTTCTCGCTCTCTCTCTCTCTCTCTCTCTCTCTCTCACACTCCCTCTCTGTCGATCGAAATTTGCATTCTAAGCTTAAGCCTATTGTATGATAATTGATGATAAATGATGATTAAGTATAACATGTATAAATGATATACCTGAGTATAATCTAGAGGGCAATCTTGTGTATCTTTGTTGTTTTTTTTTTCAGTCTTTTTAGATATCTTGATTACATTTACAAAGTATGACTAGTATTTCCTGATAGACTATTAAAAAAAACCCCGCAAATCAGAAATTATAAATGATCGCAAAATTGTTTTTTTCTTTTCAGTCACTTATAATTTATTAATGCCTCCCAAAACAAATCAACAACAAGAACAACAACATTAGGAAATTTCACTTTATTCCAGATTAATATTTAAAACATTTCATTCAGACTATCGACGAAAATAAGACAATGTGATGTCGAACACATTTCAGCGCAATAAAAGAAGAACACCCATCAAGGTGAACGTTTGTATTTACATGCAATAACGGAGATGTTTTGACGATGAGAATTTCATTTAAAAGTATCCTCTTTTCACATTACAGAAAGAAGAAGCAAACAAATTTGCTTCATAAATAACGTGCTAGTGAACTATTCCCGTCTTTGCGACAACCTATTATCCAGGAAAATAATTGATTTTACTTTGATGTATGAATGTATATATATATATATATAATATCAGTTATTTTTTGCTGTAAGTCTTCTATTTTATTTATTATGATTAAATTATAGCCTTAACTATCCCCCCCCCCCAAAAAAAAAAAAGAATCCTCAAGTCTCAGTCCATTTTGAAATCTTTGAGCTTCTATAACAATTATTGCTCTTCGTTCGATTTGAAAGCACTTTGAGTAGAGCAAATTACAGTGAGATTAAAAGCGCGAAAAGCAAGCCTGTAATTATCATCAAGATAATTTTCATGAGATATATCATCACTGACAGCAGACCTGGGGGGGGGGGGGGATGCGAGTCTACATTGTGGACTACACAGTTGCATTTTAATTGGATTCATTCCATGGGGATAAAATTAAATTTGATATTGGGAAATGATCTCTCTCTTGATATGCAACTACCACTACAAATTATAGTGGACTGCATTTCAATATCCAATCTAACCAATTATGATTACTATCAACATCAAGGCATTTCCAAAATAATTATTACACTATAGGCCTACGTATAATTGCCTACAATTCAAAATATTAAAATTTTATTTTGGAGGGTCATAATTTATTCACAGTCATCCAACTCGATGTGATAAAGTAATAGACAATGGAAAAAATTATTTAAACAATTCATTTACAGTTATCGTTGAATTAATTATCGCTTTTCCGTGTAAAAAGTGATGAAATTCACGACTCGAAAAAGGGGCCCTTTAGTCGGTTGCAGGTACTATTCAAAATTATGGGACCATTTTAGAATATATACATTCAGTTTGTGTTAAGAGTAAATAAAGATGCCCAATAAAAACATATTTCTCTAAAAACTTGTATTTGCAGGTATTTTTTTCTGTGAACTTCTCGTAAACTAGAGAAACGAAAAAAAAAAAATGCTATAAAGTTTTAACATATTTAATAATGATCATTTTCCAATATGCTATTTAAGATATATGTATGATGATTAAATGAAGCAGGTGACATAAGGGCAAAATTTCTTATTTATGGAATAACTCCTCTTCTCCAAACGTGGGATTTCCAAACACCGGCTGAAAAGAAATCGAAAAGAATGATATTTTAAATCTCACATTCGGGATAGTAAATAATTTGACTTTGCTAGGTATGGTTGGACCTTATACGAAGGCACATTGTCTTCTTGCATACCGTTACCTCTTGTGAAACTATTCTAAGCTACCAAGTACTTTGAATCTTTTTTTTTTAATGAGGAAAAAGAAGAAATTTTTAAGACCTTCGAGAAATTTTTATATTCCAGAGAAATCATGTTTGGATTACGGAATACGTCATTTTAATGCTCGCACATTTCAAAAGGGGATGGAAAATGCTACTGAAATTGCCTTAGGTTGATTTTCGAAAGTCTTTGCGATCATGTTTGTTGGTTAATTATCCCTAGACGTTGTTTTGAGAGGAAATAACCAAGAGAGCTGTCTTAATAAAAAATGAAATACATATAGATCTGGGAATGAATTAAGTGCGAAGAAAATGTGATATGACCACTCAATAGAGATGTCGTCGTCGAGTACATGTAGTTCACTCATAGTTGCCTGTGGCGCAGAGATGGTGTGTTCGAACCCCGATTATTTCCTTAAGTAAGAATTTTATGTAAATTGCTTCTCTTCACCCAGGTGATATAAATGGACACCTGATTGGATGCGAACGTCAATGGGAGTACAGTGGTAGATTGGTAAATGCTCTTGACTCTCATACGAGAGGTCCTGTTTGCTTACATCCTTGAACAAAAAGTTTTACCAACATTGTCCCTCGCGACCCTGGTGTACCTGGCAATTTTTGGGGTAATACTAATTGCAGGGCCCTCAGGAAGAATAATATTGATGAAGATTCCCTGGGTAAACAAAGTTATTATCATTATAATGTTGTTTGATGAGCATGTGCACTCCTATAAAGTTCTGATTGGCCTGCACTGTAATGTGCGCCGTAATGTACAGAACCCTATTTGATTCAACGATCGGTGTACCGTATAAATAACAGGCAATCAAGCGCTTTGTTACGGAAACCACGCTTCGTTATTTTTATATTACCTTCATCAAAAAGGTTTTCACACAGCCAGAATTGATTAATCGGTCAGGGTCTGACATGGGAGAAGCAATTCGTTTAGAAAATTATTAGAAAATGTGTCACATACGTTTCATGCGCGTCTTTGTATCTTTGACAGATCTTTTGTTGAGATATAATTTATGGCTAGCTAATTTATCATAAGTTATTCAACATTACAAAATGATGAGTGTATGGAAAAATGTATGGAGTTTTCAGTTTTAGATATTTACCTTAACAGTTTAAAGTCGAGTTTAGTGAGAAAATTTGAAATGATTTTTTTTTCTTCTTCAAACTTATATCTTCAACGTTTCGGGATTCTAAAGAAATTTAAAATGATAGCAGACAATTATTCACGCATGAATGAGATCTTCAGGGGAAGTAGGTTTTCAAGCTACCAACACCCTAAAACGCGGGTCACACGAGGAGTCATTTAGATTGCGTCATTGCCTGCGCTAATCGAACCTGTGAAGACAATCGACCTATACGGCATTTATTAAAAGTACTGATTACACTTTTCCTTTTTCAATCACTTTTTAACTCTTACTGTACCAATGCTTACTTTTCAAATGTCTGCACTTCTTTAACCATCTATATAATTATTTCACAAAATATCGTGTACAAAACTTGTAGCAAATTTAGTATCATTTCTTATGATACCAAACATTATTACTTTACTTTACCCACCTTTATGCATAAGAATTATTGAAGATTAAACTTAAGTTTCTTTTCTGTCCATTATTATTTTATTTCTCATGTGTATACTATTGTTTAATGTTGAAAAAAGGTAACATCTGCAATTTTCTCTGAAAATTTCTATGGTAGCATATAATTATAATCATATACATGTATTTAGAAGGGGTCCACTCGCTATTCATAAGGACCGCTATTCATAGAAAACCGCTATTCATTTAACACGCATTATGAATAGCGGTCCTTATGAATAGTTATGAATAGTGGTCCTTATGAACGGAAGTCCTTATGAATAGCGAGGTAATTTGTCTATGGTTTGCTCGCTATGTAGAAGGACCGCTATGCATACAAAACCGCTATTCATTTAGTCACGCAATATGGATAGCGGTCGTTATGAATAAGTGGTCCTTATGAATAGCGGTCCTTATGACTAGCGAGGTTACCCCATTTAGAATGCTTGATTTATGCTCAAATTTTTGATATACATTGACTACCATATACTTTTCCAGTGGTCGAGCAATTGGTGAATGAAAATGACAAGTCTATCTGTTACATATATGTGACATCGGCACTGAAAGAGTTAAACGATATCAAGCCTTGGCTCCCTCGAGGTATCATTTGCAGGCGTTAGGACCGCATCACAGGTTCGACTAGTGCAGGTAATGACACAACCGAAATGACGTCTCATGTGAGCCTGGTGTTAGACATCTTATCCTGGAGTGAAAAGCTTATCCCTGTCACAGTACTAACGTCCTTTAGCGAGACATTAATCTACATTTTCTACTCTCAACCCAGGAGAAGTAATGAAGAAATTCCTCGACTGCTGAATGCTTTATCGGATAGCTCGGCTAGAGCCGGGGTAATTATGCGCATGAAATAGTTTTACTAGATATTGTTTCAGATTTATATTCATACTTATGATATAGATTTGTATTAATATCTCTATTTGTTTATACATTACTATTATATTTGTATTTATATCTGTATAATTAAGATTTATAAATATATAATTATATTCGATATAAAATCAACATGTTGACATAATATGAAGAAGAAAAAAAATTAAATAGTAGAATTAAAGCATGAATCTACTTTTGTTTAATATTTGTGTGTGTCTCTCTCTATAATTTTTATTTTTGTCAATATCTATATTTCTATTTTTATTATGTTTGTATTTGCATTTAAAATCATATTCATATTCACATCCATATTTGTATTTATTTGTATATCTTTAAAAATGTTAATATAAATTTATATATTTATATTTATTATTAGTTTATTTGATATAATGTATATTTATACAATATTTATACAATATTTACCCCTGTCTCAGCGTGATGTTGGCTGTGATGAAGAGCTTGTGTGCTACCATCGTGGTTCACTTTAGCATTCTTCTTTTTCAAGATGACGAAGATGACGATCATATTGATGACCACGACCAGGAATGCGACAATGACGCAGACGACAAAGAGAGAGAGAGAAAAAAAAAACAACAACAACAAACAAAAAGAAAAAGGTCATCAGATTTTGCCTGAGAACATTTGACTTGTTTACATGGGGTTCCATCCCTCTTTCCGGGATCCGCCTCGGAGGAGGGTGAAATAGTTTACATTTAGAGATTTTGTCTGCACATCTCACAACCTTTCGCAACAATTATTAGTCTGGGAGCCTGTCCCGAAATAGTCACCCCATTTTACCCATAAGATTTGACCCCGTAAAGTTACTTAGACCATCTAAGTCATTGACAAAAAGGTTGTCAGCCTGACCGTAGCCGCCGGGTTTAGCCCCCAGAGCTCCCAAAAGAGACCCCAAAGTCGGGTTGATTTCACCCCATCTCCCCCATGCACCAAACTTTGTCAGAAGGAAGTAGTATGACTGGACATTACAAAACAAAAAACTGACAAAAATTTCCGTCGGGATGGGGTGTCAGACGGCCCCTAAAAATTGGAGTAAATTTTTCCCCTTGAAGCCCGGAGACCAAATTTTGTCAGAAGGAAGAGCTTTGGATGTACATTCCAAAAATATAAAAACTGACAAAATTGTCCACCGGGAAGGGGGTGTCAGACCCCCTGAAATGAAAACCCCAAAGTGCCCTTTGACAACACTTTGCCCCCCAAAATGCTCTGTGTGTAAAGAAAAAACATTTTCTTACCTTCTGACTATGATAATTCAAAAGTGTATTATTCGATTGACTTTAAATTTTCATAACATAATTTTGAGTATAATAATCTTCTTGGGGTGCAATTTGGTGTTAATTGGTCTTTTGATTAATAAGTTATGAAATTGTAAAAAATGTATTGCTTTCTCAAAAGTAGCCAAAATTTTTTGTCAGGATTATGTAAACACACCCATTGTCCATCTTCACCTGCTTGACAAGGCATAATAGAAGAGCTTTTCAGGTATCTGTGGTATGTGACTGCCAGGCTGAAATGTGCTATTCATATGTTAATTGCACAGATACCAAGCAAGCTGCTCTATTATGCCTTGTCAGATGGTCAATGGGTGTGTTTACATAACCCTGACAATATTTTTGTCTACTTTTGAGAAAGCAATACATTTTTCACAGTTTAATAACATATTACTCAAAAGACCAATTATTACCAAATTGCACCTCATGAAGATTATTATACTCAAAATTATCTTATGAAAATTTAAAGTGAATCGAATAAAACTCTTTTGAATTATCATAGTCAGAAGGTAAGAAAATGTTTTTTCTTTACATACAGAGCATTTTGGGGGGCAAAGTGTTGTCAAAGGGCACTTTGGGGTTTTCGTTTCAGGGGGTCTGACACCCCCTTCCCGGTTGACAATTTTGTCAGTTTTTATATTTTTGGAATGTACATCCAAAGCTCTTCCTTCTGACAAAATTTGGTCCCCGGGCTTCAAGGGGAAAAATTTACTCCAATTTTTAGGGGCCGTCTGACACCCCATCCCGACGGAAATTTTTGTCAGTTTTTTGTGTTTTGTAATGTCCAGTCATACTTCATACTGACAAAGTTTGGTGCATGGGGGAGATGGGGTGAAATCGACCCGACTTTGGGGTCTCTTTTGGGGGCTCTGGGGGCTAAACCCGGCAGCTACGGTCAGGCTGACAACCTTTTTGTCAATGACTTAGATGGTCTAAGTAACTTTATGGGGTCAAATCTTATGGGTAAAACGGGTGACTATTTCGGGACAGGCTCCTGGCCTATATTATACATCTTCAGTAACGTTCGCCCGTATTCCCTCCATGAAAAAGACGGTATGTTAATGAGAGAGAGAGGGGGAGAGAGGGGGAGAGATAGAATGACAGGGAGGGGAAAGGAGCGAAGGAGAGAGAAGGAGAGGGAGAGGGAGATAGAGAAAGGGAGAGAGGGGAGAGAAAAAGGGAAAGAGGATGAGAGGCAGGGGGAAGGGGAAGGAAAGAGAGAGGGTGGGGGCAAAGACTTTTAATAGTATCAAGACAGATCACTCTCACCTACTTCCGTAGTACGTTTGGCAGGCGTAAATTGCTGTATTAGAAAGACTCGGGGAAAATACGTTCGCCATAGGTATAACACGTGAAAAGATGTCACATTTTTTTCTTGATATTTCATATCTTACTCTATCTTTTTTAAATCTGATTTCTGCACGAGAGAAAGGATGGATAGTTCAAAAAACATTTCTTGAACCTTTATTGTCAATAAATGCCACTATGAATCCCCGGGATCATGCCTGCTTTTTGACAGAGTCATCTGCCATAGGGTTAACACGTGAAAACAGGGAATTTAAGAATGATTATAGCTCCCCTAGTATATACTTGAATTTATTGTAAATTTGGCTTACATGTAATTTGAGACTCTGAAAAAGATTAATGAAGGCTCAAAAAGTGGAAGAGACACCGCATGAATAAACGGGAATATGCATGCTTTTGGCCTTCCAGCTGCCATAGGTTAACACGCAAAAACAGGGATTTTGAAATGATTTAAATTCCCATAATATTTATTTGAAATTATGAGAAATGTGATTTACATGAAATTTAAATCTCTGGAAAGGTATAATTAAGGCTCGATGAGTCCAATAGACCCCGCATATATAAACGGGAATATGCATGCTTTTGACCAAAAAAAAGTCTCGCCTGCCATAGGTTTACACGCGAAAACAAGGAATTTTAGGATGATTATAATTCCCATAGTTTTTATTTGAAAATACAAAAAATGTGATTTACATAAAATTTAAAGCTCTGAAAAGATATAATTATGGTTCGATGAGTCCAATAGACCCCCCATATAAAATTATAAACGGGAATATGCATGCTTTTGACAAAAAAAGTCTCGGCTGCCATAGGTTTACACGTGAAAACAAGGAATATTAGGATGATTATAAATTCCTTTGTTTTTATTTGAAAATATAAGAAATGTGATTTACATGAAATTTAAAGCTCTGGAAAGGTATAGTTAAGGCTCGATGAGTCCAGTAGACCCCGCATGAATAAACTGGAATATGCATGCTTTTGGCCTTCCAGCTGCCATAGGTTAAAGGATACCTGAGGCCTGAAAAAATAATTTGTGTATAGTTAGCTTACACAAAATCAACCCCAGAAAACTTAACACGACATTCAACGGTGACAGGATACAAGAGATATTGATTTTTGAAAATAAAATACCCCAAAAAATTAATATAAATAAGACTTCAGCAAAGACTAGTCGATCGATCACGATAGCTCACCTAACGATATATCGATTCAGGAACGTCTTCACTTTCAATTTTCGATTCGATAAATGAATTTTGCGACTTAGTTCTAATTTATTTGTTGTTTCATTTGGTCTGTAGATTCTTTGTAATTTATGCGCCAAACCAATTTTCTATTCGATTTAAACGTTTTGCGTTGAATACTTGATTCATCTGTTGTTTTGTTTGGGTTGTAGATTCTCCATAAATTAAGCGGCAACTGAATTCTCAGTTCGATAAAAACAGTTTGCGTTGTATACTTCATCCATTTGATGTTTTATTTGGGTTGTATATTATTCGTAAGTTACGCGCCAAATCATTTTCCAGTTCAATTTCGAATTCGATAAAAAAAAAAAAAAAAAAACATTTTGCGTTGTATACTTCATTCATTTCATATTTTATTTGGGTTATATATTATTCCTAAGTTAAGCGCCAAATCAATTTTTGATTCGATAAATGTATCTTGCATCATAGTTCTAATTTGTTTGTTGTTTCATTTGGTCTGTAAATTCTTTGTAATTTATGCGCCAAACCAATGTTATATTCGACATAAACGTTTTGTGTTGAATACTTGATTCATTTGTTGTTTTATTTGGTTTGTAGATTCTCTATAAATTAGGCACCAACTTAATATTTTTCATTTCGATAAAAACATTTTGCGTTTTATACTTCATTCATTTCATATTTTATTTGGGTTGTATATTATTCCTAAGTTAAGCACCAAATCAATTTTTGATTCGATAAATGTATCTTGCGTCATAGTTCTCATTTATTTGTTGTTTCTTTTGGTCTGTAGATTCTTTATAATTTATGCGCCGAACCAATTTTCTATTCGATATAAAAATTTTGCGTTGTATACTTCATCCATTTCATGTTTTATTTGGGTTGTATATTATCCATTAGTTACGCGCCAAATCAATTTCCAATCGATAAAAAAAAACATTTTGCGCTGTATACTTCATTCATTTCATATATTATTTGGGTTGTATATTATCCCTCAATTAAGCGCTAATTCAATTTTCGATTCGATATATGTATTTTGCGTCTTATTTCTAATTTATTTGTTGTTTCATTTGGTCTGTAGATTCTTTGTAATTTATGCGCCGAACCAATTTTATATTCGATATAAAAAATGTGCGTGTATACTTCATCCATTTCATCTTTTATTTGGGTTGTAGATTCTTCATAAATTACGCGCCAACTTATAATTTTCATTTCGATAAAAACATTTTGCGTCGTATACTTCATTCATTTTGTTTTATTTGAGTTGTATCCCTAAGTTAAGCGCCAAATCAATTTTCGATTCGATAAATATATTTTGCGTCTTAGTTCTAATTCATTTGTTGTTTCACTTGGTCTGTAGATTCTTCGAAATTTATGCGCCGAACCAATTTTCTATTCGATATAAACACTTTGCGTTGTATGCTTCATCCATTTCATATTTTATTTAGGTTATATATTTTCCATTAGTTACGCGCCAAATCAATTTCCAATCGATAAAAAAAAAAAAAAAAAAAAAACATTTTGCGTTGTATAATTCATTCATTTCATATTTTATTTGGGTTGTATATTATTTCTAAGTTAAGCGCCAAATCAATTTTCGATTCGACAAATGTATTTTGCGTCTTAGTTCTAATTTATTTGTTGTTTCATTGGTCTGTAGAGTCTTTGTAATTTATGCGCCGAACCAAATTTTCTATTCCATATAAACATTTTGCGTTGTATACTTCATCCATTTGATATTTTATTAGGATTGTATATTATTCATTAGTTACGTGCCAAATCAATTTCCATCGATAAAAAAACATTTTGCGTTGTATACTTCATTCATTTCATATTTTATTTGGGTTGTTTATTATTCCTAAATTATAAGCGCCAAATCAATTTTCGATTCGATAAATATATTTTGCGTCTTAGTTCTAATTTATTTATTGTTTCGCTTGGTCTGTAGATTCTTTGTAATTTATGCGCCGAACCAATTTTCTATTCGATAAAAACATTTTGCGTTAATTGTATACTTCATTCATTTTATATTTTATTTGGGTTGTATATTATTCCTAAATTAAACGCCAAATCAATTTTCGATTCGATGAATATATTTTGCGTCTTAGTTCTAATTTATTTTTTGTTTCGCTTGGTCTGTAGATTCTTTGTAATTTATGCGCCGAACCAATTTTCTATTCGATATAAACATTTTGCGTTATTTCATCCATTTGATGTTTTATTAGGATTGTACATTATTCACTAGCTACGTGCCAAATCAATTTCTATTGATAAAAAACATTTTGCGTTGGTCCTTTATTCATTTCATATTTTATTTGGGTTGTATATTATTCCTATGTTAAGCGCCAAATCAATTTTCGATTCGATAAATATATTTTGCGTCTTAGTTCTAATTTATTTATTGTTTCGCTTGGTCTGTAGATTCTTTGTAATTTATGCGCCGAACCAATTTTCTATTCGATAAAAACATTTTGCGTTGTATACTTTGTTATTTTCATTTTATATTTTATTTGGGTTGTATATTATCCATTAGTTACGCGCCAAATCAATTTCCAATCGATAAAAAAAAACATTTTGCGCTGTATACTTCATTCATTTCATATATTATTTGGGTTGTATATTATCCCTCAATTAAGCGCTAATTCAATTTTCGATTCGATAAATGTATTTTGCGTCTTAGTTCTAATTTATTTGTTGTTTCATTTGGTCTGTAGATTCTTTGTAATTTATGCGCCGAACCAATTTTCTATTCGATATAAACATTTTGCGTTACTTCATCCATTTGATGTTTTATTAGGATTGTACATTATTCATTAGCTACGTGCCAAATCAATTTCTATTGATAAAAAAACATTTTGCGTTGGTCCTTTATTCTTTTCATATTCTATTTGGGTTGTATATTATTCCTATGTTAAGCGCCAAATCAATTTTCGATTCGATAAATATATTTTGCGTCTTAGTTCTAATTTATTTATTGTTTCGCTTGCTTTGTAGATTCTTTGTAATTTATGCGCCGAACCAATTTTCTATTCGATAAAAACATTTTGCGTTGTATACTTCATTCATTTTATATTTTATTTGGGTTGTATATTATTCCTAAGTTAAGCGCCAAATCAATTTTCGATTCGATAAATGTATTTTGCGTCTTAGTTCTAATTTATTTGTTGTTTCATTTGGTCTGTAGATTCTTTGTAATTTATGCGCCGAACTAATTTTCTATTCGATATTAACATTTTGCGTTGTATACTTCATTCATTTGTTGTTTAATTTGGGGTACAGAATCCCCGTAAGTTACGCCCCAAATCAATTTTTGATTCTTTAAAAACATTCTCCGTTGTAAGACTTCATTCATTTGTTGTTTTATTTGGATTGTAGATTATCCATAAGTTACGCGCCAAATCAATTTCCAATTAGATAAAAACATTTTGCGTTGTATCCTTTATTCATTTGTTGTTTCATTAGGGTTAAATATTATCAGTAATTTCCGCCCCAAATCAACTTTCGAGTGTTTGTCAGCCCCGGCGCTGTACATAATATAGCAGACGACAACGTGATAATGCGATAGCGATAATTCCACTATCGCGTCTTGGCGTTCGCCGAACGTGCACGCATAAAAAAAACGCACACGCATAGAAAACTGCTCACGCGGAACTCAACTGGAGTTGAGTTCCGCGCGTCGTTCGTTCACGCTGTCCTTTATTCTCTTCAAACTCCTTAACCGCTAACCTGTAGAATGCCGGGTAAAGTTATTTGGGGTTAATTTTATACATTCTAACTGTATACAAATTATTTTTTTTGACCTCAGAGACCCTTTAACACATGAAAACAGGGATTTTGAAATGATTTTAATTCATCTAGTATATATTTGAAATTATGAAAAATGTGATTTACATGAAATTTAAATCTCTGAAAAGGTATATTTAAGGCTCGATGAGTCCAGTAGACCCCGCATGAATAAACGGGAATATGCATGCTTTTGGCCTTCCAGCTGCCATAGGTTAACACATGAAAACAGGGATTTTGAAATGATTTTAATTCATCTAGTATATATTTGAAATTATGAAAAATGTGATTTACATGAAATTTAAATCTCTGAAAAGGTATATTTAAGGCTCGATAAGTCCAATAGACTACGCATAAATAAACGGGAATATGCATGCTTTTGACCAAAAAAAAAAGTTGTCGTATTACACACGTTCAACCGTATGTTGTTATTGATGACGTAAGGTGGGCGTGTACATAGGCGTGTAGTCCATCACGTGAGATCCACATCCAATGAGATCTTGCGCTAGCAGACGATGTATGTCCGCCCGAAGGCAAGCGCAGCCCAGCCGATAAGAAACTCTAACTATATTATTCCAGTCCAGTATTATATTTCTAACGGACCAGAGGAAAAATTCAATGTGTAAAATTTATAAATTCATATAATCAATGTTCTATCACCGAATTACGCCTAGCCAAATGACAGATGTTAGATTATGCAAGCGGAATAGCTGAGCTGAATAGTGACCGAGAAGGTGTCTATATAGCCCTAGCGGCATGGCTAGGGTCTACCCCTCTGCGATCCCGATCGAGGTTGTGGCGTTGCCGATGGAACTCTGTCTGCTTGCCTCAAACTTGGCTCATCAAAGTTTTTTGTTTGCTGATCGCCGTTTAGTTTGGCTTCAGCCAACGAGACCGACAGCCCCGAGAGACCGACAATGTAGTTGGAGGGGGCTTCTGAACCAAATGAGTCTGACACTGACAGTCCATGACAGGGGCGAATACAGGATGTAGTAAAAAAAAAAAAAAAAAAAAAAAGTGGGGGGATGGGGGCACACAAATGCAGGGCTGTCAACTTCGGGGGAACAGCTTAGAGGGAGATTCGTATTTTTATCTTCTCGCAAGCCCTCCAAAAGTCGCTCAGTGGGTGGTTATCAGATTTTATGGGATCCAGTATTCCTCCATAATTCTCTGACAAGCAAAAAATAAAAAATGAAAAAATGAATAATAAGTTATCAGTTCTAAAAGGGGGCAAAATGATGTATAAGTTTCTTTCAAAAGATGGGGGCACCGGTATGAGACTGTCTTGCGGGGTGTGCCTTTTTATAAGTTTTCTCGGAGGATTAATAGACCGACATTGTTAGCCTCATGGGCTCCCAAACTAATGGTGCTCATTCCAGTTTTATTTACGTTTTAGGCAAGAGCCCGCGTATGCCTATAGTTTGTAGTTCAAGAGAATGTAATTCCTATTCCAGGGGTGGATCCAGGATTTTGTAAAAGAGGGGGTACAGAGCCGGAAAAGTACACAATGAAGGAGGCAATTATATTTTTATTGTGTACTTAAGGTATACCAGTTGGGTATCAAAAAGGGGGCCGCAGCCGATTCACTCCCCCCCCCCCCCCCCCCCCGGGATCCACCCCTACTATTCTGTCATGGATGTGAAAGATGGGATTGCATATGTTGGCGGTCGATCTCATTAAATGTAAAGACTGAACAAACAAAAAACAAAAACAAACAACAACAACAATAAGAGATCATTATTTTGTGCTCATTTCTATTGGAGTCATTTTTACAGATGGGTTGTAAGAGAGAATAAGAGAATAAGAGAGTATGAGCCGTCTCAAACTGCTACAGCAGAATATCAAAAATAACTCAACGTCAGTTATTTATATTGGTGGCGTATCCAGGAATGCAGGGGGAGGGGAGGGGGCTCACACCTGACGAACAAATATCAGATGCCTTCTATTCTGAATTTTCGGACAAGGAAGGAAAAAAGGACTTGTCACATGTTCATGTTCCTTCTGTGTCGGGGGTGGGGGGCACAGATTTCCTTTCATTCGATGTGTAACTAAGAAATGTCAGATTTGGTTTTGGCTAGCACGTAGTAGGGGCACGTGCATTCATGGACACACCACCAATAACAATAGGAGAATCTTTGTTACGCCACTCTTAATTAATCTTTATATTTGTATAAGCCTTTTCTGTCTTGACTTTTAACAGAATAAGGCCAATAAATTTACATTATAGGTCTATATAATCCCTTTAATTAGCAATAATCATGGTATGAAATGAAATATTCTGATTTAGAAAAATAAAGATAGCATTTTATTATTATTACTTTTTTAAAATTACTTTTCTCGACATTCCCGTCAGATATCGCAGTGTTTGCTCATACAGAGCTTAACTTTAGGGAACATGTTTGGACCACGCCCCCCCCCCCAAAAAAAAACCAAAAAAACAAAACAAAACAAAACATAAATATCAATAGAAATTTCACAGCAAATTAAAAAAAAAAATACAAAAATACAAACATCTCTCCAGCTCCCTCTCCTCCCTGGTTGATAGAGTTGATTCCTATCTGTTTTGGGACATAAGTTTGTATTTGAAGGGAACAATATCAATTATTATGCCTATACGGCTTTACCAAAAACGATGTACCAAAACAAAATGAAAAAATAAAGAAAATAATTAATACAAACATCTTGAGAAAAGACTATAACCTTTCTCTCTGGGCCGATCGACATGTACCACAATATATACGCGTGCTTTATTTCGGGACTGAGCACTCTTCGTATTTATACTCTTTGGTGGGGGAGAAAGAGGGGGCTGAAGAAACGAAACAAATCAAACAGAGAGAGAAATGGAGAGAGGGGAGAGAAAAAGAAAGAGAAAGAGAGGGAGAGAGGAAAAAAGAAAGAGAAAGGGAAGGAAGAAAGAGAGAGAGGGGGAAAAAAGAGAAATATGAATAAAAGCAACAATAGACCTGTTGAAAAGGTGGTGAGCGCGTCGACGCTGAACAACGCGAAGGCAGTGAGGTGGTTAGCCAAACATTGCGTGAAAGTATCTGAGAGGTAGACGGTGGTAACTCCATCGTCGCTCCATCGTGACGTGACCTCGTTCCAATAGAAGCAGTCATACACCTTACCAGGTTGTAGAATTGTGGCGGTGATATTGATCTGCACAGGGGTGTCTAGACTGCTGACGTTCAATGTCTCACCTGGTAAACGTAAATCGATTAATTCTGCCACGGTTGACGGTTAGCAGGTTAGAGCACAATTTTCCGGTGATAGTGCGTGCATGTCATGTCATTAACTTAACCTTTTGACTACTGAAATTTCTTATTCCCATATACTTTATACACGGACCACTCAGTTCATGTAGGCACCAGGTTAATTACTTACTACTATTAATTCGTTTAGCGATTATATTGATAGAGACACAATAACAGTATACTCCTATGTCTTATCTTTTCTGTATGTTTCTGTTCCCAATGCACAGCTTGTAAATGATATTATGCTGCTGGTCGATTTGGCGAACAAAGCCACCCCCCCCCCCCCCCCCCCAATGAAAAGAAGGAATGCACGAATCTACGCCAATGATCCCAAGGTACGGAGTTCGAGTCCCTGCCACTTCCTTTGCAAACTCATTAATCTACATTTTCCATACTCGACACAGGTCTAGTAAGTGGCTACTTGGTATTATGATAATTTTTTGAAATGCACTGTACGCTGACAACGGTTGGCGTAGCTAAAACCGGGCTAATAATTCATATTTGTAGGCGCATACTAACTTTATATATTTAAAAAAATATGATACGCACTCCACAAGAACGGAATATAACTTTTTGTCACTGTTATGTTCGAACATTACAGCGATTGCTTATACAGTCCGAATGAAATTTCTCTAGGCAATGAAATATATTTTATTGATATTGCCGCCGAGTTAATATTTTGAAGGGGGACAATATTATTACTCTGCGGTGATTTCCTACACCAACTAGATTTTTAAAATTTGGACCATGTGGAGCAAACACTACACCTTACCTAAACACTGCTAAACCTAAACATAACCTAAAACCTAATTGCAACCCTGACCCTATATATTTGTCGAAATAAGCCCATAGCAATAAGTCGGTCAGACACGATAAAAACTATTTTCGAAAAATCAACTCAAGGCAATTTCAATAGCCCTGTCTATCACCTTTAGAAATGTGCGAACATTACAATGGCGTATTACGTAATCCGAACCTGATTTCTATGGGCAGTACAATAGGCCTTCGAAATTGCCCTTGAGTTTATTTTTCGAAAGTAGTTTTTATCGTATGTCGGAGCATCTCCCGATCATTTTACATATACTCCGAAATAACGTATACCTGTTTCAGGAATGGACAATTTGATGTCAATGATGGCAGAAGCTCTATTTTGTTTGTCGACGTTGTCTTGCGAGAAGATGTCGATGTCCTCTTCGTATTGCGTGAAGAGGACGGTAACACCCAGGCAAGATGATACCTGACCACAGTCCCAAGCAGGACCGAACCTGGCGAGGTGGAGAAACACGTCACAGTTTTAGCTTCAGTTCATTATGTCATATGTCACATTTTACAATGTTTTCACAAAATAAATGATACAAACAAACACGAGTTCTATTGCCAGAGACCAGAACAAAAGGCGAGTACTTCATAATTGTTTGTTTTAATTGAAAATACTGATCTATAAGAAGAGGGAAATGTGTGTGTGGGGGGGGGGGGGGGGGGGGGCTAAGGTGAAAGCTATGCTTGTAAGTTATAGGGTCCAAACAATGAAGAAAATTGGAAAACAACGAGATATGGATACACAAATATTCATAGCGAGAGAGACAAACTGCCCCATATCCTAAAAGAGAAATAGAAAGAGAAAGAGAGAGAGGGAGATAGAGAAAGAGAGGGGGATGGGGGGGGGGGATAGTTAAATATCAAAGCAGCAAGTAGAAAAATAGAAATAGAGACGGGGATAAAAAGAGACAGAGAAACAGATATAGACAGTTTGAGATAAGAGATAGAGAGAAAGAGAGAGAAAAATAGAAAGAGAAAGATAGAAAGAGGGAGAAAGAGAAAGAGAGAGATAGGAAGAAAGAGGGAGAAAGAGAGAAAATAAAATGTATACTCCTACACTGTAAAAAAATTTGCCGTTTTTTCACGGGGAATTTCCTGGCAGTCAGGATGGCGGGAATGCCCGTGTGTCCAGTTTTTTTCACCGGATATCAGCTTATATTTACAGTAAAATTATGTAAATTTACAATAAATTTATGTAAATTTACAATAAATTTATGTAAATTTACAATAAAATTCTGTATATATATGCTGATTTCCGGTAAACAAACAAACTTGCTGTTGTTTTACAAGAAAAGACTGTAAAATTGAAATAACAGCAATAACTTGTAATTTCAAGGGCAAAAAACCCCCCTTTAGCTTTACAGTTATTTTTTACATTGTAGATTTTAAACAAAATGTGTGGCCACTTTCCTCCTGCGTTCCCTCTATCTCTTTCTATTCCGCTACCTCTCCTTCTAGTTATCCCTGCCTCTTTATCTTCCTCCTCCCCCCCCCCCATGTTCTTGATCACAACATTTTGTTTTTCTGTCTTTCTTTATCTCTCTCACTCTCTCCCCCAGTACTGTTCACATCCCCTTCTTTTTTGTTCTTGTTTGTTCTCCCCCCCCCTCTCTTTTTAAACGCTCTTGTTAATATTGCTCAAATTAGCACGTTTCTTCGATTTTCTTTTAATTTATGGACTTTAACTATTTTTTTTTTCAAACAGGAGTCTATGAAGTACAAGCCATGCTTATTAAATAGATTCCTCCACTTATTTATCCTTTATAATTACAATGTTTACATTATACCAATTATCGCTTTATCAGTGTAAACCATAACCAAGTCCTTTGAATTATGTTCTGTTACATCTATGTTTCAATTCATATATTTGTTATGTTAAAGATATACAATTCTGTGGAAGATCAATTAACTTTGAAAGTATGTAAAGGATATAAGGAGGAAGCCAGGAAAAGAAAGCGATATTTACTTGAAGGCAGAGCTGTGTCAGAAATAAGAATAGGATGAGAAAATGAAGCAAATTGATTTTGAAGTTTGGAACCTATTTTTTTGCTGTCACAGCTGCAGTCTTTCTTTAGAATACAACAGATATTTACTTATTGTCAGACTTTTGACACGTCACTCTTTAAAGGTTAGACTTGAACAGTGGTTGGCTCAGGTTTTAATAAAGCTATTTTATGACAGATACAATTTTAGAGGATGGGTAGTTAAAAAAAATGTCTGTCTCTTGAGTTCTACCAACTTCCTTTATATACCGGTGATCAAATTTCACAGAAAAAATGGTTAATAGAGGGTGCAAATCAATATAAAAATTCAAAACAATCGTTTATTTATACCTGGTTAAAATCTCGCTGCCGAAATCAATGTCGTAAGAGTTGTTTCCACTGGTGGTCTTGAACGAACCTTCAGGAATAGTATATATGGCCCTGGTCGAATAGGAATCGCTCACGCTGTCGATGGTCTCGTCTAGTGTAGCATATTTAACTTGACCTCGCAACAAGTTGTCAGAAAGCTCCCTTTGGAGAATAAAATTCAGTGTCGCAGTTAGCACAGGAAGGAACAGGTGCTGTACAAGAAGCCTAATCATCAACACCATCATCATCATCACAATCATCACAATCATCATCATCACCATCATCATCATCTCTGTCATCAGCATCATCATCATCATCATCGTCATCACAATCATCATCATCATCATCACCATCATTATCATCATTATCATTACCATAATCAAAATCATCTATAATTATCATCACCATAATTGTCATCATCATCATCATCACAACCGCCACTACAATCATCATCATTATCATCACCATTACCATCACTATCATCACCAATTCCTGTCAGCTATTTCTCCTCATATCGAAATTATGCCAAAGACTTTTTATTTTGCGTAATAAGTAAGATTTTACTAGCAGTTCATTCTTTTAGAATTTATGTAGCCTTTTTAGTGAATTCCAGTAATCATCAACAAACTGCTAAAAACTTTTCCCTAAATTGCTAGAGTTGTGAAACTATATCAATCCAAGGTAGGAATTAAAATCATACAGTGCAATGTTCAAGACTGCAATTCAAACAAAACGAATGATTTTTAACGTTATTGTAACATTGTAACATTATCATCAAGTTCTAAGCTATAATTCCAGTTAAAGATACAATCTAGGCCAACGTGATGTAGAGCACCGTTTATATTCATATTTATAAATAGCTCAAGTGAGATATTAATCTCTTGTTTTAGGTATTGGTTTGTGATAACAATTTTTGATATAGATTTTCTAGAAGTGATGTGATCTGGCTCGGAACAAAAATTAATGGAAATGCCATAACCAAACGATAAAACTTACCTCGCTTTGTCCACTAAAACAGAATTGTTTTGAGCAGACACAAGGTACAGGATTTCATCAAGTTTGGTTTGAACGCCCTCTACAACAACGGCAGATGGAGCTCCTCCTTGTATTTGTATTTGGATTTTATTTGTTTAATCACGGTAAAAGACCTGCTATCAGCTAAAAGCTGCTTTTCAGCAAGGCCGTGAACATAACGATAACATAACGATAAATAAATACGTACAAAATTATATACAAAAGAAATCACAACAATCATATACAAAAAGATATCACAAAATCATTAAAAGAATTAAAAGAAATAAAGTGAATACAAAGAAACATAAAGAGAAATGGTATATGAAAATCAAAACAAGAAACATAACATAAAATCATATAAAATGAATTTATGAGTTTGAAATCATAATGTAACAAACAGAGATGGGTGTGGGGGGGGGGGGTGGGTATTGTTAAGATGGGGATAGACTCCTTAAAAATGTTGACGGGTTTTTTTCTGCTCGAACGTCTGCCGGTAAATTATTGAAGAGTTTTGAAGCGGAATATAGGGGACTATTTCTAAGATAGTTTGTGAGTGGCCGGGGTAATTTAATTTGACAATTGATAAACACCTCTCAAACATCTCCAATAGGTTTTCAAAACCAGTCAGATATACACCTATACAAATATAATTATGACATGATAAAATCAGATCGAACACAATGAATGGTAGGTTCATCTTCCTGCCTTACTTAAAGTGTACCAATCACCTGAAAAAATAATTTGTGTACAGCTAGAAAGTATAAAATCAACCTCAAAGAACTTTGTCTGGTATTCTATAGGTGAACAGTTAATGAATATGAAGGAAATAAAGGATAACATGAAAATGCTCGCGTGGAACCGAACTCAGAGTTTGGTTCCGCGCGAGCCTTTACCTCGGCGAGCACGTACGGGTGCTCCATCGATGGCAATCGATCAGCTCTGAAGATTTGCATGTTGCTGCGCTTAGATGTGTAGCATCTTTAATTATTATCTCTAAGCAACAAGGGATTGCAGCACCTAATTACTGATCAGCATGAATAGACCATAGGCTGCAGAGTAAATGCCAGATGAAACCTCGTTGAGATCCATCGGGTCATGATGGGAGCGGATACAGTGTGGTGGCTAGTCTGAAGCACACAATCCTATCAATTTTAGGGATGTACTACACTATCTATCCATATAACAAATCATTGAAGTAACAGTAAACTAGCACTTTCATTAAAACAACATAATTCCTACTGGGCCTATTGAATTATCAAATGTAACCACTAATTCTCGACAAGACAACTTTATCAAGAAAAAATCTATCAAAATGAGCCATTACAAAACCACTATATCATTTAAATATGCGAATTATGCTAATTTTCTTGCATGAAGCCCAACCGGTACCGATATGGTTTCACGTTGTAACCGATGTGTTGTCACTTATAAAATATTTAGCTCTGGTTCGTTAGAGTATTAACCACTCTTTTTCAAGAGTGGTGCCTGTAGTTTTGTTCACAACAAAGAAATGACACTGACAATTAATTTTAAGCGGCTTGTCATTGGTTGCCTTGCGTCACTCGTTGTTCATGAGTGAAAATAATTCAGTCTGCGTACGATATTGAGCGGAACACGTACAGGCTCGCTCTGTCAGTGAGTGATACGGCTGATGAAGGAATGTGGGCATGCTCACTCAAAATGGAGTGTTTTACCACTTAATTTGGAGTGAAAATTCTTTCACTCTTAATGTTGAGTGACAAATTCACTCCTTTACATTTAGAGAGTACTATGGATTTCTTTTTCTTTCATAAAATTAGGTTTTCTGATGTTTTGTCCTCATTGTGTGCTGTTCTTCTACATCCTAATCAAATGGCACACATAAGCACATCCCCCCCCCCCCAATATTAAACACCCCCAATCGTTACACATACACTATTCCCTATGGCTTAGTCGTAAACCCTTTAGACTCCTTTCCAGGCTCGGAAAGAAATATTTTCACTCTGTAGAGTGGCCCTTTTTCCCCCTTAAAAAAAAAAGAATAAGGAATTTGGAAGGAACAGGAATTAATTTCTTAATGGAATCATTTGCCACCCAGAATTATAACTTTATATGAGAGCCCGTATATCAAAGGCAGTTGAAAGATTTAGTGAAGTTTAGTTTTAACAATTTATAAATTGCTATATACATGTATTTTATTGCTCTCCAGATCTGACAACCTTTTCCCTAGCATTATTTGCTGTCAGTCTAAATAGACTAAATAACCAATTTGAACCATTTTATCGTTACCAATGTACCCTCGTATGAGGGATCATGAATTTCGGTCAATATTTATCCTCAAATATCACGTTTTATCCGATAAAAGCAGATAAGGAAGAGTGTGCGGATGTGTGCGAAAGACAAACACTTTCAAAACCAAATGACATAAAATTGGATGACTTTCGGATTAGGCTATTATCTAGACCGTCTAGAAGATCGGATGTCATTTGTCATTATTTTTGGTTTGGATTTGACTTAAGATCGAACCTCAATTCCATTGGTGATTGATAATTGTTATCACTGTGGTTACTATGCTCTCATTTATATTTTTGTCACAATATTCTCTGTACCAACAAACCAGTTTGCTTATGTATTCATAATTCTAGCCTAAGTTGGGGGCAAACATTGTTCATAACAAATTGAAAGCTTTTCAGAGGCTTACCTGATATAGCGGCAAATAGTGTATGCACGATGGATTCCATCCATACAGATGCTTTCACATATAACGTGTGAACTGAATTACTCGTCACCAAGGTTTTTTGGAAGAAACATTTGAGTACAAGTAAATAGGTCTGTTGAATTTCGTTGGAAAATGATGGATGGGGGAAGAGGTTTTTAATATATTATGGAAAAGCCTACAAATACTCAAAATCTTTGAAGCACCTTGGCCCTAAAATAGAGATATTGACATAATCTGAATCTTAGGAATTAAAGGACTGCTTTAAATGTTAGGACATAATGCTGTAGAGGCGGGTGTTACAACAACAAAAACAGCAAGAGCAAAATGTTAAGTGCATTTTGAATTAAAATTTTTAATACTTAAATTGTAATTTTCTCAAAGAAAATATATATAAGACAGCTCCATAAATACAAAAAATTGCTATAACACCAAAAGCATACCGTAGACAAATACTACAAAAACCATCATGACTTGTCATGTTACCAAATTAAATTGTATTGTATTTATTTATTTATTTATTTATTTATTCATTCATTTACTATTCATTTGGCAACATACATCAAGATAAACAAAATATTCATATAAAAACGAAAAATAATTGATTTAATGTATTTATACATGTTTTAATTTATAAAGTGAATATTCCATTATAGATACAATCTAAAATCAAAGAAAAAGAGGCAGGATTTAATGTGACAGCACATGCTCTACAAAGAGCGTGACCACCCTGGGCAACCAATCGAATCGACCAATCAGAATGCCAATAAAAGAAAAAGAAAAGATAAAGACGGAAGAAAGGAAGACAAACTTTTAGAGCCCAGCTCTCTAGGTCATTTGTATTTCGTAACCATAAGCTACTATGATAACGCATTATTGTGAGAATAGTTTAGTAGTACATAGAAAACCATGTGCCTCGATTACATCCACAGGCGGATATGATACACACAGCAAAAAACCAGCCACCTCCTTATTTTGTTGTTTTTCACAAAATGTTGTCGTACTAATGGAAAACACCACATTAGTAGGTTATCTTTGTAGGTTTGCATGGTGGAGTTTATAACGTGGAGAAGGTTTACGGTTCACCATGTGTAGTTAGAAGAAAGGAAATATGGAAATTGAAATGGAAAGACGAGAAAGGATGAGAAGAGGAAAATAGAGGTATTCTTTCTTGAAAATGAGTGAAGTCCTGAAAAGGACTGTAAACCAGATGAGATGAGCTGAATGTGGCTTGAGTAGCGAAGGTTTGAGTAGTAGCAGGTTGAAGTGAAGAGAGGTTACCACAGTAGTATTCCATTTTATTTTGATAATACTTTACAAAGCAAGTTCTTGTTTTAAAAAAATGATCCTAGCATAGGAATGTATAGTTCTGGGGCCCGTTTCACAAAACTTGCGTTTAATCGCAACTCCTAAAAATCAAACGCAAGTCCTAAATGCGCACTTCTGATTGGCTCAAAATAAAGTTGCGTTTGATTTTCCTGAGTTGCGTTCAAACGCAAGTTTTGTGCAACAGGCCCCTGGTAAGCTAAATCAAAATCCTCAATTTTTTTCATCACTCAGTCACAACAATGCACTCATGAAAAAGTCATGAAACCAATGCAATTTAAACTACCCCCTTGATGTAATATATGACAAAATGTATATATACCACTGAAAGGGACAGGATTCATTTCCCATTAATGTACACTAGTTGCTGCGTTACCAAGGTTTCAAGGAACAATATTACTTAAGCCACTATAAGTAAATAAGAATGAACAGGAAAATCCCACCGGAATTATTCTTTATTCAGATACAATATATACATATATTAAAGTGTTCAACGTTTCATGCAATGTATAATTCCTAAGTTACAATTTAGTTTCAGTTTCAGTTTATTTCATGTTTCAAATCACATAATTGGAACATAAACAATGACCGTTGCATTATTACAATAAGATAGGAACATATCTTCAATACTGTCAACAAAAGAAGAAAAGAATGCAAGTAAACATACAAAGACACAGATCAATATTTCCATCATTTTAAAGTTGGGATAAGACAAACTAGTTTAGCGTGAAATATGAGGGAATCTAGTAAGAAACTAGGCTTGTAATATTGTAGATTCCCTTAAGAATAAATAACAATCTTTGACATTATAACATGTATATGAGAGATGATTTCAATAAAACATTAAGAAAAAAGAAATAGAATGGGGGAGACGAGGAATACAGTACATTACTAGGAAGCCATAGGATGAATTGCGTAAGTATTTAAGAGGAATATTTTTAATTTGCGTTTAAATGTATACAGTGAGCCGGTATTAGTTAAGTCTGGGAGGAGGTCATTCCACAGTTTTGGTTCTGTAAATATAATTGTATTGTTTGCAAAAGCTGTTCGAGTACGTGGAAGGTGATAAGAATGGCTTTGTCTGGTTGGATAGGAGTGAAGTGAATAATTCATAACGAACATAGAAGATACAGGGTTAGAGGTTCACGCTTTGTGAGTTGAAACATAAATATTCCTAGATTATATGTAAATAGTTCATGAATCTTAAGAGTATTACACGAGTGGAAGAGTGGGGTTGTGTGGGTACGAAAAATTGTATACTGATTATATTAATAGCCCGTTTTGTACAAGTAGAAGTTGATTGATAAGGGATTTACCACTATTCCCCCATGCGAGGATTCCATAATTTAAGTATGGTAGAATTAGAGTAGAGTATAAAGAGAGTAAGACATGAGTAGGAAATGAAGCTTTAAGCTTGCCAATAATCAATAATCATAATTTCTTTTAACTAATAGTTAAAAGAAACGCCAACCCAAGAAGCCTCTCATTTATGTTTATGTGGTGTACAAAGCCAACAAAAAAAAACAAAAAAAAAAAAAAAAAATCATTTTTAATCTTTAATTTAAACATGGCCTTAAGTTGGCTTTCAAGAATACAATCCAAAACATGTATCGCCAATCATTTTACATGAAGAGCTCGGTTTTTATGTTTACATGTGATTACATGTGAAACGTCATAAAATTACATCTGTAAAATTTTAATTCATATCATATTTCTTGCTCATATAAGAGAAGCAGATCAAGAAATATTCTAATATCTAATGATTCTTTAATAACATTGCACAGCGATCTGTTTAAAAACGTAAAATGTATTTTATGCAGCGAGAAATACTAATATTGCACTTGTCTAAAAATGACGTGCATTGTCCAAAGTACCTTATAGTTGTTATTGACCCTATAAGTAACGAACACTAGCTTACATTTTCATGCTTTAGGAGAGCAAACTCAATTGTGCAGGAATTGACTGTAAAAACAAATGGTCCATCACGTTTTCTGTACAAAGAAGGGGAAAGTACTAAATACGAATTATCATTCATTTATTTTTTCAATTTATCTATTTTGGGGGAAAGGGATTCGCTTGAATCCCAAGAACCCAAATTTCTGTACGATCTATGGTCATGGTAATGGAAACATGCAGAGTATAAATCCGATTCGATTCATTAATATCTGGACAAATATATTGATAATATTAAAAATGATATTAATCTGCAGTTTTCTTTATACAGGATAACATTGTCAGTTTCAGAACTGCTTTCCACAACAACCCTGTCAACAATTACTATGTAAATGACAATATTTTTAAAGACTGACATACAGAAAAAAAAGAATATAATCCCTTGTAGAAATCTGAAACAAAGAAATAAATTTATTTACGTACATATACAAAATACAAATTTGAAGACAAACTAAGAAAAACTAGACTGAAGAAAAATGTTAAAAGTTTGGAAAAACACACAACAAAACCAAGATAAAATCAAACACCAATAGAAAAAAAAAAAAAACTATTTAACAGTTAACTTAAACTTACTGTTTAAAGCTGACATTAAAAGTGAGTGATTTTGGAAATACTGTAAAAAAAAACAACAACACATATTCCGGGATTGATATAATTATCTAAACATTCTGATGATGACATGTACGTCAACTATTGATTCGGGTTACTCAATGACAACTTAAAAGCATTCAACGACCGACTATTTTTTTTATTCACACCAAGGCTCTTCCATCCTGTACATCCCATGGATTCAAAAGTAAAACTATAGCAGATATGTTATGAATAATCTTATTAACCCTTTTAGGACAGGAATTATTTAAGGGCTAAATTGATCACATTTTGTTCTTCAAATTGGCAACAATAATGTGTTGCTTTTAGTGCTACATGGTTCTAATAAGATGTATGTCTTTGAAAACAATATACATGGTAGGGAACTTTGTCAAAAAGTTGAAAAAATTGCCAATTTTGATAAAAAACAATGATTTTTAACCTCTCATTGTGTTGCCAATTTAAGGATGTTAAAGCTTATTCTCCTTTTTAAAATTCTTACCGTCAAACGCAATATGGTCATGCAACAAAAATGGACATGGTTTGTGCAGAAATTTTTGCTCTTTCTACTCATGCATCTGGTATATTTTTAGGGCTCTGAATCACAAGTTCTTGAGCCAAACCACAAAATGTGGTCAATTGTCTCGAAAGGGTTAAGTGAGCCATTAATTCGGAATCTTGTGTCAAACGAATGAATCGGACTGGTGAACAAATATTTCAAGTAATCGGGTGCGAGATCGTTAATACATTTATACACTTGGATCATTCTATGTTGATTCCATCGAATCGAATTTAAGACCTTAAACATGTTTATTATATGAGTTCGCGGATGTGCACCCAGAATCATTCTAGCCATTCTATTGTACAGTTTTAACAGTTCATTAGAGATATCTAGACAGATATTACATGACGATATTCACCCAATAAAATTTATTCCACAGTTAAAACAAGAAACATTATGTAACTCATGTTCATTGATTAAATTCAGCAAGCTTCGGTTATTGCATAACAATCTCGTCCATGTAATATTATTTACATAGTTATTAATCGATTCTTAAAAGATTACTAACAAAAATAAAAAGAAAAAGGTAATATTATAGGTTTTCCCAGCCGATTTCGCATATTTGTCAGTCTAATTCATTTTACGAGCATTCAATTGAAACTATTTAAGCCATGCCGTGCTATTAGGCAGTTCAAATTCATGATCTGTGCATTCAAAATCATCTCGGAAGCATCCAAATTCGCATTTCAGGCAGTCAAATTAACATTCATTTCATTCAAATTCATAGGTCACGCAAGTAATTCTAAAATCCTTCATTCACATTAGCATTGCATGGTCACGTGATCACGCAACAAACTCGTTTCGGTATTCAAATTAATTTTGGAGCATCCAATTAGCATTCCCCCCCAACTTGATTTTGTGATATCTTTCTATTGTCTCGTATGATGTGCATGAAAATGATATTTGCCCTTCAAGATAGGGCCTACATGTTTTTGGTTATTGCATATGTTAACCCTTTCAGGACAGGAATTATTTAAGGGCTAAATTGATCATGTTTTTTTCTTCAAATTGGCAACAATAATATTTTTCTTTTAGTGCTACATGGTTCAAATAAGGTGTAATTTCTTTGAAAACAATATACATGGTTAGAAATTTGTTGAATAGTTGAAAGAAATTGCCAATTTTGATGAAAAACAATGATTTTAAACCTCTCAATGTGTTGCCAATTTAAGGATCTCAAAGCTTAATCTTGTTTTTGAAATTCCTGGCATCAAACGCAATATGAACATGGAATAAAAATGGACATAGTGTGTGCAGAAAATTTTGCTCTTTCTACTCATGCATCTGGTATATTTTTTAGAGCTCTGGATCAAAAGTTATTGAGCCAAACCACAAAATGTGGTCATTTGTCTCGAAAGGGTTAAAGATCCCATCGTTTATGCGAAACGTCTATGCATTTTTGTCATGTAGATGTATATAATTATAAAGACATGAACAACTGTAGGTCCCGAGAAAGAAATTATATATTTTTTTTTTGTAAGGGAGGAACTCTAAATCTTAGAAGACAGGAAGACTCATGCAGGAGTTGATAAAGAAATTGTAGCCTCTTCTTTTAAGTAGATACAAAGAATGTTTTTTAAAAGTTTTAATTTCATTAATATCATCAGCAATTTTGCCGTTTGCAATCCTGAAGTGTCTTTTCGTGCCACTGCGTTTCGCTAAGCTACCTTACGAGATGTACATATTATATAGTAAAACCCAGGATTTTTCTAATATGCACGCATGTTAAATACCTCTTATTAGGCCCTGGCAGGTCCACGGGCAGCTGCGGCTAGCATGTGAACATTAGCTGCGATCACCTTCGCTAAACTTGAAAAGGGAGGTTCAAACCCTGTCAGCTCCCCCCAAAACATGGTTCTGAGAACAAATATACGTCAGTTTCATAACATTTCAATATTGCCAAATCAAAATACACACATCAGAGATCACAAAGTTGACTCATTAAAAAAAAAAAATTCTCGCTGAAAGAGTCATTTTCAGCCTGGAATCTTTCTAACAAATTAAAATTTGATCGTATTGATTGCTCGACGAAAAGATGACCACAAACTTGTTTGAAAAATCAGTTAGATAACTAATGAATATTCACTAGCATGAAAGCCAATCACAGAAACTGTCTCATGAAAAAAAGCCCCTTGTACAAAGTAAATGGCAAACAAGTGTGTCAGGGGTGTCCGAAAAGAGTAAGTCACCAAATGGAAACACCCCTTTTGAATGACAGAAGCTCCGGTAAACGATGTTTTTGCTAAATTGAATAAAAGTTGTATTAAATTGACTGACCAAAGTCCGAAATTGGCCGGGGAAAAAAACCTATATTATTTCCTAAATTTCGTACGATTTTTCTTTTCGAAATACCCCTCATTCACATGGCGGTAACGTCAATCCAGGAATGATAATGTTCATCTCAAACATGATTGAAACAACGATGAAAATGGCAAAGAAAATTATGAAAAGTACCCCAAGCATCTTGCCTAGCCTATACCTACAGATATTAATGAGCACCACTGCAATTAAGACGGTTAAAAGGAGGAGCATGGATATGTAAGAGATTGCCCCGCTGTACACCGTAACGGTGGATTGGTGGTCGATGATGACAGTCTGGATAAACCATGGAAGCCCGAGACCGACTAGGATGTCGAATATGTTGCTACCGATCGAATGCGAGATGGCCATGTCTCCATACCCTAAAAGACAATTCAAAGAATTTTCCAAAAGAAATTGCATTAATGAAGTCAAATAGGTAGAAATATTTCCATGGACTTAAAAACGGAAAACATGGTTAAAGGAATTAAACACACAATAGCTTGCCCGTTGTAAAATTTGAATTAGATTATAACAAATACTCAATGTCATAATAATATATCATAATTTTACTTTATAAAAATTTTCTATATTTCATAGCTCAAGCCAGCAGAGTTTAGCTTTTAATTCAACCGAACAATATGATACGATATGCCAGTATTGGGGAGAAAGCAATATACGCGAGTGTACAAATAGTTTTTAGAAATAATTCTTTATTAAAGTGTGTGTGAGAGCGTAAGAAAGAAAATACGCATTATAATGCCTCAATGTACCCTGAATATAGACAGTAAAACACCCATTCATACTGGATAGTAAAATAGTTTTCAGTTTGTTTTCATTTCTTTCCCTATCTATCTCTTACAATACAGATAATCTAAAATAAATTTTTCGTCTGATATAAACTTAGTGAAAACGGTTAGTAAAAAAAATCTTTGATTTGACTTGGTAAATTGTTTTGGAATCAATAGAATCTACCGTAAAGGGCAGAAGACGATAATTTAATAAACAGATTATTGAGGCAAAACCTGACTGCCAGAAAATAAATTCTAAATAAAAGCTTCTCCTAAAAAATAAAGACCAAATAGATTTGTTTTATTAATCCTATATCGCTACTAGAGCTTTCGGGTCTGACATTGGGAAATGGCCTTGATTAGGTTTGGAACATTATACGAAGAATTCAGAAATTGGACATGTACGCAAGCTAAAAAAAGGGAAATATCTATTCCAGGCATTCCGAGTACTTTCAATCATGTTAGGATAGAAATGGACATATTCTATTCAGATGTCTAACTACCAATCTACCAAACCGGTCAAAGAACGGGACAAAAATGCAACCCACCATTTTCTACAGGTTGACTTTATTTTGAAGGCATATCGAAAGGATGGTGAATAATGACTATACAGCCATCACTTCTGATAGTGTGGACATAGTAAACTAATATACCTGCAGAAAGTAAGTTGTTGTATTTGCCTTTATTTTGCTTTTATCATGATATGATTCATAATGTGATTTTGTTCACTGTTGTTGTGATCAAGCAAAAATCGATTTTAAAAAATTGACAAAATGAAATAATTTTCTGCCGTCCATCAGGCTAAACATGTTAAAGGGAAAGTCCACCCTGATATTAGTTTTCAAAGAAGCAGATAAAGAAGCAGATCAATGAAAGTTTGGGCAAATCCGATAAGAAATAAGAAAGTTATGAATTTTTGAAGTTGTAATCTGTCAAACACAAATTGGCAACTCCGGACTGTATTTTGCAAGCTTCTCTCCCATTTGCTCTGTATAGTGACAAAAATTCATAAACGTTAATTTTCTTTATTTTTGATGAGGGAATAGATTTACTTCATACAAGCTTTGTGTAAAAGCATCAGTGAAATGATTGTATCAAGGGTGCATGTATTATAAAATATTTTCTTTAGAGAAAATGGAAATTAATGATATTTTTAAGCACAGGGCAAATAGGAGAGTAGACCAGTCTATGGTCGTTTCAATCTTTCACCTTTTTTCGAATGCATGTGACCGCTCGCTGATCCCTACCATATGTACATCGATGATCCCCACGAATTCACTCTCCCCACAAATTCACCCTCCACGAAAGCTCTGTATCCGTACGTGCGTAATTTGTGTGTGCATTTGTATATAGCTGATATGTGTAAGTACGATACACGGTACGGCCAGGGATGTAGAAAGCAGTCCAGGCAGTGGACTAATTAGTCTAGTCGGAAAGGGGGGTTCCCGTGCAACATCGAGATACATTTTTTTAACCAACTTTTTTATAATGCCTGAAGTGTCTAGTTAATGAATTTTGATGTTCCCATTGCCAAATCGTGTCCCATAAGCACGGGGTTCAAAATCGGCCATTTTGGAAGCCATCTTGAATTTTTGATGAAATTCCATAATTAGCATATCTTTTGAATTAGACATCATGTATGAATAAATAAAACAGCTTTTTTGAGTAAAATTATAGGGTAAGGAATCGATTCAGAGAGTTATTTTTGTGATTTGAGTAACCTGGATTCCACAAAACATCAAAAAGTGTGAAAAAAAGTGATAAAATTTGCACAAAAAAATCGTGCATCCTAACGTCATCTTGTTTTTCAACTATAGTAAAATCAATGAAACCTGCAAATTTTTACAAAAATATGCTGAGAGGGATATCATCATGATTTTCGTGCATAAATTTACACATATACCTTAAAAGTGTACCAGTATGGTCAGCTTAATGACACCTCTCAGATTAGGAAATACATGCGCTTTTCATGCACAATTGACGCCCATTGGCTATTGTGTGCGAAACCCCATAGACTTCTGTGTGTTAGAAGCGGCACAGTTGAAACGCTTTACCAGCTTGTGTGGTAAGAGTTATGCGTTGAGTTATGGGCATAAATGCATGAAATTTAAATGATTTTTACAGTGTGCATTGAGTACTTTGTAATGCTTGATGGTTTATGCACAAAGACAGTAAAATTAATCATTTGAGACCAAATCGAACATAGATACACATTGCAGTAGATTAGGGTAATGTTTGCGTGTTAGAGAAGGCACGTTTCGAACCCTCTCCCAATATATTGGTAAGATTCATGCATGTTCAAACCATAGACGTATGGTTCAAACATACATTGATGCTTTAAAATTTATGTGTCAATAATGCTGTACATATAGAATGGTTTAAGAACAACAAAATTTCGTTGTTTAAGATAGAAATATGCCTTCTTGCGACCGAACATACCTTGATATTAGTAATTAGAGGTAGATAGTTGGGTCCCAGAATTTACACTGCATGGAAGAACAGATTTACCAGCGAACATTAATGATTATCTTTAATGTCATTTTGGAATGCGTTGAAAGGATAATTACATGATTCATAAACGTAGGTGTATCACTTTGTAAAGATACTCAGGAACAAAATATACCCGAACGGCAAGACTGAGTACATTTTTAGATGGAAGTTACACAAAGTTAAGCCTATGGGACATGATCCAGATTTTCATTACAAGTAAAATCACCTCCCTGCCAGAATATGAGGTTACAGTTGCCCGAGTATAAGGTGTCGACGCCATTATAGGTAATATTTCACATTCTTGGGTGGTGCAGTCCTTTACTCCGCCCCCTCCCCGCCTTATACGCCTAAGAAGATATTCATAATAATTATAATTCCGTTTAATTTTCTAATCTATCTAAATTGTTTTCTGAATATTGCTTAGAACATGTCGGTAATGATGATCTGCCTATGTTTCTTTCCCCATTATTTTCTTTGATAGTGATGATTATTTTTTGTGATGACGGTGGGTCATAGTACGTACTTGCATACTGTGATTACTCGTACTAAGAGTATTATGCATAAGTTTGTTGACATCATTTTTTTTGAGCAGTATCTTCATCTCTCCTCTCACATCTCACCTCTCTGTCTCTTTCTTTCTCTCCCCCCCCCCCCTCTCTCTCTGTTCTTGTCTCTTGCACACTTCCTCCCCTTTCCTTTCTAAATTCTCCCTCTCTCTCTATTTCTCACTCCCTGTCTCTGTTCTTCCTCTTCTTCCCTCTTTCTTCACTCTCTCTCCTCCTTTCTCCATCTACCCTCTCTTTCCCGCTCTCTTCTTTTATGTTCCTAGCTATCCTCCCTTCTTCTATTTATCTTCCAAGTCTCTCCATGTCCACCTTCTTCCTTCGTATTTTGTTCTTTCTGTTCATGCACCATCTCTAGCTCTCTCATCTCTGTTTCTGTCTGAAGTCCATCCCCAATTTCACCCTGTTTCTCCTTGTCCATCTCTCTCCCTCTCTTTTTCTCTCTCTGTCTCTCTGTTATCCTGTTTCTCTGTCTATATTTTGTTCTCTCCTTCCCCTCAGCTCTCTCTCTCTCTTTCTCCATCTGTACTTCTCTCTTAACCATGCCCGTCTGTACCTTCGATGTCTCTCTTTGCCCTCCTTCTTCTCCCCCTCTCACTTTCTCCACTGTCATGACTGTCCTTCTCAGTCACCATCTTCCTTTCACGTCCTTTATCCCTCTTTTCTCCCTGTCTCCCCTGCCCCTGCATCCTCTCTCCGTCTTTCTCCTCTCCCTCTCTCTATATGACACTCCCCCCTCTCTCTCTAAATCTCTCCTCTCGTTTTCTCCCTTTCTCTAGCTCTCTACGTCTCTGCATCTTCTTTCCCTTTGTCATGTCTCTAACCTGACATTAATTTTGAGATCATCTCCATTACTCCAAAACTGTGTACGTTATTAACTGATTTCATCAAATCATTCCCAGTAAAAAAAAAAAATTAAAATGTCATAATATATAATTGAAAGATTTTTATCATCGAACCCCATGGAACACTCATCAATTACTAAAATGTGTGGGAAAACTGCTGTCAATATCAAGTATTGTGGGATGAGATCTTTAAAATGAAAATATATTATCATCTTGATAAATTGTTGACTCTCTATTCTACAACAATACTGCATAATGTATATATTTCTAAAACGAAATATAAGGAAAAAGCACTTTTCCAACTAAACATGTCATTAACTTCATGTTTGAGAAGCTCATGACATGAGAAACAGACGAACCGCCAAGACAAGCACAGCAGCGTTACCCTAATCCACTGCAATATATATCTATGTTCGATTTGGTCTCAAATGATTAATTTTATTGTATTTGAGTATAAACCATCAAGCACTACAAAGTATTCAATGTGCACTATAAAAATCACTTAAATTTCATAACTCAACGTATAACTCTTACCGCGCAAGCTGGTAAAAGCGTCTCAACTGTGCCGCTTCTAACACACAGAAGTCTATGGGGTTTCGCACACAATAGCCAATGCACGAAAAACGCATGTATTTCCTAATCTGAGAGGTGTTATTAAGCTGACCATACTGGTACATTTTTAAGGTATATGTGTAAATTTATGCATGAAAATCTTAATTATATCTCTCTCAACATATTTTAGTAAAACATTTGCAGTTATCATTGTTTTACTAGTTGGAAAACAAGATGACTTTAGGATGCACGATTTTTTGTGCAAATTTAATCACTTTTTTCACACTTTTTGATGTTTTGTGGAATCCAGGTTACTCAAATCACAAAAATAACTCTCTGAATCGATTCCTCATCCTATTGATACTCAAATAAAGTTGTTTTATTTATTCATGCATGATGTCTAATTCAAAAGATATGCTAATTATGGAATTTCATCAAAAATTCAAGATGGCTTCCAAAATGGCCGATTTTGAACCCCATGGGACACGATTTGGCAATGGGAACATCAAACATCATTAACTAGACACTTCAGGCATTATAAAAAAGTTGGTTAAAAAAATATATCTCGATGGTGCACGGGAACCCCTCTTTCCGACTAGACTAAATGGGAGAGGAGCTCGAAAGATACGCCACGGAGTTGCCACTTTGTGTTTGATTGATTACAACTTCAAAAATTCATAAGTTTTTAATTTCTTATCGGATTTTGCTCAAACTTTCATTCATCTAGTTCTTTAAATTTTCTCCTTCTTTTAAAACCAAGGTAATATCAGGGTGGACTTCCCCTTTAAGTTTTACCTCCACGTGCAGCGATGATACTGAGCATGGTGTCTGGCGTACTGGCTCCTGCCGCGAGTAGAGTGAGGCCCATAATCGTATCAGGTATACCAATCGTATTACCTGGAAACGAAAAGAAAAATAAAGATTTTTACCATTATATCTTTGATATTGTGAATGTTCTAATTATCTTTATTCTAGTAACTCAGCTAAAACCGAAAACCATCTAGAACGGACGAATCCTCACATATAAAGCATACGACAAAACGCAAATCGGAATACATAGTTCTGACTGCATGGAGATTCAACTGCAGCCGTTGGATTTTTAGAAAAGACATTTTTACTAATTAATTTCATTTTATGCAGGTTTCTCTCCGGAACGAAAAGATACTATTTCCTTCATTTGCTCTGCATGATAATATCTCTATCGATTGATTTTTACTTTGCTTACATTAGTTGTTGCTGTGGCATGCAAGCCTCTGGCAAGCTTTTGAGTTGAAAAAAAAAAGCTTTTAAGAAGTATGCATAAATTTAGTACACAGATCTATTGCGTTAAATCGCAGGTGTTAGTGCAGGAGCCCCCTGGAATTACTTGGCGAGAAATTTTCAAGAAGAACCGGAAGCTATCGAAAAATTTCTTACCACGGTTAGCTGAAAAAAAAATTATCCTGTTCATATTGAGGCACATGAAAATAATTTCAACTTTGTCTTGTTCCTTCCTCACAACTATGCTTTTCGCGATAGACAAGTTATCAAATCATGTCCAAGTCGGACACTATCAATAATGCAAAATAAAGAGAAAAATGGGAAGAAAAGATTCAAAAGAGAGGGGAAAAACCTAAAAACAGTGACGAGAATATTTAGAGACCAAGAGAAGAAGGCGACTAATGCTAGGATGAGATTTTCAAAATGCTACTGGTGACCTCAAGGGATGAAGAGGGTGAACGATGAAGAAAAGGTAAACGACGGAGTACAAAATGGAGATACTGCATGGAAAAGGTATAGAAAAGCAGAAAAATGGGAGGATGAAGACTGTGAAGGAGAAAAGTGAAAGGAATGAGATCAAACAAGTTACTATAGAAGAGTCAGTAAAAGAAAAAAAAAAAGATTTGGGAAGAATGAGAAACTGTACCTATCGCAGTGACCATCCAGACTAGAGTATACGTTAAGAAACCAATCCATATTAGGGCAGAAATGAAAGTCAAGACATAACACCGCCTCCATCGTTTTTTCCGACAATCTGGGATTGAAATAACGAAGATGAAGATGATAGGGTAAGCGAGCACGTGGGCGAATCGACCGAAGCCCTTCTCCGGTAGGTCAAAGGGTGAGCCCGGTTCTTTATCATCGTCGCTGTCCTCTTCTGTCTTGTCTTTCGGTTCTCCAGTTCGATGAAGTTCTACTTGTACAGCT
Source organism: Heliocidaris tuberculata (assembly GCA_025618425.1). Taxonomy (NCBI): domain Eukaryota; kingdom Metazoa; phylum Echinodermata; class Echinoidea; order Camarodonta; family Echinometridae; genus Heliocidaris; species Heliocidaris tuberculata. The sequence continues at coordinate 12,433,042 of CM046839.1, forward strand.
TTGTCAGCAACGCCTGTATTGTTGTTTTCGCCATCACCTAGGAAATAAAGAAGATAAACTTTAATCATATGTGATATTCTTAACTACCAAATTGCTATACTAATACCCTATAATATCTCTTCATTGTATAAATTTAATAAACATATACATCCCTATACATCCGCTCCGTCGAGTTCTAAAAAGCATATCTTCAAAGTATCAAATGAACGCTCGTTGAACTTGATTCGACGCCAGGGTCCTCGGGTATGGAATTCTCTAAATACCAGTATCACATCTTGCAATAATCTTGAGGTAAAATGTAAAGTGAAATCCAGCTTGCTAGTTGGATATAATAATTAACTGCCGTAGTTGTTTTCGATTACCTCTCCTATACCACCCCCCCCCCCACTCCTCCCCGTATGATTGTATGTGTGGTTATATGTGTGGAAAGGAAATGGTGTGTTTGATTTAGGGTGTTGTATCTACATTATCTCTTTTGTACATTATGTCAAGAGTCTGGGGACGGTTTTGTTACGGGGGTGCTGTGAGCAAAAAAAAAAAAAAAAAAAAAAAAAAAAAAAAAAAAGGGTCCTCAGCGTTTTGGGGTCTCTTTTTAACTCCAAAAATCTCTGACAAGAAAAAAAAAAAAAAAAAGAAAGAAAGGTCCTCACCGTTTTGGGGTCTCTTTTTAACTAATTTTTAGCTACAGCACCCCCAGCATCCCCGGATCCCAGGGGCCTGCATTATGTCCGTACATAATAAGTTAGGGAGGTGCAGCAATTACAAGATCTGCTTTTAGTTTACTTCATTTTCTTTAAAGTTATATCATTGTACATGAAAAATATATTATTATTTATTATGATATTAAATAATTGAGAAATAAATCGAACTGAATGAATTGAATAAATCAGAAATATACGTCGTGCATTCATGTCTGAACATTTGAATGCAGTTTTATAACCCTATACACTTCTTACACAGAAAATGAGAAAAAGGGGGAAAACCCACATACAAATCATACGAGCTGATTTTTAACGTTTAATCCCAGTTTCTTATAATCAGGGCTTACAGCATTATTAAGGTAGGCCTATATAGATTTATGGTTAACGAATACAAGATATTTGATATTATGAAAGAAAATGAGTGATATGTTATGAAGCAACCTTATTTTGATTTTTTTTTTTTTTGGATAAACTGGCAAGTTTACTTTTCTATTCTCTGTCGTGTAAATACCTCCTTACTTAACGAAGAATATTTGGTCGCCTTTGAAAGTATTGGCCTCCTGTGCAATGAAACTTGCCCACCCCCAATAATGGTAATTTATGAAAAGCAGGCATGTATTAAACTCTTCTGTGATATCTGTATATGTACTACTCATTATATCCGAAAATATCAACCATGTTTCCTACCAGCTTCAGTTTTTATTTTTAATAAAAATCTTCACCCTTAGGGTCATGACGGCCGGTGGTCACGTGACCGTTCATCTGATTTCGAACTGGTGAACGATCCTCACTATCGACGTCCGACCCTTCGAGGAGCCCGGTCAACTCCATCTGGTCTATGCCGCGAGTGTGTCCATTGCTGGTGGGTTGGACGGGCTTTCGATCACCGCTTGTAGTCGAGTCCTTCTGCTTTGGATTGCAGCAACCTGGTGTGATTTTCCTCACCATTTGTTCGATTCGCGGGTTGAAATACATGAGAATGCAGTAGGCGGTGTATAAGGCAAGGAGAGTCACCGAATCTTTCCTGAAAGAAGCACACGAAGAGTGAAGGAAGAAATGCAAGAAAAAAGGGAAAACGAAATGCGTGATTTGAACAATTAAAAAAAAAACGACATTGACAGAACTGAGCTTAATATTCTGAATACAGGCCTATGAAAAGAGGATTATCGTAATATTGGCGGTAGGGGGCATGTTAGCAGAGGCATAGCCAGTATTTTTTTTTTCAGTAGGGGACACTGGGGGCCTTGCTTTTCTTTAGGGGGCATAGGAGGCGGTTTACGTTGTCCTGTTTTGTTGCATAAGGTGGAGGGATGGGTATTGTGACATCGTCCTCGTAGTTCGTGGGAGGGGGGAGTTAATTTACTTTTTTGTCATTGGGGGCATAATTGGGCAGTAAATAGGGCAGATCACTAAATTTCTGATGGGTTTGGATTTTTATGGGGGCACAGGAAATGTGTGGGGGTAAGTGCCCATCAGGCCCCCATGGCTACGCCGGTGCTTGTTAGACTCTAGTATTAGTATATAGCCTAAAGTCAATCTCCAGCAAGGTGGCAGTGATAGTGGTGGTTTGATGACGGGTGTGGTGGTGATGGAATATGGTGGTGATGGAATATGGTGATGATGATGGTGGTAATGATGATGGTGATGTTGGTGTTGGCAGTGGAGGCAAAATGGTTTTGGTTGTGGTAGTGCACTAATCGATTCTTATAGGTGGCGCTGTTGAGCTGTGCTGGCCCTTTCGTTACCTCAATTTTCCTGGGGTTTTTTTCAAGAAATTCTTAGTTTTCTCGATTCTGACAAGATCATGAAGATAGTTAGCCCCAGATATGAAACAGGATGTACAAGGTGTGTAATTTTTGTGATTAATAACAATTGTTTTGTGACTTTCAAGATGAATTTGACTGTGTTACTGTGTAAACTGCTTGTGTTGATCTACCTCCATATATCTACGTGGACTTGTGTTGACAGATATAAGGTCCGTTAACTCTGCACTCCCGCTGGACATGACCATGCCAATGTTACCGACATCTACTCGTAAGTATACAATAGACGAACTCTACGCGTTAGGAAATACTGCAAAAGATGAGTTGCCTAGCAACGTGGGAGGTACGCTGAAGTCCGAGGTCGCCGTGGTGGTAGACACATCAGACGTTATATTCCTGTTCGTGTGTCCGAGTGCAACCAAGTGAACAGTGATTATCATTCTTTATCTAGAAAAGAAAATCTCATCCACACTAAACTTGAAGATAAGGCGCGACTAAGGATATATTTTCCGTCTATATACTATAACGCACGGTCTCCCAATAACAAACTTGACGAGTTTTTCAGTCATCGCGAAGGATTACGACCTAGATTTTTGTGTGATAACAGAAACATGGTCTACCCAAGATCAGCCGACGTCGACGTTTAACGTCGAGGGTTATCAAGTCTTCACAAAGTCAAGATAAGGTCGTAGAGGAGGTGGGGTAGCAATCTACTCCAAACCACGCTCAAACCCTAAGAACGTCGATTTTTGGCCAGCCGCTGATCTGCATGAGGTAATATGGAATCAAGTGAGACCTCGTCGTCTTCCTCGTTCGATCAGCAGTATATTCATAGCTGCTGTGTATTCTCCACCTAGCAACGAACTAGAGGATGAATTCATACAACGTACAGTACCTCACAGCTCACGCATTGTATTGACGACGTTAAGACAAGACATCCATATGCCGCATTCGTCATCCTCGGGGACCTGAACAGGATAGACATCGCATCTCTTTGCTATGGATGCGTCAAGTTGTAAAGAAAGCGACTCGGGGTGATGTGATGTATTTTCCAATTTCAGCAATAACGTCGACATTACTACTTTCGCGATTTATACCAAGCATATGTTCAGGGGCGGATCCAGGATTTCGTATAAGGGGGGGGGGGGGCACACAAATGCAGGATTGTCAACTTTGGGAAACTGCTTGGAGGGAGACCCATATTTTTTTGGTCTCTCGCCAGCCCTCCAAAAGTCGCTCAGTGGGGGGGGGGGGGGGGGGGTTATGGGGTCCAGTTCCCCTCCATAATTCTCTGACAAGCAAAAAAAAAAAAAAAAAAAAAAAAAAAGTTTTCTGCTCGAAAAGGGGGGGGGGCACAATCGCAAATAGGGGGGCACATTGCATTGTTTTCCCTCAAAAGGGGGGGGGGGCACGGGCCGGGATTGCCCCCCCCCCTGGATCCGCCACTGCATATGTTTACACCATTTTTCGAAATTCGGTTGGAAATATAGTTTTGTTTTGTTTGCTTGTTCTGAGAAGAGCTTGCTGCAGACCATTGTACTACTCCACATAAACCGATTCGTATGATAAAATGGGCTTGGTCATACTATCAAAGCAGCGTGCCAAATGTATCGTATGATAAAAAGGGCTTTTCTTCCTTTATCGGCTAAATGTTCCGTAGCTTGCTTAAACAAACCATTACTGCATACTACAATCCCGGGATATTTGAATCCGTTTACATTCTCAAGAATATGCCAATTCATTCAAAGGTTTTCTTTTATTAAATTCCTTGAATTATTACATACCATAATTTTGGTTTTAGAATGATTAACTTCCAGCTTCCATTGCTTGCAGTATTGATCCAATTGGTCCAAACAATGTACCATTCCTTTTTTGATAGTTGAAACATAACACGACAATATCGTCTGCATACGTAATGCAATTAAGGATTCTTTCTTATGTTTCAAATATTTTTAAATTGTAAACTGAATTTAATTCAGCCCTGTGGGTGCCATTTTCAGTATTTTTAATAAACCATTCAATTCAATTATTGTGGTGATGGTGGTGACCATGATACTAGTGGTTAACGTAGTGATAGTGACTGATGGTTTTGGCGGTGGTGATGATGGCGGTGGTAGAAATCTTAGTACTGGAGTAAGTGTTGGTTAAGGTGGAGATCTCGATGATAATTACAATATAGATATAAGTGTATGTAGATTCTTCACGAATGAATTGAGAACTCACCATGTCACCTTGCCGTCGATCACTACTAGAACGAAAGCAGTGATCGATACTATGTAGCATGTACAATCACGAATAAGAGGCCAGCAAGTTAAATATATAACCTATGATGAGAGAGAAAACAAAGACACACTAACATCAGTCACCTATACATCTATATAATATAGTCTATATAGATACGAAAGAGTTATTGATCTAAATGCCATCACGTGACTAGAGCTGCAAGGATCGCCAATGTTATATTTTGGTTTTGACGTCACCTCAGTCAACATAAACGCGTTATGTTGACCGAGGTGGCGTCACTCACTGCATAGCGTGAAGCGCTGGTTGTAATTTTTGAACAGCGCAGGTGCAGTCGCGATCGATATCTCGCCCGCGAATTTTAAACTTCGAACGAATACAGTCATGGCGACTTCCCCCGCTAGTCGGTTTCAGTCCCTCGACGAGGAGGAATTGGAAAGAATAATCGACGAGAAGGACTCCCGTTGTACAAAAGCAGTGGTGAATTCATCCGTTAACATACTTCATCAGTATTACGAGGCAAAGGGATCATCAATTACAGATATTGAAGATTAGACTATATATAATTATAACATATATTGCCTGGTGTATCGCTTTAATAAATAACACTTTATCTCCCCTCCGAAGTTATATTTTTCCCTCGGGACAATATTTTCCCTCAGCGCTGCGCGCTTCGGGGAATATATAATCCCTTGTGAAAATATAACTTCGTCCGGGAAATGAAATGTTATACTAAAGGGTACCAAACTTGTTCTGAAAGTTGGATCCAGATCTATCTCGCATGTCTGATAATTTAGTAACAATATAAATTTATCCAGACTTGTGAATGCAATTGCTAAATGCATATTTGAAGGGGGGGGGGGAAGTCAGATTTGTATACATGTGCCGTACAAACATGAATTAGGGGAGGGGAGCAGCAGAGATGAAACAATGTTTCCTTCGAAGAAGCGAGTCCCTATATGATAAACTACTTGAAAAGTGTAAAATATACCACATACCTGACCAGCTAATAATCCACATAGACCAATAACACAGAGGATATTGAAAACTGCTGATCCGACTATCGTTCCAACTCCAATGTCATCATGTGTTATGAACACAGCTATTAAGGGCGAAAATGACACATTAACATTACTGATAATAAAAGCTAGATTTATATGATATTACACCAGTTACGCGCGTTAAGACGGATATTGGGGACACACATGATCATGCAACATGATCATCAGCATTTTCACCATTATCAGCATCTTGGTCACTGGACGGGATAATAGTATCTTGTTATCGTTATCTTGCAATCACCGTGCATGATCATTACCATCTTGATAATCATGATTATCATCATGTAAATATCAAACAAATATAAGAGGCCTTCTCTAACAGTGTAGTAAAATCACGCAAAACCGTTATAACGCAAACCCGTAATAAATTGACGTCAAAATAGTTGATCGATTACAAGGAGATCACTCTCCGCGCTCCACTGTGCAAGAGAATTTGCACGCAAACCCTTTGTGAATGGAGAAGGCATAAACGATTCCAAGATGCGTTCTCAATCTTTAAATTCACAGGGACGGCTTTAAAAGCAAAGGGACGGCTGCAAAATACGATACTTTTAAAGAAAAATTTATACTTGATCAATCTATCCGCGCCGAATTTTTTTTCCCCGTGGAGTTTTGCAATAAATCAATCAAAATCATAATTCATCTTTGCAAGAAGCTGAAAAGAACGTCTGATAGATGCAATGACAGTCGTTGTTTGTCAAATATCCACGTGTGTATGATGACCAACACGGCTGGCGTGAAAGCAGTACTATAGTATTTCTTTGTTTTTCTTCTCTCTATCTTCATTCTTTTCTGATGAATTTCTTTGTTTTTCTTCTCACTTTTTTTCTTTTTGTTATGTATTCCTTTGTTTTTCCTCTGTCTTTTTTCTTAATGTATTTCTTTGTTTTTCTTCTCTCTGTCTTCTTTTGATTTGTTAATGTATTTCTTTGTTTCTCTTCTATCTTCTTTTCTTCCTTATGTATTTCTTTGTTTTTCTTCTCTGTTCTTTTTTCCTTATGTATTTCTTTGTTTTTCTTCTCTCCGTCTTCCTTTCCTTATGTATTTCTTTGTTTTTCTTCTCTGTTCTTTTTCCCTTATGTATTTCTTTGTTTTTCTTCTCTCCGTCTTCCTTTCCTTATGTATTTCTTTGTTTTTCTTCTCTCTGCCTTCCTTTTTTTCTTATGTAATTCTTTGTTTTTCTTCGCTCTTCTTTTTTCCTTATGTATTCCTTTGTTTTTCTTCTCTCCGTCTTCCTTTTTCCTTATGTATTTCTTTGTTTTTCTTCTATCTTCTTTATTCCTTATATATTTCTTTGTTTTTATTCTCCATATCTTCTTTTTATTTCTTTATGTATTTCTTTGTTTCTCTTCTATTTTTTTTCCTTATGTATTTCTTTGTTTTTCCTCTCGCTGTCTTCTTTTTTTTTGTTATGTATTTCTTTGTTTTTTTCCTCTTCTGTTTCCCCTATGTATTTCTTTGTTTTTCTTCTCTCCGTCTTCCTTTCCTTATGTATTTCTTTGTTTTTCTTCTCTCTGTCTTCCCTTTTTCCTTATGTATTTCTTTGTTTTTTCTCTCCTCTTCTCTTTTTCTTATGTATTCTTTTGTTTTTCTTCTCTCTGTCTTCCTTTTTTCCCTATGTATTCCTTTGTTTTTCTTCCATCTTCTTTTTTCCTTATGTATTTCTTTGTTTTTATTCTCCATATCTTCTTTTTATTTCTTTATGTATTTCTTTGTTTTTCTTCACTCTTCTTTTTTTTTCCTTATGTATTTCTTTGTTTTTCTTCTCTCTGTCTTCCGTTTTCCTTATGTATTTCTTTGTTTTTATTCTCCATATCTTCTTTTTATTTCTTTATGTATTTCTTTGTTTTTCTTCACTCTTCTTTTTTTTTCCTTATGTATTTCTTTGTTTTTCTTCTCTCTGTCTTCCGTTTTCCTTATGTATTTCTTTGTTTTTATTCTTTATATCTTCTTTTTTCCTTATATATTTCTTTGTTTTTATTCTTTATATCTTCTTTTTATTTCTTTATGCATTTCTTTGTTTTTTTTTTTCTCTTCTGTTTCCCTTATGTATTTCTTTGTTTTTCTTCTCTCCGTCTTCCTTTCCTTATGTATTTCTTTGTTTTTATTCTCCATATCTTCTTTTTATTTCTTTATGTATTTCTTTGTTTTTCTTCGCTCTTCTTTTTTCCTTATATATTCCTTTGTTTTTCTTCTCTCCGTCTTCCTTTCATTATGTATTTCTTTGTTTTTCTTTCATCTTCTTTTTTCCTTATGTATTTCTTTGTTTTTATTCTCCATATCTTCTTTTTATTTCTTTATGTATTTCTTTGTTTTTCTTCACTCTTCTTTTTTTTTCCTTATGTATTTCTTTGTTTTTCTTCTCTCTGTCTTCCGTTTTCCTTATGTATTTCTTTGTTTTTATTCTTTATATCTTCTTTTTTCCTTATATATTTCTTTGTTTTTATTCTTTATATCTTCTTTTTATTTCTTTATGCATTTCTTTGTTTTTTTTTCTCTTCTGTTTCCCTTATGTATTTCTTTGTTTTTCTTCTCTCCGTCTTCCTTTCCTTATGTATTTCTTTGTTTTTATTCTCCATATCTTCTTTTTATTTCTTTATGTATTTCTTTGTTTTTCTTCGCTCTTCTTTTTTTCCTTATGTATTCCTTTGTTTTTCTTCTCTCCGTCTTCCTTTCATTATGTATTTCTTTGTTTTTCTTTCATCTTCTTTTTTCCTTATGTATTTCTTTGTTTTTATTCTCCATATCTTCTTTTTATTTCTTTATGTATTTCTTTGTTTTTCTTCACTCTTCTTTTTTTTTCCTTATGTATTTCTTTGTTTTTCTTCTCTCTGTTTTCCGTTTTCCTTATGTATTTCTTTGTTTTTATTCTTTATATCTTCTTTTTTCCTTATGTATTTCTTTGTTTTTATTCATTATATCTTCTTTTTATTTCTTTATGCATTTCTTTGTTTTTTTCACTCTGTCCTCCTTTTCCTTATGTATTTCTTTGTTTTTCTTCTCTCTGTCTTCCTTTTCAGTATGTACAACACTTGGGTCAAATACGGGCGAATGACTAATAAGAGACTAGGAAAATCGCTGGACCGTTCGACTTTGCTGTGCGGGGCTTACATAACAATCAGCAAATATAACGCTAAACCGTTATAACGGTTTTGCGTGATTTTACTACACTGTCTAAGGGATATACGCACCCGGCCGGGAAGAGGTTCGAACCTTCAACTTTCTGATCGAGAGTCAAGTAAATGAATCAATATACTACTTGGTCATTGGACGGGATAATTAGTATCTTGTTATCGCCATCTTGCAATCACCGTGCATGATCATTACCATCTTGATAATCATGATTATCATCATGTAAATATCAAACAAATATGATAGGCCTTCTCTAAGGGATATACGCACCCGGCCGGGAAGAGGTGCGAGCCCTCAACTTTTTGATTGAGAGTCAAGTAAATGAATCAATATACCACGAGGCTCCAACTTATTGTATTACAATTGCAATGTGTGAAAAGATTTGCTACAAAACATTTTGTTTTTTCTGATGAAACAACTCAACACGCAACACTCAAGGAAATAACAATAGCCGGGTCTTCTTACCAATAAGGCTTGAAAATAATTCGGGTGCAGATCCTCCGATGGCCATGAAAGAAGCCCCTGCTACATCTTCAGATAAGTTCAGCACTACAAGAAATGTAAAAAATACAATAAAACACTTGTAAATCTTCTTCAGCATTCTTGTTAGTCCTGTACTAGGTCCACTTCCCACTCTAAACAATGGCATACGCTCAATGTGATATAGGTTTGATGTTATTTGACATGATAGCGAATGCATAGTATGTTTAAAGAAGCGTTGAAATGTCATCGTGATCATGTATATATTAGGCCTACTTAAATGTTTATAATGTATACGTGAATACTTAACATAATTAGTTAAAGTGAATAATATCTATCCTTGAGACACAATACTATTTCACATCCCCGTAATAGTTTTCCGAATCGTTTATCGAGTGTTGTAACAACCTGATGACAAAACCCAAAAGATTCTTCAAGTGACAGCGGTATGTGAAAAGGATGTCAAAGAACCCTTTCATATGACGTTATGAATAGAAGGAAAAATAACAGCCGAAGGAAAGAAAAGGACATACAGTTAACAACACAATTATTCATACCCTTACCAAATTTTGACATTTTTTTCAATTTTGTTTTGTGAAAAATTGGTTTGTCATGATTTATGTTACTTGGGCATGCTACAAATCAATTGTTGAAATAATTACACAAGACAATTTACCAAATTTCGATGGTTCACAGGTACATGTAATTATTTTTTTTGTTTTGTTTTAAGATGGCTTGTCCATAACTTTTCATACCCTTTCTTGAATAGTTGCAAAACATGTACAGAATCTTGGAAATGTCTGACACATGTGCATTTTCGTAAAAATATGCCTCCTTGCCATGCCTGGACCAGGATATGAATATTTCTAGAAATGCCAGGAAATTAATATATTAGCATTTCCATTGTTATGCAAATGAGGTGACACCTCAAGCGTTGTTCACCTCAAGCTATAACAATTAAAAGTATTCAACCAGTGCCCAAATTCCACTAGTCCACCTTTCATTCTTCAGAAAAACACAAAAGACTTCAAAATTACAAGGGGTATTAATAATGATAATTGTGTTGTTAACTGTAGATGATGGACAAGTGAAATTGGAGCAAACGCTGACTCAATCAAGACTTGGTTTTTATTTTCGGTGTATATACACAGAAAGTGAGGTGAAATAGAAAGGGAAAATAAAAGGAAGGAATGATGTAAACTGTAAAAATCTGTGAGAAAGTCAATAGAAGTTTGAAGAGTGTAAAGCCCTGCTCACAAAAATGCGACATGTGACATGTTTATTTCTATGACAGATTTAAAACACTGCGACGTGTTTATATATTGTACGGGTTTAAGAGCTAAACACATGTGTTTAAGAGCTAAACACATGTGCCTATTTTTTTTCATCTTTCAGCACGCCTTAGGTGTTTACTAGATAAACATGTTTACCTTTTAAATGGTTCCAATGTATAGGCTAAACACCAAATGTTTACACCTTAATCATTTAGTGTTTACACCTGTTTAAATACTAAACAGTGTGTGTGATTATGGTGTAAACACCACGTGTTTATATATTGTAGCTAAGTTAAGAGCTAAACACATTCTGTGCTTATTTTCATCACGCCTAGGTGTTTATTAGATAAACATGCTTACCTTTTAAATGGTTCTAATGTATAGGCTAAACGCCAAATGTTTACACCATAATCACACGCACTGTTTATTATTTAAACAGCTGTAAACACCAAATGATTATTTTGTAAACATTTGGTGTTTAGCCTATACATTAGAACCATTTAAAAGGTAAACATGTTCATCTAGTAAACACCTAAGGCGTGCTGAAAGATGAAAAAAATAGGCACATGTGTTTAGCTCTTAAACACATGGGTTTAGCTCTTAAACCCGTACAATATATAAACACGTCGCAGTGTTTTAAATCTGTCACAGAAAAGTGTTTAGAAACTAAACAAATTTTTTACAGTGCACGAGGAGTTATTTACTGACGTATATAAGGACCGAGTGACTTGTACGGTCTTTGGTGCGTCATAAACGTTTCAAAAGGTGATTTCAAAAAGTGATTTTAAAATGAAGAGTGGAAACAATACGTTTAATAACTGGCGTATGTGTTTTCACAGACTCAATATTTAAGGGCAGGTACTGACGCGATAGAAATTACTCCTCGTGGGAGCCTGGCTTTATTCTTAACTTGCTCACAAACCTAACCAGTCTCCAGCACTCCCTCTTTTCCCTTTCCAAGTCTTCTCTCCCCTTATTCAATTCAATATAAAACTCGAATAACATTATATACATTGACACTTTAAAGAACATGTCGAAAATGGTAAAATGACAGCAATAATATACATTTGCAGTAATAAAACAAACACAGTTGCAGTTATTATAATGAAACTGTATTGCATATAGTACTGTTTTATAGAGAATAAAGAGAAGACTGTATCGTCAAGGTGAAAAGACTATTACCTTATGTTTGGAAATGGTAAGTCGAATAAAATACAAGTACTATATTGTAGAAAATTGAATGATTGTGTAAGAGAAGTATATATGAAAAGAAAAGACCAGAATCGATACTGCGAATCTAACAGATATCCTTTCATGCATGGTATACCAGATAAATTCAGTTGTAGTCAAGTAAATATTATATTGAATACGGCAGTGGGTTGTTTTTTAAACGTTTGGTTTTGCATTTCAAGTGGTGATAAGAAGGAACCTGACGTAATGATATTCTGATTTTTTTAATTTTTTTTATTTATTTTTTTTTTTTTTTTTGGGGGGGGCGGCAGCCAGATATGACAAACAGGGTGATTTGTTAGAGATTTTGCGAATTTTCTACATAGTGCTAGTCTTCTATCCTCTTAAGTGGGTAAGTCGCATTCGATTATGAAATGTAATCATTTTTGGTGCATAGACACCTGAGGAATACAGACCCCTCCCCCCTTAAGTGTAGAGTGAGTAAATTCAAAACTTTTTTCATGAAAGAGTTGAATTGTTTGTTCTGTTTTATTTCCTTATAAAAAATGAACACATAAATACATATTTACAAAAAAATAATAGCGGTCATAGATACAAAATCTGAAAATGGTATATTGAAGCATATTCAACTACAATAGTAGATTGCTGCTGGTCTTCCATGGAGCCAGTTTACTAACATAAAAATAATTACCTTACATATTATAGCAAGTTGACCCCCAAAATAAAACATCACCCAAACCCAATCTGCTACTACACCCTCACTCCCACCTCCAGGTACACATTAAAGACTTCTTTCAAATTGAACAAATATATTTTAGGAAGGTATATCTAAATTAATAAAAATTTGTGTCATCAAGTTACGCACATAATTTTGTTATATTCAGAGGCAGGCAGCTATATACGAGAAAGACCTTTTTACAGCTGTTAGTTTTCGGTTTAGTAAGCATATATTATTCTTATTAATGCAACAACATTTGCATTAATCATTATTTTCATGACTTTATTTTACTCCCAAAGTATATTTGATAATGCCATGCAAATCGCGTGTGAGTTTAATTGAGTTACCTTTAACAAATTCATGTGTGACCATGAATAAAAAAAATAGGAAGGTGTAATCTAATACGACACCACTACTTCAAACCAAATTCAACAACGATTTGATGCTTCGAATAGACTTCAAGTAGATATCATTGACCTTGGCAGGGCGACAGAGTAGAGGGAAGTTGCCATACTGAAACGATTCTACAGGGTATGGTACCCTGTCTACATTGACTCTGATTGGTTGCTTTACCGTCAAACCTTATCGGTGTACAAGTTTATTAAAAATATACCAGCCACTGTTATGAAATTAGATATGAAGTGATTTTCGTCTTCGACATCCGTTAGAGGTACTTGAGATGAAAGAATACAACCATGTTCATCTAAATGAACCGCGTTTCATACTGGTATAATTGTCTTTTTGCAAGCTCATATGCCATTGTATACATGTACAATAAACTTCAATTTCCTATATTACAGTATTTTTAAACCCACTGTTAAAAAAACTACTGGGTAAAGCCTGGATCTATAAGAGTAATACAATTTTGTGTAAACGTAACAATACTGACATATTTTTTTCCCACTCTGTAGCCGAATTAACCCTTTCAGGACAGGAATTATTTAACAGCTCAATTGATCACATTTTGTTCTGCAAATTGGCAACAATAATATTTTTCTTTTAGTGCTACGTGGTTCTAGTAAGATGTAATGTCTTGAAAATAATATACATGATTAGGAACTTTGTCGAAAAGTTGAAAAAGTTGCCAATTTGGACAAAAAAACAATGATTTTGAATCTCTCAATGTGTTGCCAATTTAAGGATTTTGAAGCTTATTCTCCTTTTTAAAATTCCTGACATCAAGCGCAGTATGGTCATGTGACAAAAATGGACATAGCATGTGCCGAAATTTTTGCTCTTTCTACTCGTACATCTGGTATATTTTTTAGAGCTCTGAATCAAAACTTATTAAGCCAAACCACAAAATGTGGTCACTTGTCTTGAAAGGGTTAAGAAATGTTTTGCCAAACATGCCAAACAATGCGTGAAAGATGATCACAACAGAACAAATTATTTACCTATTTCGGAATGAAATGAACACAATACAATATGACACATCGTACGTGTGAGCCAGGCTTTAGGCACTTTTTGACTGAGTGTTTTATTGGACGTGCTCCGATATATGCCCCGCTGACAAATTGCTTTATTTCGTGGGTTTGAGTTAGAGTTGCAATTGTGTTCTAGGTTATTTTCAGGGTTATGGTCAGGGTGAGGTAAAGAACGTAAAATGTTTGGTCCAGGTTTGGAGTTTAGGATTCGGTTAGTGAACGAAATTTGACGCGGAACAATAATTGTCACCGGAGCATGACTTGTGTCGTGCAACCGTTTCTATGAGTGCATACAACGCGCGTTAAAAAAAGAGGGTCGAAATTAGATGGGTTATAGTATGAAATCATTTCTATTCTCATAACTATCGGGGTGACCAAATTTGCCGACAAGTTTACCAAAATTTTCCGACAAGTAGAAAGAGAGGTTCTCATATTGTCTAACTTTACAAAAATCATAACAAGCACAAAAGCTCCCCAATTTGTTTAATTTGCCGACATAATATGCAGACAGCAATTTTTAATGGGAAGTCAAAATGAGTTGTCACATCCCCTCCCCTCTACCGACGGATCGGGTAATAAACCATAAATAATTTTATGATGAACGGGGGGGGGGGGGGCGTTTCATGAAAGGACTTGTCAGATATTTTATCCGACAAATTTGCTCTCAGCCAATCAGATGCAAGGATTTCAGTAGCTTATAACAGTTGTCAGATAAAAAATCCGACAACTTCCTTTCATGAAACGCTCCCCGGGTGGTAGAGGATGAGTATTAAAATAATACACAATTCATCTAGTGCTCTTTGATCTTGCACACGAGACGATATTTTGGTTGACGTACGAATGCGTCAGCGACTTGGGTGGTCTATGACGCACCATGTGACAGTGACAGTGTACACATAGAAAACGTTTTAAAAAAGCAGTACAAACATCACATTGAATTATTGGCGCATGCCTTCATATGCCAGTCGCACACGTATATAGCGTCATTTCTATTGCCTTGATAAGTACTTCAAGCGAGCATGTGAAGGCAATAATAATTCGACGAAATTGGTACACCACTTATTTCGCAATCATTCTTTGTAGGATATCACTTTCACAGGGCGCGTCAAAGACCACATCATTCACAGACGCCGTACTGTGTCAGGCATTGTGACGCCTCGTGTGCCACGGGCAGTGGCGGATTTACATAGGGGGGAATCCGGCCCGTGCCCCCCTTTTGAAACCCAACTGGCATACCTTAAGTACACAATAAAAAAAATGTCCCCTTTATTGTGTACTTTTCCGGCTCTGTGCCCCCTCTTTTACGAAATTCTGGATCCGCCCCTGGCCACGATCTATGGGAAAGATTAGCGTACGTAATAACGCAGTCGAAATGTCATCTCGTGAGTAACGGCCATTACCACCACCAGCATTGCATTCAGATCGAGATAGTGAGTAATGATAAGGAACATAATAAAACTGTAGTATATCAATATGAGAACATGATACCGTCACATATGACTTCTAAGGCAGGCATGAAATATTCTTCGCAAACGATTCCCAGGGCGGCAAACATATACGCCATGACGACAACGTGGATGATGACGGCTCCGTGTCGGCGTTGCTCAAGCGTAAATAGATGAAGCGGAAAGCTATGGATGCTCCCCTCAGTGCAATTGAGTTCCTCTTCCCCACCATGGTGGCCAAGATGGTTCTTCTGGTGGACTGAGCTTCCATCGAAGTCCTCGGGTTCTTTATCGGAAAAAAGAAAGGCAAAAAGAACAATAAGCTGTTACTACTGCAAATGAGCAATGGTCATCAGTTCATTTCGTATGCAAATTTTTGATGAGCCCTGGAAAACACGTGTCAGATTTCAGTTAATAAGTAGCAATACTATTTTTGCGTGTTCCAATTTTCTTTTAATTCTTTTATTTCAGATTTGAAATATCTCTCCGTTAATTGCTCTTTGATTCCCTGCCAGATATCTACCCAATAGACCGCTTCGGTAATGTATGCAAATTTTATAACATACCTTTCAAACAAAGGTTGTTCTTGACAACCTGAAAGCTTGCCGGAGGCTTGCCGGACATAGCAACAAGTAATGTATGCAAACTGGATTCCAAGCATTGAGGCTCATTAATAAAAAGCAGGTTAATGGAATAGCTCGTCACTATACGTGCTCAGAGAAGAAGTGTGCATAAATTTGTATACATTACAGAACCGGTCTATTGATTTCAAGTTAACAGAGTTATGATTGGTATCGAACCCAGACACCACTATGTGTGTCCACTGAACCATCGCCTGATCACGTATCCACAAATTCGGTACAGGAGAGTTTCACAAAGGCACTGAAGATTACACTTTTCAACCGATGAAAAGTTCACGGCTGACTGAACACCTAAGAATCCTCAGTGAAAATGACTCTGAAGGTGTTTTTTCTCACTATTCTACATTGGCTCTCCTGTTTTGTTCCTGTCCTACATCGAAATATCTTATTGTGAGTTTATTTTTTTTTCTTAATTCCTAGGGCTGATCACAATAATACAAAAATTAATCATTCACGATGCTTATTAAAACACCAGATCGTTCACAGAAATGTGTTTTTTCTGCTTCGTTAGCCTTTAGAAACGGTCTGGGTGGTATCAACGGGGGTTCATAGAAATGTTGGCTTTATTATTCTCATACAACTAACGTCACAAAGGGACAAGCCTAAATAAATAACAGTATGAAGCCTCTGAGAAACATTCATGTTTTGTGTAGCCATTATTAGTGGGGAACGGGAACACTCCTTCAGTAATTCGGCCTGTAAGTAAAAGACTCGGTTGATTTATATTCAGTTGATCGACAAATATTCCTTTTCCTTTGATGAAATTCCGTTACCGCATTTAATTTGGTCATGAAAGCATTCCACATGGTAAAGGGGTTATCATCTCTTTCTCCTTTCAAGTATCGTGTCAAGCGTATAATCCGAATACCTCAAATTATAAAAAAGCTAACAAAAACGAGCTGAACATCACATTCACAAAAAATCAAAACTCACATTGGCACATCGGAGGCCGCGTCATACGTGGGTCAGTACAAATACCTTAAAATCCTTATCTTTGTTTGTTCATGTCTCGGATGTTATACATATAGTTACTAAAATGAAAGTCATTCGATAGATATCATTTATTTGTTATTTTGAATATACAGCGTAACTTCCATTTGATTCTGTAGGATTTTTGTTTTTCATTCTTTCCCAGAACTCACGACCTTTAACGGTTACATGTCGTTTTTTCGACTAAAGGTTCGTAATTCCGAAGGTTCGTTACGCCAAACGTTCATAATTCCGAAAATGAAAAAGGGTTCGTAATTCTGAAAATGAAATAGGGTTCGTATTTCTGAAAATGAAATACGGTTCGTGATTCCGAAAAAGAAAATATAGGGTTCATAAATCCAAAAATAATAATAAAAAAAAAAGATTCATAATTCCAAACCTTAGGAATTATGAATCCTTTTTCATTTTCGAATAATGAACCCATTTCATTTTAGGAATTATGACCCCCAGGCATGGGAAATTATAAACCTTCGGAAATACGAACCTTCAGGAAAAAGAGTGCACCTCCCCCCCCCCCCCCCCCCTCTTATCGACTATCGAATGTTCTTTTTTAACATTTTGAAATGTGAAATTGCAGTTAGCAGTTATATTTATGTTAAGATTTTTTTGTTGTTGTTATATTATATTATATTATATTATATTATATGAAATGTTTCAAATTATGTTCAATTTTCTTTATGAGAGAAAATAATAAAAACTTATGAAAACAAACAAATTTATGCCACACAGCTAAGTCGGGATATTTGCTCTCATGCTTTAATATACAATATTGATGATGACACTGTTCTACAGTCAAAATGGCTCTTGAACAAAAACAATAAAACTAGATTAATTTGAGGTCAGTGAAATGAATATGATACTTATTAAAAATTGCTGATTGGCTCAGGTTTCCAAGATATTTCAATTTTCATAGTTATTTTCATGTGTTTAGTGTTATTTTTGTGTTTGGATTAAAGTCCAGTGCTTTTTTATTTCGTCTGTGATCATGACTTTGTCAGGTCATAAAACTAGCTCTGTATTCAGAGAAATGTTTGGAGAGTTTAGATGTCTGGAAACAGAAGTACAATTTTTAGGTTTCTTCAAGTAAAACTAGAACTATGATAAGTGTTGAGGGTGCTATAATACACATGTTTGGAATAAGAAGTAATTTATAATAATTTGGTCATTGTGATAATGAACTGGTCTGACTCTGAACTCTGAAGTCAAATCTAAGATTTGTTCAGATGGGAAAAGAAGTAAATGTTATTGAAAGAAATGTTAGAAACAGTTTGTTCAAACGAAGTATCAGATTTTATTGAACAAATTACAATCAGTGTCATGAATGGTGAGAGCATTAATTTTGACAAAACTTGCATTACATTAGGCGTAACATTTTTACGTAGTGATGCATGTACTAGTGTTTAGAGACTAGGGAGCATAGTTGTAACACCATTACACCAATCGATATTCCCCTGCAACATAGGCAAAGAACTGATGCAAAGCAGAGTATACATGATGGGAATCGATTTAGTAACACTCTGTCGCATACGCAAGAGGATTCTGTCATCATTGAAAAGGAATTACAGTTAACTCAGACAGAGGATTTAAAGATGTTGGTATATGCGTGAACTGTAATCAAGGCATTGCAGATTCTAATTATTAACAATTTTTAACACATTTAGGCATTAAGCATTTAGGCATTTAGATTAACTATGAATCTATGATACTTCTGAATTAAGAACAATTTACATTCAATAATGCATTCTTTTGCTTGCCTAACTATAGAGAGGTACATGGAACAACTTGAAGGTTTCCTAACAGTTGGTTCTATTTTTTTATATAGTGGAATGCAAATACTCCTTCAGCAGTTGAGCAACATATACTCTTGTTATGAAAATTTTATATTCATTGCATGTCCATTTTGTGTTTATGAGTTCCTATCTCTTATCATGTTACCATGAAAGATTATCTTTAGTCCGAGGGTAAAGGCGATCTCGAAGAACAAAACATAATCCTTTATGGCTATGCTCCTATAATTCATGATGTAAAACCACGATGTAAACAGATTTTGTAACTATATCTGATTTTTTTTTTATCCTGATTAAATATATTTCAATTAAAAAAAGTGAAAACATGTAAGTAAATTTACTATTTCATCAGAAATATATTTCTCCCCGAGTTTTTCATACAATATCGGTTTTCATCCTTCTATAGCTTTTCCGGTAAAACCAAAATTAATCAAAATTGTACCTTGAACCTTTCAAAATATATTATGCATTAGGAATAATGTATTGCACTTTCTTCATAAAAAGAGGATCTATCTATGCAAACGGTATTATTGTTAACGGTATTGCACTGGCCCACTGGGAAATACGTGTTGTTATTCTCTTTCAAATCTTTCAAAATGCATTTATTTCCTTCTCATAATCATAATCAAATACAAATACATTCACAAAAAGAACGTGGTGGAAGGAGGCGAGGGTCCCAAGAAGCACTTGGCTTGTGGTGGGGTCGCCTTTACAGTACCTATTTACATATACAATATTAAACAACAATCATAACATACAACAACAAAAAATCAAATCTAAAAGATAAAAAAGATTAAAAAATCAAGAAAAATCTGCAATATGTGCTACTGACTATATTGTACAAAGTATATATTCTTTAAAGTACGAGTAAATGTATGGAGTGAAGAGCACGTTTTAGTAGAGTCATTTAAGTTGTTCCAGAGTTTGGGACCAGAAAAACGAATATTTTGTTGAAACGCAATTGTTCTATGTCTAGGAATATGAATGTCTCTCACAGATCTTGTTGGATAATTATGAAGATTACAATTAAAGTCAAACAGATTACAAAACTGATCGGGGAGATATTTGTAAATTCTCATTCTAGACCTAAGTATGTTGGACTGGTATTCTGTGATCCATAGAATCGTTCTGTCTGGGGTATTGTCTGGGGTAATGTCTAGGGTATTTTGTGGGGTATTATTGTTACCGTGGTTCGGATAAGGGTTAGGCAGTATTTTATGGTAATCATCCAGTTTTGGAAATCTTTTTTTACTTTTCGCCTAGTTATTTCGTAATCTTAATTCCCTTTCAAAATTATATATACCCTTCAAAAAAAGTTTGGAAACCCAAGTTTGATCAATTATATCTCTCTTGTCATGGCATAACCATCGTTGTTTGTTAGTGTGTTTATTTCTTCTCTAAAATGATACCAATTTGTTATGATTTCGCAGTCATGGGGTGACCTGTATATCAGAATAAGGAGCAGGGTTAAAAGTGAAAAGTTGCAAAGTGCACTGATGAGCACTGGTATTCAGAGCACTCTTCTTTCTTTGACGTAAGAGAGTGTGATTTTTGTGAATGACTGTGGAGCTTTACTTATTCCCAACTGGTCATCCATGAATGCCAAACTCTAAAGAATCATGAAAATGAAATTAATGCTGAACATTCATTCTCTGTCTAAGTTTCAAACATGGAAATAAACATGAAAATTTTTAAACTTTTCACTTTTCTCCCTCGCATAATTATTTTCTTCATCGCATAATTATTTTGTTTCAGGATCGCGTAATTTCGCGCCCCCAGTAGCCTATATAAATGTAGTTCTTAAATAGCTTTTTCTAAAGGTTCAAAATTTGAAAAATAAAGATGTAATGTTGTTGCTTTGCTCGCTATCATGTAAGTTTTATCTGACTCTTGCTAAATATTGCGCCCCCAATATAGGATAAAGTGAAGAAAACAGCATTTGCGGAGCTTCATCATTTAAAAGGAATCTCAACTTTCAGTCGACCCTTTCTCAAGGATTTTCGTTAATTTTGCTCCCAATGGTAGAAGGGAGTGAATAGAAAACCGTTTATCAATGTACAAAATTCGAACTTCTCTACCGCTCAATTGCAGCGGTCAGTTGCAAATTTCCTGGGTAAAATGAGCAAGAAATTGTGGGGTTTTTGATCCTTCGCTTGTACAATAACGTAGATAGGTTGGGGCACGGGGGGGGGGGGGCACAACTCAAATATTTGCCCCGGGCGCCATAACCTCTAGATACGCCACTGTGCATGACACTGGATTTCATCATAATAGAAGTTTTTTGTAGTCATGTACATTCAAATGAAGGGATTTTTATCCTGTCATGTAACATAATTGTGTCAGGATATTTGGTTTAGCTGTTTCATATAGGTCAGGCAGTTTCTTTTGTTAAGCAGGATAGCATAAACAAGTTGTTGCTTGTTCAGACCAGACAAAGGTTTGTCAATTATTCAAAGAAGTGACAAAGACCTACATACAACTCCTCCATACAAAATCACCTGCGCGAGAGGTGGGGAGCCAAAATGGCTGCCATTTTGCATTAGTGGCCTTGGTTGTACAATACTTATTTATTATGCAACATCATATCCACTGTATACAGGTAAATGGACGTGTATATGGCATCACAGTTTTTCAAAATGGCAGCCCCAATGGGATAATATCTAGCAAGGAATCTGCAAACTTTAGAGAGATTATTCTCCTTACTGAGTAATCAAATAGGAGTATTTTCAAGATATTTTGAACAGACGGACAACTTTCCAAATGATTATCAGCTAATTTTCATTGAGTTTCATTCTCCTTTAACAATAATTTAAAAAAAAGGTCCTCACATTTTTGAGGTGCCCTTTCAATGCAAAATTCATGGCCCCTCCAGCATCCCGCGCGACATATTTTATAATATTGTCTCAACTTTGTAATCAAATGTGAGTATTAACAGGATTTGGGAAGCAGGTCACAGTCATATTTGCATGGCATCTTCTAAATAATGTATATTAGACAGAGCGGAATAAAAGTCAGGTCGGTGGAGAATGAGGGCATGACCCCCGAATTCAAAAGCAGTGGTGATCAATAAATATTCTATATCATCACACAATAAAAAGTTATCCTACAGTAACCATGATACCCTCGCAAATTATTCTCACATAATAATAATACCCTTACCCTAACCATGCTAACACAGAACAGATTGCTCACATAATACACCCCCCCCCCCCCCCCAGCCTACGTGAAATGTCTGGTTAACATGATTAATGTTTGATTTCCTAACACGCTGGTTACACCCCTGTCACACGAGCGAGAGCGACACCAACCGAGGACAGATCGAACAAAACATCACTGTCATTACCTCGAATAGCAAGCTTTTGTCGGTTACTGGTCTGTCTGGACATGCAAGTGTGACTGGGCTGTATGGCCCGGCTCATTTCAGCAATGGCGATAACTATAACTATTAATTCATCATATTTGTACACGTGTGAAATGTGTACTCACTAAATATTTATATATATAATATATTGCTGTTATGCAAACGTTGTGCTTGGAAGCACTCTATTAACTAGCAATCTATTGCGTAGATTGATCATGCTTTTAAAACAAATGTCACGAATGCATTTTTCGCCTCCGACATTAATGCATACACATCTGGTGTTGGCTGTGATCAGCAATATCTTGGAAGTATAGATTATCAACGGTAAAGATGAAGTACATCGTGTACATCAGGCCGAATACGGGATTGATATTAAACAGCAGTATTCGGCAGAAGAGAAAAGGGAGGGGAAGATGGGCAGGAGGGGCAGGAGGAGGAGGAGCAGCAGTATGAGATAGAGAGGGGAGGAGGGCGGGGAGGAAGAGGAACTTGGCAGGAGAGGGAGCATGAGGGGGAGAGGGAGCATGATAAGGAGGAGCAGCAGCTGCATGAGGTAGATGGTGGAGGAGGGCCGGGTGAAGAGAGGGGGAGGAGGAGAAGGAGGAGCAAGAGGTAGAGAATGGAGGAGGGGGAGGAGGAGGAGGGGTGATCGGAGAGGTAGGGAGCATGCATGTGGAGGAAGCTAGGGGATGAGGCGGAGCAGAATTGGGTGGAGGTTATAATGGCGGAGGAGAATAACGTGAACGAGAATGGGGAGGGGAGTGAGGGAATAGGGAAGGGAATGGGGAGGAGGAGGGAGGATGTGAAGAAGCGTGTTATGAAAGAGAACACGGTGAAGCAGGAGCATAATGGAGAAAGAAGGATTGAGGGGGAGGAGCATGATGTAGATAGAAAGAAAGAGACTGAGGATTACTGCAGTTTGATTTCTGAAATCGACTGCTGTTGAATTACGTGATGACTCTGCATGTCTCCTGAAATGATGGAATGCACTTGATCTTATACTTACACCAACGACAACCAGATTGAATGGAAGGTAATGTGATAAACAAATATTTCTTGCATTCCACAAAACTGATTAAAAATATATATGGAGAAAAACTTCATTTACTCTAAAATTTGTTGTGGAATCTTACTATACTAACCCTAGACAGTTACTTCCCGTAAAAAACACATTACCACTGGCAAAATGGTCATATTATGGAGGAAGCCTGAACGTACGTATGAAGAAGGGTAATATTAACGTCTAATAGATATAAGTTTAGTAGAACAGGAATACGTAAAACTTATCTACATAACAAAGACTAACGAAGAGACAGAGAAAGAGCAGACCCAGATAGTCTATAATTATTGTACATGAAAAGAGAGACCGCTATTCGATTTCCTTCGAGGAAAAGTCACGCGGGTTGCTGGTAATGATAATGCATAAATTCTTTTGTCCTTGCAAATCAAAGAAAGGACTATATTAGTTGCCCCAGCTAATGAGCTCAGAACTGATTTTTGTCGACAATATACATATTCACCACAGTCCATAGAGAAACCAACGGTCGACGTCAATATTATTTACGCCGTTAATCCCATGCACATGTACGGTTCAGGGTTAAAATGACATTCGACTTGACGACTTGTCGAAGTATTTTATCTCGACAAGTCGACTTAATATGTATCTAACCATGTCGACTCAATAACTTTTATAAGTCGACATGGCGATATTCTTGCCAAGTCGACTTAACAAAAATACATGTCGTCATGGCGAGATATATTATCTTGACAAGTGCATGGACTTGCCAAAATATTATGTCTTCATGGCGACATGTATTATCTTGACAAGTCGACTTAACAAAAAATATTTTGTCGTCATGGAGAGATATATTATCTTGCCAAGTCGACTTCCCACAAAAAGTCGACAAAGCCCGTACAAGCTTTTTTTAGGTGGGGGGGGGGGGGGGGGTTCGCACCTTAAGTAGAAAAATATTAATATGCGCACATAATATATATCTCCCTTGCGGCCGGGGTCCAGGGCCCGCTTAAGGGCCCTGGAAGCTCTGGGGTTTTAGATGCTCTCTAGTGCAATCTCTGCCTTATTTCAGAGCATTTTACCCCAAATTTCTGACCAACACATCACAAACAATTTTACTTTCAACATTTCAAAATCATGGGGAGACCGGCTTACATGACTGTAGTTCGTCACTTTATTGGATATAAAAGTCGAACAGAGGAAAAGAATATACTAGTTACTATTACTATATTATTTAGAGGCTACCGTAATTAACAGCCAGGGGCGTCGCTAGAACATTTTGAATGGAGGGGGGTGTCCGGGGGGGGGGGCACTCAGGATATAGTGTGCGGTGGGTATGTGCCGCAGAGAAGTCCCCCATTTTTACACTCAAATTTCCGTTCCAAAGCAAAACATTATTTTTCTTCTTGAGAAAAAGAGGAGAGAAAACCGTTCCAAAGCACCGATTTTTTTTTTCATTCCGTCGTTCTGGCCGTTCTGGCCGTTCTGGCCCGCCCCGACCCGTTTCGAAGAATATCAGTTTTAGTGAAAAGTTGAAAACGAGTTTCATTCCAGGTGCTTAATTCCTCCAGGCTTTCCCCATTGCTTCCAATCCGGTTCCAATCTACCCCAGGGAATTCAGTTTTCATTCATATGCATATGCATGCGAATTAACATTAACCCCACTTAATATGAATATACACACCACAGACTTGTCATGACACACAGCGTATTTAGCTAATGGGAGCTTGTGGGAACCGTGACCTTAACGGAATAGTGCTTATGTGTTTCGCTGATCTCTTCAGTCCATTACAGAGTCACAATGCGTTATCAATATTTTGGGTACGCGCGAAATGAAAGTGCGAGACCTTTACGAATAGTCAAATTGAAAAGTGCGTGACGTGACCTCTACGAATAGTCAAAATGAAAAGTGCGTGACGAATTGCATGCTCGATCCATAGGTGTACTAAAATTTCGAGCGATCGCCAATAGGGTAAAAATGCCCGGATGCAGGTATCGGGGTGCGTTTGCTATGCAATGTGGGACAGCTCTTGTGACCTAGTTACTTCCGGAATCTGATCGGTCGGTGAATGACCCGGCGGCCGTGCATAACCTCTCAAATCAGCTTTCCAAGATACGGCTTTGTCATTTAAGTCTCGAACAGAGCCGTCCGCAGCGGGCACCCGTCGTCGCTTTCTGCCGGACGCCTCCCGGTCGCAAGGCTCAATAACGCTGTAACATTCAGCGGCTCTCCGTACTAGCAATTCCAATTCGAGTTTGCGTTTTCCGTTGCATGGAATGCCTCTTTCTGTCAGAAAAGCTTTCAGCTGCAGAACGGTCATATTCTTGAAGTCTTGAGAAACGCTCGCCATGACAATTCTACGATTACCTTAACTTTTATTAGATAAGTTTGAAGAAAAATTCCTGAAGTGTGTACCGCGGTTACTGTAACTTAGCATCCGTATACACCGGAAGTACACAGGTCCCGGAAGTTGAATGAGAATTCGCCAAAAACGGTACATCCGGGCATTTTTACCCTATTGGCGATCGCTCGAATTGTGCGCACCCAGGTAGAGATACGGTTTATGGTGGTTTTAACTTCTTTTGTGAATTCGGGCCTGAATGTCTTTTTCGAGAAGTAGACAATAATTGTTCTTCTCGTACCAGTTAAATGTTTCAGATGTGGAATATAAAGCAAATAATCACCTTTTGATTTCAGGCTATGAGACGTATTATCACTTCCTCGGCGATCTGAATGTACAACGCTATCTTTCCTCGGCTTCGCTTCGGAAAGATAGCTACATCCAGATCGCCTCGGAAGTGATAGTTTGTCCCATCACCTTCACCAACGGTAATTATTTGCTTACTAATTATACATAAAATACACGAAATAGATATGCAGGGGCTTCAAATTTGTTACAATAAGATTAGATCGGTCAGTTAGAATAAAATATCATCAATAATTTCAATAATAATAATATGATATTATAATATTCATCTTAGTGCTTATTTATTTTAATTGCCAATGATATATCCAGAAACAACTACACCAGCACCCCGAAATTTGCAACATAGGCCTATTGGTGAATAAGGTTAGGTTAGTGAAAATATGACTATGTCAACCGTGGTATCCTGGTAACTTTGTGAGCCTGGTCAGTTAGGTCAGATAAAATAGAATAACAAAGTTTATTGTGATATTTTGAGTACATTTCTTGATTTTTATGCCAAGTTCCCATGATTGATCATGATTTATTATGATTTGTGTATGTTCATGCATTTACACTCATTGTATATAGGCAGCTCAATAATGTTAAATACAAGTAAGTCTGCATGGGAGAGGGACTTCGAAAAACATTTCAGTTTCTGGTTCGGTTGTTTTTTCAACATTGAAATGTTAGATTTGCATTGTTGGTATGTGACCTTTAAATTCACGGTAGGTCAAGTATAATCAATGGATGATTCTAAAAAGAGCGTGTATATTGACTCATTATCATGGTATTAAAGAATTTCCTGTTGCTAACAACCTTAAACGGGCAAGAGAAGATTAATGAAGATATACTTCAGAAGTCGCAGTCGTCTCAATGTCATACCTGCGATAGACTTACACAGGTAGTTATGGTAACTGCTGTTAATTTTGATGTAACAAAGAATATAACAATATTTAAAAAGCACAAGCAAGATATGTCTGTGTGGGAGGGGTACTTCAAAAGAGAAATGTCACTGTCTTGGTCGTTTCTTTTCAACACTGAAATTTTAAAAAGAATAATGGTATTTATTTCTAATATTTATAAAAAAATTATATGAAGGCATGTCTGTGTGGGAGGGGGGATTCGAGGAGATGCAGAGAGGTGCACGACTGGTTGTGACCATGACAAACGAAGGACATACGAACCGCAGGAGTTGGCCTACAGCCACCCATACACAGAGTTTGGCCAACTCGGCTCAAGAGGATAACAATATCGCTTTGTTGGGCAAGCATGCAACAAAGGAATATACGCCATGCTGTGCCATACTGAAACGGAGTTGGCCAAACTCTGTGTATGGATGGCTCTGAGTTGGCCCACAGCTGATCGCCATCTGCAGACACTCACGTGTGCATTTTCAAAACAGTCTATCTTAGTCAGTTTTAGGCATTTTACAAATTTGCGCACGCATGCGCGTACGCGTGCGTTAAAGAAAATGTTCTATTAATGATACAGGCCTTGTATCCTCTGCGCCTTGTATCCTCTGGAAAAGGTGCTATATAAATCCAATTAAAACAACAACAACAACTTTACCGACGCACATGTAAGCGCGCGAACCCTATGTTCAATTAATTTCTCTTTTAATTAACTTGCATCAAGTCAAATATGGTTATGTTATGACTTTTGATTGTAGAGATATAGCATATGTCCGAATTTTACAAAATGGCGCCTAGATGACGTCACTATGCACTGACTTTGTTGAAAGAATTTCTGTGCTGCCATTGTACCAAATTTAATTACTTTAATTTGAATAAGCCGTTTTGAAGATATTATGCGTACAAAAACATGAGGTGTTTAAAACCTAAATATAAATATCATATTGCAATATAAGTACTTGTATATGTTTAGATATCTTTATGCTAATTATGCTGATATAGGCATAAAATCAGTCAGAAGTAAACCGTGAAGCAAACTACTTGTGTATCAGTATGTCAATTTTGTACTGATCTTTGTTGAAGGAGACCTATAGGTGTAGGTTATTCCACTCTTTTTAAAACTATAATTCTATTTGACCACCTATGGTGTTTTGGTTTTATTGATCTGGACACAGAAGCTTTGTAGTTTTGACTTATTGCCCCTGGAGTCTGGAAAAGATAATTATTGGACAAAATGGTGATTGGACGGAATGACAATTTACCGTTTGATAAGCTCCTTTAACTTTTCGTATCCTGGAGACCACAAAAATATTCTAGTTCATCATTTATAAACTACCCTTGTCTCTAATGGTTTCGCTGGTGTTTAACACAAATGGTATTTGTGTTTCTAAAGAAATAGAATTTACATTTTGACTATCAATGATGTAAGGGTGTTCTTATACTTTTAAGTGAGTGAATTATAGTACTAGTCGAAGAATAACAAAATCCCGACGAGTGTTAATGAAATATTAATAAATGCATATAATATGCAGAAACCTTCATAGCATTACATGAAAATGTAATATGAGTTGATTGAGAGCTGTGGTTAAGATAAAGCTATAAAATGTGGAAATTTAAGCACATTTTAAAGCTCTACTGCGATTTATTATACATGATATCGATGGAATTATATTAATACATTCTTAAAATTGATTCATAAATCTGCATAAAGTGGAATGAAGATAGAATTTAATTTAAGAAATAAACCCATAGGCACAACAAATATATATGGGAAGTTTGGTACATTTTCAGGCACTTTGATTTTTACATTATCATTGTAGTATTGATTTAATACATGTTATTTGCATTAATTAGCCTAATTTTGCATGAAGATGTGGTTTAATTCGATGGGTCCTGTGGGAAAAAATGAAGCTATTGTCCAAACAAGTAAGTATGCAAAGTTTGGTACTTTTGTAAACTCTGTCCCCAAAACTCAAAAATATGGGCTTAAAAGACCTGACTATAATAGTTCCAAAGAGCCCCTTTTTCCGGCCAAATTGTTAGTAGTTCCGAAGACCATCCTTTTCATGATACGCTCGTTCCGAAGCCCCCTTTTTTGTCTGCACCCTAATCCCCCCACACAAATAATAATAAAAGAAAATGTAGAGATCTTGATCATACGAGCACATTTTTCGCAAGGAGGGGGCTGACGCCTTTTGCCCGAATATCAACTTTTCAATTTCTAAATTTTTGCGAGCGAGCGAAGTGAGCGAGTAATTTTTAAAAAAATTTTTATAGCGAAAATGTACAGAAGTTACATAATTATCTGGGAACCTCGATGCCCAAATATGTGGATATTCTGGCACCTCCCTGCCCGAATATGAAGTGGTGGTTGCCGAATATCGGAACTTGGAAAATCCCCGGGGGGGGGGGGGGGAGCATCCCATTGCCGAAGGGGATGCCTTTTGCCCGAATATCAACTTTTCAATTTCTAAATTTAAATTTTTAAAAGACTTTTCCTAGGGAAAATGTACAGAAGTTACATACTCAAGTTATGTATACATGTATTATTATCTGAGAACCTTGCTTCCCAAATATTGGATATTTCAGCACCTCGCTGCCCGAATTTATCGGAACTTTGAAAATCCGCGGGGCGGGGGAGGGGGGCTACAGCCCATTGCCGAAGGGGAATGCCTTTTGCTCTAATATTAAAATTCCAGTGTTCTTGAGAGCTAGCGAAGCGAGCAAGCAAAATTTTTAAAAACTTTTCTTGGTGGTAATGTGCAGAGGTTACATCCACAAGTTACATAATATTATTAACTGGGAACCTTTCTTCCCAAATATTTGGATATTCTAGCACGTTGCTGCCCGAATATGAATATCGGAACTTTAAAAATCCGCGGGGTGGGGGAGGGGGGGTACAGCCCTATGCCGAAGGGGAATGCCTCTTGCCCGAATATTAAAATTCCAGTGTTCTTGCGAGCGAGCCAAAAATTGGCCAGTTATTCCTTCTTTTTCTTCCCTTCCCTTTTCCTTCTTTTCTTTCTGTTTTTGTTTTCCTTTCCTTTCCCTTTTCTTTTTTTTCCTTCTTTTTTCTTCTACTTTCTCTTTTCTCATTTTCCTTTTCTCTTTCCTCTTCCCTCTCCCTCCCCCCCCCCCCCCTTCTCCTTTTTTTTTTTTTTTTTGTCGACAGAGGTGGCGCATTTTCCGACAACAAATTTGAGTGGGGAGTGTTACACCCCACACCCCCCCCCCCTTCTAGGGACGCCCCTGATAACAGCCTGACAATACATCTTGATATGGCGTCATTGCCGACAAATCAAAGCTTGTACAATTTACATGATGTTTAGATTCTATAGATAGAACAGTAACTTAGAAGTTAGAGTTAGGTCAATGTAAGGCTTTGCGAGATGGTCTATGCTGCGCTATCGATGCGCACACGCTGCCGCCGTTGGTTGATAGCACGCACGTGCGCGCTAATGATCCCAAGTCCGGCCGGCGCGCCCGAGCTAGCCAAGGCTAGGCTAGCTTCTACGCGTACAGTGACTTGCACTAGGGCGTCTTTGTTTGGTAGGGGCGGGGGGCTCTTTCGTGGCACAACCGAACTTTGAAACAAAGGCATTCATATATTACACCACACAAAAGCAAAAATTGATTTTTTTTTTTTCTTTCAGTGTTCGCAAATTTTTTTTTACATTTTTTTTTTCTTAAGTGGGCGCGCATCCCGCGAACCCCTAGTTTGTACGGTACTGCGACATGGCATAACAAAAATTATGTCGTCATGGCGAGATATAATCTTGCCAAGTCGACTTCCAAAAAATTATAAGTCGACATGGCGACATAAGTTATCAAACCAAGTCGACTTTTAAAAAAAATTATGTTGTGATCTTTTTTTTTTTTCTTTCTTTTTTTTTTGTCTACCACGTGGATACATGCATGTACTTATGTAGAAAGAATGGCTAGACGCGACGATCTTGGAAGTTAGGCTAACATAGGCCTACGGTATACGAGCACCGGCGTTAACGCGTTATCTGAGGTCTAACTTACATAATATAGTCATGGATTGTATTTCCGAACAGATTGTGTTACCGAACGTGTACAGTTAAGCGCCTAAAATGGGTTTTCATACGCGTGAGATTACGCGTATGAAAACCACACTATTTAAACAAAGGTTGTGTCTTTTTCCCATAGGTTTCACACGTTCGGAAATACAGTACCTTTTTCAAGGGACCAAAACGCCGCATCGTTGGGAAGGGGTTCACTCGGAAGGGAATATCGTATTAAATCTACGTTGTCTTTTTAAAATTCCATCAACCTCTTTTTCTGTAGGACTTTAAGCATTCATTATGTAAGTTTGACAGATATCCGTTTGATGTTTTATTTGCTATCGTGGATTTTCTGAAAAGTGTTCGGAAACTGGATCTACCACCAATAAAGATAATATATCTCGCCATGACGACATAATTTTTTTGTTAAGTCGACTTGGTAAGATAATCTATGTCGCCATGTCGACTTCTAATTTTTGGGAAGTCGACTTGGCAAGATAATATATCTCGCCAAGAAGACATGTATTTTTGTTAGGTCGACTTGGTAAGATATTTTATGTCGCCATGTCGACTTATAATTTTTGGGAAGTCGACTTGGCAAGATAATATATCTCGCCATGACGACATGTATTTTTGTTAAGTCGACTTGGTAAGATAATTTATGTAGCCATGTCGACTTATAAGTTTTGGGAAGTCGACTTGGCAAGATAATATATCTCGCCATGACGACATAATTTTTTTGTTAAGTCGACTTGGTAAGATAATTTATGTCGCCATGTCGACTTACAATTTTTGGGAAGTCGACTTGGCAAGATAATATATCTCGCCATGACGACATAAATTTTTGCGAAGTCCACTTGTCAAGAAAATATATCTCGTCATGACGACATGCATTTTTGTTAAGTCGACTTATCAAGATAATAGTGAGTTTTCGAATGCGTCGACGTGAACGCTGTCCTAGATCCACCCAGCTACAATGGACTGCTTTGTGTGAACTGCATACCGCACTTTGTGCAAGAACGGCTCACCCGTCCACTGGCTTCTCCCTCGTCCACTAGTCAGATCGAGAACGCGTCAACATGGAATTGCCGTCTTCTCTAAAACGTGAACCTCGCTTCACCCATTGTTAGCTTCATGCTTCACTTACTTTGTATGCAGTCAACACAAATCAGTCCATTGTCGCTGGGAGGATCTAGGACGGCGTTCACGTCGACACATTCGAAAGCTCCCTATAATATATGCCGCCATGGCGACATAATTTTATTGTTATGTCGACTTGGCAAGATAATTTATATCGTCATGTCGACTTATAAAAGTTATTAAGTCGACATGCTTATATAAATATCTTTACAAGTCGACAAAATATGGATATTAAGTCAACTTGTCGAGATAAAATATCTCGACAAGCAAAGCATAAGATAAAATATCTCGACAAGCCATCAAGTCGAATGGCACTTTAACGCTTCCGTACACATGCATAATGATGCGTGATCTACGAATGATCTATTTTCCATTATTATCAAGAAGTATGTGTATGTGTAGTTGGGGTTTTTACAGACATAATTATCAACTTCTGGAACTTCCGACCTTTAGCGTCACCATCGTGACGTGACACATTTTCGAACCTGGGTCCGATCAGATTCGGTTCGAAAGCGAAGACAGAGAGCTGACCGTGGACATTGCCGCTATCTCTAGCCTATAACAAAACAAATAATACAAACAAAAAACAAACAAACAAACAATACAAACAAACAAAATAACAAAAACAAAGAAACATGAATGCAGATTGTTACTAGTTAACATTCACAACCGCTACCGTGAATCATGTTGATGAAGTCAGATAAACAGGTGTTATTCATTTATTTATTTTTGTCATTCATTTACTTTGATTGTATAGGAAAAAGGATATGCAGTGTCAGTGCTCTATATATATCTAATTAAATAATCAACAATGCAAAATTCCATCATACAGATAGCTGTACATGTACACTGATACTGCATCAATACACACATAATATGTATTACACTGTACTCAGTACATGCATCATCGGCCCGATGTTGCTTGGTTTTTGCGTATTACATCCGAATTAAAGCTGTTAACTGTGTAACTGTTTGAATTATATTTCTAAAAACAGATCTGTAATAATGATGTTTCAGCTTCGAGTGCATGACTAATCATGATTCAAGATTCAAGATTCATTTATTTTTCGATACCAATTCATAAATCATATAAAGTATTTACATTGTAGAAGAAACTCATCATTCAAACATAACACATATGAACTTGGTTTTACATATTGTTTTCTAAAATAAATGTTATAACAGAGAGAGGTTTACACACATTTTAATTGTTTCTTGATAATAATAATCGAAAAGGTAACGAAAGGGAACTAGCAGAGAAGCGGAGATTGTAAATAGCATGTTCCCAATTAAAAATCATTTAATTATGTACATGATTCAGAAATCTCTTCGTTGTTTTATGTTTTGTTTTTATTGATTTTTTTTTTTACATATAGTATACGTTAATTAACTAACTTTAATAATAAAAACACAAAGGCTCACCTAGATGAAGAAGCAGATGGGGAGGGACAGGTTGATAGAGGAAAAGAGATGAAATCAGGAAAGGGAGTAAGAAAGGGAGAATAAACAGTACTTTGTATATAGTGACACGAATTTGTGTGTATGCATTAATTCCTACGAATGAATGATTTGGGAAAGGGATCCAATAACATTGATGAGGATTTTTTTTGGGTAAAATTTTCAAATTATCGGTGTAATAATTGGATTTACGATCTATATAGTTTTGTATTATCGGCTAACTAACGCATAGCTTTAATTCTGCCCAATTTTGTTTCATGTTAATTACGACGGAATATATCTTAGATATTGACTATTAAATTATCATAAATTCATTTTTCCCCCTGTTTTTGATGGTCATCCCCCCCCCTCGAAAATATAGGAAGCATATTTTGATACGGAACCGCAGCAGAATTTTGTATAGGTTTCATTTGGGTAACTTGGTAAAAAAAAGGGGGGACGTTGAACAATAAACACCTGATATAGCATTTCAACAATAATATTATAGTACGAGATATATGATGAGAAAATATGCAGGCTTCTTCCTTATTTGATAAAGATTTTCTGATACTGGGAAAGTTGTGTATTTGCATGAAGACAGACAGGAATTGAGACATGTAGCTGTACTTTCGGCTGCCATGATCAGACATATTAGAAGCAGACCAAAGACTTTTCATATATGTCAAGACAAATTACCCTCACGTAGTACATTCGGCAGGCGTAACAAATACAAATGTTATGAAAAATGAGGCTTACATTAAATTTGAAGCTCTGAAAGGTATAATAAAGGCTGAACTAGTCAAATAGACCCCCCCCCCCCCAATAAATTCCAGGGCCTATGGTTTTGACCCAAATAGGTGTCGCCTGCAATGGGTCTACACTAGTTTCCCTTAGTTTTTGTTTTAAAATATGAAAAATGTGACTTAAATGTAATTTGAGACTCTGGAAAGCTTAATAAAGGCTTAACATTTTGAAATGAGCCCGCATAAATCCCAGGGACTATGCATGCGTTTGGCATGTCAGCGTCCATAGGTTAACACGTGGAAACAGAGATTTTGGAATGATTTTCATTCCCAGTATTTACTTGAAATTATGGGAAATGTGACTTGCATGAAAAATGTATACTTATTGCTTACTGAGGCGAATAGATCCCGCATAAATCCCAGGGAATATGCATGCTTTTGCTCCCCCCCCCCCCCGAAAAAAAATGTCATCAGCCATAATACACGTACAACTGTTTATGACGTCATATGGTCGTGTACTATGGTCGTGTACGAGCCGATACGAGCTACGGATACGAGGATACGAGCCATACGAGCGAATCACAATATGCACGCGTGCTTAGTTGCTGGAGAGCACTCTTCGTATTTATACTCTTTGGGCAGACTGAATAAAAGGAAATCTCACCCTAAGAAATAAATGTAGTAATGCCGAAAGAGTTCCTGCCTAATGATTTACAATATTTCTTACGAAAATTTACAAGATATATATAAATGAAGATATTCTTGGTATGATGTAAGATCTGTTAGCATGCCATGGGCGCTGCCATTTCCTTGATAATGTGACGTACCAGACGAAGTTGCACATGTATCATGGGCCAAGCTCTAGTCAGTGAGACATTTAAATTCAATAATAAAACCTTTACTATTTAATTTTGATTTACTATTCAATTCTGACAATTACAGTCCTCATCCTTCATCTTCCATCTCTCTCTGTTTCTTTCTCTCTCTCTCTCTCTCTTTCTTCTCTCCTACCGAAGTCATCACTTGTTTCTCTCTTTCTCTCTCCCTCTCCTACTGAATATATCACTTGTTTCTCTCTTTCCCTCTCTCTCTCTCTCCTACTGAAGTCATCACTTGTTTCTCTCTTTATCTCTCCCTCTCCTACTGAATTCATCACTTGTTTCTCTCTTTCCCTCTCTCTCTCTCTCCTACTGAAGTCATCACTTGTTTCTCTCTTTCCCTCTCTCTCTCTCCTACTGAAGTCATCACTTGTTTCTCTCTTTCTCTCTCTCTCCTACTGAATTCATCACTTGTTTCTCTCTTTCCCTCTCTCCCTCTCCTACTGAAGTCATCACTTGTTTCTCTCTTTCCCTCTCTCTCTCCTACTGAAGTCATCACTTGTTTCTCTCTTTCCCTCTCTCCCTCTCCTACTGAATTCATCACTTGTTTCTCTCTTTCCCTCTCTCTCTCTCTCCTACTGAAGTCATCACTTGTTTCTCTCTTTCCCTCTCTCTCTCTCCTACTGAATTCATCACTTGTTTCTCTCTTTCCCTCTCTCTCTCTCCTACTGAATTCATCACTTGTTTCTCTCTTTCCCTCTCTCTCTCTCTCCTACTGAAGTCATCACTTGTTTCTCTCTTTCCCTCTCTCTCTCTCTCTCCTACTGAATTCATCACTTGTTTCTCTCTTTCCCTCTCTCTCTCTCTCCTACTGAATTCATCACTTGTTTCTCTCTTTCCCTCTCTCTCTCTCTCCTACTGAATTCATCACTTGTTTCTCTCTTTCCCTCTCTCTCTCTCCCTCTCCTACTGAATTCATCACTTGTTTCTCTCTTTCCCTCTCTCTCTCTCTCCTACTGAAGTCATCACTTGTTTCTCTCTTTCCCTCTCTCTCTCTCCTACTGAAGTCATCATGGGGCCAGGGGCCCGGGCCCCCCTCCCCCCGGCCAAAAAAACAAAGAGGAAAAGAGAGAAAGAGAAAGGAAAAGAAGGGAAAGGGAGAGAAGAGAGAAAAGGAAAAGAAGAAGAAGAAGAAGAAGAAGAAGAAGAGGAAGAAGAAGAAAATTTGAAAAGGGGAAGAAAGAGGCCGGGGGCCGAAAGGGCCTTGCCCCTCCCCCCCCCCCCCCCCCCGCGCCCAAAAAGAGTGAAGGAAGGGGGGGGGGAGAAAAAAGAAGGCAAAAAAGTGGAAGGAGTCCGGGGCCGAAAGGGCCTTACCTCCCAGGGTGTAGTGTTGCCTGTTGCCTCCCCCCCCCCCACCCCCCCCCCCATAAAAATAGAGAGAGAGAGCAGGAAGGAAAGTAGAAAGAAGAAAAAAGAGGGAAAGAGAGAAGGAAAAGAAGGGAAAGGGAGGGAGGAGAGAAAAGTGAAAAAGGAAGAAAAAATTAAAAGAGAAAGAAGCGCGGAGGCCGGGGGACCGAAAAGACCTTGCCTCTCCGTTCTCCCTCCCCCTCCCCCTCCCTGGCCAAAAAGAGGGAAGGAAGGGGAAGGGAAAGAGGAGAGAATGGGAAAAGAAAAAAAATGAAATGAAAGAGGAAGAAAAAGGGGGGGGGAGAGATTCCAGGGACCGAAAGGGCCTTGCCTCCCAGGCCCCCTTGCAAAGGGGGCCTGTTGCTTCCCCCCCCCCCCCTCGCAAAGAGAGAGAGAGGAAGAGAGGGAGCAGGAAGGAAATTAGAAAGAACAAAGAGGGAAAGAGAGAAGGAAAAGAAGGGAAAGGGGGAGAGGAGAGAAAAGGAAAAAATAGGAAGACAAAATGAAAATGGGAAGAAGGATGCCGGGCGCCAAAAGGGCCTTCCACCCTCCCCCCCCCCCCCCCCTCCCCACTCTATAAAAAAAAAAGGGGAGAAGGAAGGAAAAGGGATAGATGAGAGAAAGGGGAAAAAAGAGGGAGAAGAAAAAGGAAAAGGGGGAAGGGGGAAGGAGGCCGGAGGCCGGAGGCCGAAAGGGCCTTGCTCCCACGTTGTCTCATCTCCCCATCTCCAAGAAAAAAAAAGAAAAAAACAGAGCAGGGTGAAAGGGAAAGAAAAAAGAGGATATAAAGGGAAGGAAAACGCGGAGGAATAAGAAAAGAAAAGAACAGAAGGGATGTAAGTTTCCTGAAAATGAAAAAAAAAAGAAGCTTACTATCAATAAAGTAATTTAAATGCTTATCAAAGGCATTACCATTCTGAATTTCTATATGTTAAAATTTAAGAATAACAATTTCATCTCATTTGATAACAGATGGGTGAACATAATTTTGCTGTAAACTAGTTTTGCTATATGTGCTGTAGAATTAAAATGGTTTGTTTGTTAATTCTATTATGTGCAGTATTTTGTTGTTATTAATGTGTTTATAAAGTATTGCAAAGTCAAAAGCAATATTTAATAAAGATATTTCTATAAGGGGAAAAAATCGGGCCTTCCCCCCCCCCCCCACCAAAACGATAGAGAGAGAGAGAGAGAGAGAGAGAGAGAGAGAGAGAGAGAGAGAGAGACGGGAAAGGGATCGAAAGAAAAGAGAGAGAAGGAAATAAAATAAAGAGAAGGAAAGAAAAGGGGAGAAGAATGGAAGATCGGGTTTTCCCTCGAACAAGGTACGCTGGTGCAGATGGGTGAGAGAGGGAGAGAGAGAGAGAGAGAGAGAAAGGAAAGGGAAATGAAAAAAAAAGAAAGAAAGAAAGAAAAGGAGTCTGAGAGAAAAGTGATAAAACAGAGGAAGAACAAAAAAAAGGGGGGACAGGGGTGCAATCGAATGTTTATCGTATCGAACATTGGTTTGGATTTGCAACTTTTTTTACATCTTTATTTTCTGTAGGATGTTGTCTATTCATTGGGTGAGTTTGATAACTATTTTGTCTATATTTTGTTTGATATGACTGAATTACTGAAAAGTGTCCGGTAGTAGGATACACTTCCATACTTTTCACTTCATTATCGGGCTGGGGTGACTCTGTAGACGACCGTCGGTACACGTCACGTGGGCGCTTCATCAAGTGACAGGCGTTGAAAAAGAACTTTCAAGCATTTAATCCATCCAGGAACGGGTTTCAGACGAAACGGTACGTATAATCTTATATATCTCTGATGAAACGCCTTGCCATTCTTGTGGAATACTGGAATACTCTCTTCTTTTTTAAAACATTTGTTTAACCTTTTATACAGTAATACAAATATGTACAAGCCAACCACTTTTGGTTTTAATCATGTCAACGGTTATCCTTAAGACGTTTAGATACTGTTGATGATATTTCCACCTATTTTCAACAATATAGTGGAAAATCAAATTTTAACATTTCTTCAAAATATTCATGTTAACAGTAAAATTTTGCAGTATTATATTCGTATTATTCTTTTTTTTTTACAGGCACAAAGAAACGCAATAATGATCATGCTTTGGCATGTAAGTGTATCATTATAATTACACGGTTTTATTACATCTTGTGTAATAGTATGCATACCAGCTTGTGGAACTTTTTCGTACTTTTACTGTATGAAAGAAAGCGTTTGGAACTTATAGTGCACATGATGCAATTTCAGGTGCGATTTCATGCATATAGAGCATATCAATAAAGTCTATTTTTTTAATCATAATACCATTACCGTGTCCGATATTGTCTTTATTATCTCGTACGACAATTAATGACTGGTTTGCACAAAAAATATTAGTGCTGTTCCTTTTGAAATTTGATTTACAGTATATGCCATTTCAGTCTTTTCAGATACATAACTGTTTGATATCTTCGCCGACTGTCGCCGAGGAGTAATGATTTGCCACAGTAATGAGCCCTTAGTACGGCTCCTGGCTTCCTGCAAGAGCCGACGCATGCTAATAAGGATTCACGAAACTCAGTGTTTAGGGCGGATTTCGAGGAAGTTAGCGTACATGACCATAATGACACCATCAGAAACAGACGTTAGTTATTACCGAACAAAAGATGAATAAGTAGCCCCTCGAAATCATAGGTGTCAAATTGTAAATATTTTCTTTCGGAATTTAGAAACTTTAGTCATTATAATTATGATCTGTATGGACTTTAAAAATTTCAGAATGTTCTTCCGGCGGGAGTGAAAGCCCTTTATATGCTTTTGCACCCCCCCCCCCCCCCCCCCGAGATCGAGCGTCAGATACGCCATTTGTCACCATTATTGTAGCAATTTGTAGCTCACATGATTTGAAATTTGGGCCCCCCCCCCCTAAGAAATCCTGGATCCGCGCCTGGGGGGGGGGGGGGGGGGGGGCCACGAACCGGAAGTGCCTCCTCCCTAAATCCGCCACTGTTTTAGTGTACAACGAACGGGAGAGTTGATCGTGAATACATCACAATCCACTCTAGTAAGGTTCACTGTGTATTTTTGTTCAAAATTTTTGGAGATTAGTGAAACTATACATTTTTGGAATCGGTAGAACATGGGGAATCCAAAAATTGATGTTGACATTTGCACAAAACCCTGGCCGCCATATGTAACTATATAGTATTGAACACTTTTGAGGATATTTTTCTAACAGAACCTCATTCTATCATTTTTTTGTGGTTTTTGTAAAGGGCATTAAATTCTCTACAACATGATACCACAGTCGCTGGGTTTGGTGATGATTTGTACGACAATTTAGGGCCGAAAATGTGATTTTTATCTTCTTTTTTTTTTAAAATATGAATTGCTTTAACATACATTTTGCTCCATATTTCAAAAGTTTATTTCACAATGACTTTCATCTTTACAGAAAAGCATCCATATATAGGGTCAATATCATATAAAAATTACAAGTTCATTGCTTATCGAACAAAAAAGTTATAGTATACTAAAGATAACACTTTGATATTTGCTAAAACAAAGAAATAATGCAAGGGCTGCCTTCTACTCACCGAAATGCCAATGTGAGATTCGCATGTATTTCGTGATCATTCTCAATTATTTTCAAACATTCATATCTTTCTTATGGATGTATTCATTGTCCGATTTCTTTTAACCCATCGACTACTGAATTCTCAATTTCTCATAAGGATAATACAGGGACCACACGGTTCCCGTATGCAATGGGTAAATTTCACTATCCTGTTCTCTTATATTTTAATGCTTTCACACAAATCAACCCATTCCAACGATTGAACTGCCCTTTAATATTCTTCCGACTTGACGCAGTATATACGTTATGCATTTTGATGTAAATATGTTTATTATTATTCAGGGCCCCATGGAAGACCACTACTTAACGGTGAATGGGCTACCCTGACAAAAGATCAGAAATAAATAAATCAATAAATAAATAAAAAACAGATGCTCTATCAGTATATTGTCTCTCCGTATCTATTGACTTTACACCTTAGATTCCAGATGTTTGATGCAATAAGTCAGTTCGTAATTAGTGAATGGTACAAAGTGACCCTGAAATGATCCCCAATTAATTTAATATAATTTGTCTATGCCCCCAATTTGTGCTCGCACGTCCACGTGCATCTGTTTTGTGTACGTGGGAGCGCTACTTGTTTAACATGTAAAAATCATGCTGGTGCGCGCATCGTGGTGCGTATAAAGGTTACTTGTACTCGGTACAAAATGACCTTTATCTGCACATGCGCATATTGTAATTGCGAACTGTCTTATTATCATTAATTCAGTCTGGTCATCTGTTTGTTGTGTATCATTGTGCTCTCATATTTCAAATTTGATTTTATTATTCCAAAGACCATCATTATATACCATCAAATCTGCTTTAGCGACCATCTGTATAGAAAGACCACCTGGGTTTTTTTTTTGGTTTTTTTTTTTATAATAAAGTTTTATTTTTGTTTCCCTTGAAAAGTGTTTCTCATTGAAACGTGTATTAAAGGAACCTGTACATAAATCTAACCCGCTCATAAAGACCGCTGTTCTTGTCTCCCTTGAGCGGTCTTTATAGAAAGATTTCACTGTATTATACATAATGCATGATACGCCTTATGAACTTTTGATAAATAAATATATATGTTATTCCTGATATTTGAGGATTTCAGGTTTGATTTTTCGACTTTTCCTACCAGTCTGTTGGGTGACTCGTTGTAATGAAGCAACTTTTTATATTTTACTGTACCACTGTATATATATATTTATGTATATATATATATATATATATATATATATATATATATATATATATATATATATATATATAAGTGTGATCAAGGGCCTGTAACATAAAGAGATACAATCAATCTTACGATTGATATCAATCGTAGGTCTATGGCAAACCATGTACTGAAGAGTTACAATTGATCGTAAGATTGATTGTATCTCTTTATGTTACAGGCCCCTAGTTCTATAACTCTTATTCACTATACTTTCTGTTTCAGCATTTTATCAAAATTTCCCGTGGAAGTGTCCCCATGCATTGCCACCGAGATCGCGGCCCCTTGGGGGAGGATCTACTTCCCATGGTTTATTGGGAGCTTTTGTGTTTTCAGTCTTGAAACGGTGCGATTCCATGAACAGAATTTTCTCCTAACCTATTGGCTGTTGTTTGGAAAATTATGTACCTGCATTTTGCAGAACATGGTAGCGTGGTGAGATTTTCTAAGGATGTTGACCAAGTGAGGAGGTCTGTGGCTGTCCCAGCAGAATGATTATTCAGCTCAATATATTTACGATGGTTTGCCACACGTTCTGAATTTGTAGTCGACCAACACTTTCTTTATCAAATGATATAAAGATTTTTTTCATTCAAAATAACTGGCGTAAATATGCACAAATTTATTTTCAACTGGGGGGGGGGGGGTGACCCCCGGGTGACCATTCATGGAGAACAAAGCCATCCCCCCTGATGAAAAGAAGGAATGCGGATTTACGCCAATGTTCAAAATTATGAGGGGAAAATGTATAATTGACTCAATACTGAGACGCAAAGTATAGTATCATACCTTTAAAAAATGGATCAGGCCTATAAGTGTGCATGAAGCAAAATAATTGAGGATGATCTTCACTCACCGGATCTTAATGTCCGCTCATTTAGAACCTCTTCATAACGACCCCGGCTATAGCGACCAGCAGTAACTTGACCAGTGTATAGGGGGATTAGTACAAGAAATGCACACAAGGCACAAGTGAAGGCAAGATAAGAAAACTGGCCCCTTTTCATCCTTCTTCTACATTTTAAGAACGCCCGCCATCTTCCGTTACGTCTCAGCTTAGATGGAGGAGAGAGGGCATCAGTTCTATTCATAACCATAGCGACAAGCGAGGATGAGAGAAGCATGGGCGTGAAGACACGTTAACAGGTGGGAGAGAGAACATCTGTTCGATTTTCAGCGCGATCGACCCTACGTACAACAAGGCAGCATCCTTGCCTCGGAAATAGAGAGATACTATGAATATGTCCTGCTGACAGTGTCTGAGCGGAGTTCAGGCTCAAACAATTATCAAGCGATCAGATTTCCTCTCACCTGGTACGACACGAATGAGAGTATGTTTGGTAATACCATGATCTACCAGCTTATCCTACATAGAAATAAGATGCGTTGTCCATGCGATAAACTGGCGCCTCTCCTCAATTTCCGCTCGTTCGGTAGAATTGTCTGTGTGTCTGTCGCTCGCAGCTCGCAGGCGTGTGTGCATGAAAAGTGTGAAACGTACGAGCAAGGAGTTACTCCTTGGTACGTGCGTGTATAGCGCAGCAGGTAACGTTATAAACGACAGCAACACAACAACACTTTTCATAATAACATAACCAGAGCAGTCGGCCTATCTTTATTATGATAGACCTAAAGTTGTTAAATAATGGATTATGATTCACATAATGAAGGCAATTTTTATAATTGTACACTCGAGCATAACATAACGGGACTACTAACATGACTAAAGGGCTTCGTATCCTTACGATGTCATCGAAATCAAAAGGGTGAACAAAATACGACGTGGCGCGCAGCCTTCCCTTGTCGATTTTGATGATTTTTATTTTAATAATTGGGTATGCATCGAGTGACATATCTACGGGGAGTAGGGGCACGTGCCCCGGGCAAATATTGGAGAGGCGAAAAGAAAACGCACAAGCAGAGAAAGAAAAAAGGGGGAAATGAAGAAAACTCATAATTATGCGCTCCCAATCCGGAGAGTAAATTCATTAGAAATACAGTTTTTGAGGGTCTAAAATGCAAATACATGCAGTTTTTGAGAGTCTAAAATGCGAGAATTTTCCAAAGCTCGGTCACTTTTCTCTCTCGCATAAGCATTTCCTTTCAGAATCTCGTATATATTTCTGGGGTCCGCTCACTATTCATATTAAGAACCACTATCATAGAAAACCGCTATTCATTTAACACGCGTTATAAATAGCGGTCCTTATGCTAGATTCCTGGACTATTTCTTAATGGTTTTCGTTAATTTTGCTCCCAATTTTATAGAAGGGAGAAAATAGAAATCGTTTATCAACGTACAAAATTCGAACCTGTCTACTGTTCACTTTCAGTGGTCAGGTGCAAAATTTCCTGGGTAAAATGCGCAAGAAACGGCGTATTTTAGAGTTCAAAATGCAAAAAAAAAAAAAAAAAAAAAAATTGCCGCTCGTTCGTTTGGCTCCCTCGCTTGTACAATAACGTAGATAGGTTTGGGCACTTGAGAGGGGGGGGGGGTGGCAACTTCATTCTTTGCCCCGGGCGCCATCATCCCTATAGATACGCCACTGTATGCAGCCATTATGAAGACTTTCTGGAAATATTAAAGCTGCGATAACAAAATACTCAATCAGTACCTTATTTGGGGGGTTTTAACGGGTCGACAATTACAAGTATGAACATTTAACTTTACCGTACATTAGAGTGTTTTTAATAACTTGAATTTATTTGGTATAGTTTGTAACCTTATACATACATAAAAATCGCATAGAGCAGTCGTATGTTTGAGTTTGTTTGGACCCCCCCCCCCCCCCCCCCACCTGATAATTTTATAGGCATATTCTTTTACAAAAGGATAATGGTTAATGTTTGGTATTTATTTCTAGTCTGTCGTAGTAATTATTGGTTTACATCCTGGTATTTCATTTCAAGGAAAGCCTTACAATGTTCTTTCATAATGCAAATGAATGTAAAATAATCTTTCATAAATTTAAAAAATCTTTGGTATTTATAAGTAAGCAGCTAATGACCTACGTTACGATTTTAAGTCATTGAGGATTAATCCTTTCTTCACAATCAGTATTTTAAAAAAGAACTGTTTTAGTATAAGCATTCCCTTGCTGTGTCTTTAAGTCATGTTATATTATTCTGCTGTGGCGTAGCGGTCTGTGTCCAGACATTGAGGGGGCACCCGCATCGCGGAGGGGGGGGGGGGCACAAGTCTTGCTCGGTGGATGAAATTCAAGTCATAAAGTTAACAATGTCACCATTGATGTATATAGGTGGGAGCTCGCCCTCGCGTCTTAGTTTAGCGTTCCATTCCCCCTATACCCCCTTCTCTCTTGTTTTTTACATTGTTTTTTTTTTTTTACATTTGATGAGGGCACGTTCCCCATGCCTCTGTAGCTACGCCCCGGCGTGTTTATCACTCACGAACAAGGAAACCCTAGAACTGAAGAAACTAATATGAAAGTATTAGTCAGTGCTATAATCTTAAGCACTGATATCAAATATTTTTGATCAGAAAGGCTCGGACGTTGTCTCCATTACGCCTTAATTTGTGCGATAAACAACTCACCATATCATTAAAAACAGGCACGCCCGTATAACATCTAAGGTTTCCCTTCTTATTCAATTACGTTTTAACTTGACAATAATTTAGGGCTATGGTTCTTTTTCAATAACATTCGTACAAGTCTTCAGAGGGTTGGCATATTCCCAGGTG
Organism: Heliocidaris tuberculata; assembly: GCA_025618425.1. Taxonomy (NCBI): domain Eukaryota; kingdom Metazoa; phylum Echinodermata; class Echinoidea; order Camarodonta; family Echinometridae; genus Heliocidaris; species Heliocidaris tuberculata. The sequence goes on from CM046839.1 coordinate 12,477,975, forward strand.
CTAGGCAGTGAGAACACACAAAAGAAATTCAAAGCAATTTGAAATTCAAATGAGGTATGTGCCCTTATAAATAGGGCCCGTGTGCTGTAGTAGTCATCTTTTCCTGTGTGTCACGGCAGTGAGCAGTAGTCCAGCATTAACTTCAGGACAGCAGAGTACCCGTCTACCTATACCGGCTTACAGTTGCAGCAACCACCAGCAGCCCGGAGAGCTGAGGTTCTTGAAGTCTGGTGTAGCAGCCTTGCTGAACCAGCTTTGGTTCAGTATTCCAATTTGTAGGACGTGTTCCACAAATTGTGTATAGCCGACATACGTAGTATGCGGCCTGCTTCCCTGAGAAGTCTTCGAGCATGTTTTCCATTTTCTGGACTTGTTTTCCAAAAATTGTGTATAGCCGACATACGAAGTATGCGGCCTGCTTCTCTGAGTAGACGTCAAGCAAGTTTTCCATTTTGTGGACGTGTTTTTCCACAAATTGTGTATAGCCGACATACGAAGTATGCGGCCTATTTCCCTGAGTGGTAGTTTTGTGGCCTTGTTTTCTACATATTGCGTTTATATAGCCGACATGCGAAGCATGCGGCGCCTTCAGCTTTGCTGAGTTGTATATTTAACCAGGAGGAAGGTGAATTTCTTCCTGAAAATTTTACTGATGCTTAGGATATGGCCTGGTTGCTGCAATAATCTCAAGCTCGAACATCTATACATTTATGATCCCTGAGTGGACATAATCTTTAGTTAGTGTTTTTTCCTTTTGGAAGAAAATTATGTGACTCATGTGAGAGCACAGTATAGAAGTTAGGCTGTTGTTGACCTAGACTTATGTATAACTTTCCCTCCACTTCTAAGTTCAGGAGGATTGAGAGCATCAACAAAGTTACACTGGCGAACGTAGTAGCGGTGCTTTTTCCAGATTCCCTGCGATCTGGGAGGAGCTTTTACCAAGAAAGGCAGCTCCCCCATACCTCATAGTTATATACTATGAGAATCTGAGTCTTTTTGGCAACAGGAGAAAATTACTCTTTCTATCTTTGTTCAAGGAGGATAATTGTTGCAAAACATAGGAGTCTCAAGAATGTAATTCTGAGTCAAACCCTTTGGCATAACTATAGAAAATTAATGCAATTATCCTTTTTACACGTACGAGTGTTTTTACGGTATTTTTACGTACACTTCAGTGTCGTCTGAATTCAGTTGGTAATGGTCCTGAATAGCTTAGATTCAAGCCTTTTTATGTTCGGAAATCACGTTGTCAAGTAGGCCGAAATGGCCACGATACTTGTTGCCAATATTACTGTTTTTATGGCAGCTATTATAGCATCACCCGCTTTAGTGGGATCAGCCTAGTACATTACCATCCTCCGGCAGCTGAATTTTCATTCGCCTCCCATTTTCACTCTTATTTTACCACAACAATAACATCAAAGTAACACTCGAACCTGTAGAGAGGAATTATTTCGTCTTCTGATGTCTGATTAGACACCATGAATGTCATTTTGTACATTCTTATCAACCTAGCTCTTTGAGCAGTTTTTTCTTCATTATTTTTCTCCTGGAAAAAGGGAAAGGCGATCGATATAGGGAAGTCAGTTTCCCCTCCATTATTATAATTATTATAATAATGAGCCAGTTACTGAACTTAGAAATTGTTTCTTGCATTTATTCTTCTCCACCTTTCTATGTTTATAAATCATAAATATTTCAGGAGATCAGGATCTCTGAGTAGGAAAATCTTGCTACTTTCCTACATATATGTACAGAGTCAAAAGCTCAGGAGGAACATGATAAATCTTCCGCTAGCCAGGCCATGATTGCCCCTATATACAACAACAATGTCCATAAGTTGAGTTTGACTGCAGTACCAAGCAGAAGCAGGACCTGAAATATGTCAGAGAAGCAAGATGCTTCAAAGAATTACCGCCAGTTTCGAAGAAACCTTGTCTTCAATTTATTTGCCCTTTGGCAATTTGCCTTAATGCAGCCGAGAGCTTTAGTTATGGAACTACATGTATCAATTATACCTCTATTCGTAATAAAGGCGATTAAGAATCTAGGATATGATTTTGTGATGTTCATTTGATTAGAAGTATATCACATCTCGAACTTTTGTATATCTTGTTAATTTCCGTTAGAATGCACGCCTTTTTAGGGCATTCAAAAACGTGAATCAGATAAGCTTTCTTTATTGCAAGATAAGTGACAATCCTAAATAATTTCGTCTTCAAATGGGTGCGCTTGCAAGTCCCTCGGACTTAGCATCACATCGTTCAACATTTTTGCAAGATATCTCATTATCTTTTCGAATTAACCGAAAGTAAAGCACTTCAGTGTTAAACATACCAGTGATTTATATCAATGAAATGTCGGCTAGCAATTCTTATTAATCACTGTTTTTATTCAAGCCGCTGTTGAGAAACATTCAATTAACCTGCATGTAATGCAAAGAACAAAATAATGGATGCACTTTGCAGGAATTCTTTTACAATTCATTTCTTTAGATGTGTTGGTGTTAATTTGAATATCAAAGCATTGGAATTCAGTGCTTGTTGATAATTCATATTATTCATAAGAATTCTGACAAGTCATGAAGTTGAGCAGATGCCCACATTATTTTCCACTGATGATGGAATTTCCCTTTTCAATCTTTGGAACTTTGTTTTCTCTACAGTCACACTGCTTTTAGTGCGGTATTGGGCTATCTGTCCAATCAAGATAGGTGTGATTCCAGACACTACATCATATGTCGGGAAATGTGCTTGTGATTTAAGCATGATATAACCTGCCATTCATGAATGAATAATCTACTAGTCTGCTATTACACAAAGTGTTTGAAATGGCGTTTTCCCGCATTAAAATGAATTTTCATGTTTTGAATGAAGTTAATTGAAAGTGTATGTTTTCCTTCAGTTTTGTCCTCATACTAGTTAGAGTCCTGCGCAGTACAGTCTGAATACAGTTAGTCTCACTTAATAAGGCTTGCGTTGTGGCAAGCACAGCATTGGCTATACGAAGTGTTTAATTAATGACCTATCATTTTATTTGTAATTGACACTCCTAAATTAGTTTTCAGGATCACAATGTAATCTCACAATCCTTTTACAGTTTGTTTCGAGTCGAGCCTAAAGCAGCTTCTCAATCTTGGTACAATGTGCAGTTCAATATAAATACAGACTGGACAGATTCATAAGCACATGTCAAAGCTTTTTTATTGGCATTATCAATGAACGATAGCTGGTGTTGTTTAAAAAAAAAAAAAAAAAAGTCTTCATTGTTATCTTTCCTTAATTGTTATCTCGTGACGAGACAGCACGTAATAACCATGCTGGGTGTATATACAGACACACCTTAGTCCTTCCGTTTAAGAAAAATTCTCAAACATTTCAATCAGAATTTGGGTAAAGTCAATCCTTTAATCATGTCTGTATATAGCCGACCACTCTCATTTATCTGTTGGGAAAAAACTTTTTTTGAAATTAGATAAATAAAAGGGATATTAACCATCACATAAGATAAGGTATCAGTGTAGATACGTGAACGGTTTCACATCAACTTGCCACGCCAGTTGTCTGTTTTGAACATCAGTTTAAGCTCATTTTAGTCAAAACGTGCATTTGGTGTGCATGTAATATTTGTGTCACATGACTCAGTAATAGTTTACATTATAAGCCAATTCATTCAGTCAGTCAAGCAGTATTTCTAGGTTATGAGATATTTATTATGAAAATAACAACTTAAACTTCAGGTGTATTGTATCACGTTTCGACTTCTGTTTTTACACTCAATGTTTGTAATATCAGTGGTCGAGTTTAATGTTACCCTCATCTCTATCAAATGCTCCAAGCCCTTCCTATTGAGAACGAGGTGTGAGGTATTTTTCTACCTAGCCAACAGTGAACCTTATTCAGTATTAATCATGAAGAATATCGACCACGCAAATTTATGTCTCATGAGGACCATGTCGATAACGATCTAAAGAATGACAATTTTTGTTTTCCACCATTCAAAGAAGTCCATCTTCATGAATTCATGCTAGACGGAAAGCTCCTCAGTTATTTAGCATGCTCATAGCTTCAACATCATTGTGCCACAAAAATTAAGTGGCACTTTCGTGATCGATATGATATCTAAGAAATCCATGTGGGCCTTGTAGCAAAATAATTTATTTTATGTATGCTTTTATATTAAGCTCCATTATGTTTCCTTTATGGTACAATATATTGTTCATAAAAGTATGTTATTGCATTTCAGTGAGAAAATCTTTATCTCCTTGCTTGTTGGGGAAGCTTTATGGCTTTGAGTATATGTGTTTGTTAAAACAGTCATAATTATGATTGAAAGTTACATTTCTTGGTCTTTCATAAAACTTTTACGCGACAGTTTCCGTGATTTGGCTTTGAACGATATGCTAACCCTCTGAAGACTTGTACGAATGTTATGTAATAGAATTCCTAAATTATACAAATACCATGAAGTATAATTAGAATTATATTAATAATAATGAAGTACAAGTCGAGGAGGGTTCCCTCCCTTCAAGAATCTTCTCTGAAAATCCCCTCCCTATAGGCTACTACTGTTCGTGTAAAAATGACTTGTAATCACGAAACCCGTCTCGTGGCTTGTTATGTCAAGGTTGCACATCTTAATTAGTATAATTCAGGCTTAAAGAAAGCCATGCATGGTAAATGGAATATGCTTTCCATTTCTCTTTCAAATACTAAAACATTATAGAGTGAAAAGTAATACTGAAGTGAAGCAATATTGCCTGATCTTTAACACCTGTATTCTTTAACCCATTAAAGTAATATGCGCAGTAGATGATGTTAACCAGTGTAACTGAATGTTCATGGAAATATCCTTGGAAGAATTTCAGTCTGTGCATAGTGTCCATGAAGGTACGCTTCACAACCAAGAACTTAATCATTTATGGAATTTGACGACAATTTCCTAAGAAGAAAGGGGATTCATTGTTTATTTCAACACCTGTTCTTCACCCTTTGAAAAGATGACTACTACAGCACACGGGCCCTATTTATAAGGGCACATACCTCATTTGAATTTCAAATTGCTTTGAATTTCTTTTGTGTGTTCTCACTGCCTAGCACCTGGGAATATGCTAACCCTCCTCGACTTGTACTTCATTATTAATTAATAGAATTCTAATTATACTTCATGGTATTTGTATAATTTAGGAATTTTTGAGTGGCTGTTGACATGGTTGAGTGATGTTACCATGCATGGTAGTTACTATTGATAGCAGAGTTACCATTAACGGTAAGTTTTATGCAACGGGGCCCAGGTCAGTCTCTATATTAGCGATTGTGCCGGGCAGGTAGCCTACTGTTAACAGATTTTCTTTGTCACCCCCCCCCCCCCCCCCCCCTTACATGCATTCATATTTTTCCTCTGAATACCGAATTTTGTATGGTTTCGTTCATTTTGTTTGGGGAACGGGAATTACACTATACTGTATAGCTTTGGATAACGAAATAATAGGTTGCCATGCTTACTTTGGTTGACCTGAACTCATTGAGCCATCATTGATTACTCAAGATTTTATAGTAAACATTATCAACAATCTTTCGTGTAAGAAAGCTACCGGGCATGATGACAAAGAAATAAGCACTACTTTAATAAGTCACAACTAGCTAAATTGTACTGGGGGTGTATAATCCCACATATACTCTACTGCTCTAATGTATGGTGTGGCAGATCAGAAGGTAATCATGACATCCTGAATTGGCCCCTACTAAACCAAATTCTTCATAGGGCCTCCTGTCTTCTGATGTTTAAATTAGCTCCCGCCATCTTATACTGAAGATTTTTTTGTTGTTGTTGACGATGTCTCGACGAGGACCTATAGCGTAACTGTAATAAATTGCTTTTGAGACCACGGCTTTTTACCAAAAATCCTTTGTGTATCTAGGCAGGGGCGGATCCAGGATTTTTTATAAGGGGGGGGGGGCACACGAATGCAGGATTGTCAACTTTGGGAAACTGATTTTAGGAAGATCCGTATTTTATTTTTTGGGGGGGTCTCGCCAGCCCTCCAAAAGTCGCTCAGTGAAGGGGGGGGGGGGGTTATGGGGTCCACTTTTCCTCCATAATTCTCTGACAATCAACAACATCGAAAAAAAAAAAAGAAAAAAGATTTTCCGTTCTAAAAGGGGGGCACAATGCATTGTTTTCTTTCAAAGGGGGGGGGGGGGCACGGGCCGGGATCCCCCCCCCCTAAATCTGCCACTGTATCTAGGCTCAGTTAATTGGAACCAACTGCCCGACCATTTACGGCTCTCAAAAACTCTTGACTCATTCAAATACTTTCTTAGGCATATGTAGAAACATATCTACAGTTATATAGGGATTGTAAACCTTTTTATTTTTCTTTAAACATGACCACCTCTATTGTTTTATAGCGGAATATATTATAAGCATATCAGTTATTTAGATCACTGTATTATTTGATATCGACTTTTTACTCAACCTTTTTTCAAATCTTCGCAGTTACACTTTTTTCTCTCTCTCTCTTGTTTAAAAAAACTGACTTTTATTTTTTACGCATGTGAGTATTAAAATATATTTTTACTCTCTTTGGTTTACCTGAGTAAGTTCGTATAATGATTAACAATAACTTAATATATTTATGCTAATTTTATTTTGTTATGTTTTGTTATTCTCAAATCGACCCTCATGTGTAGTGTATATGCTCTATAGTGTTTTTAATGCTTCGCCTTACATGTTCTTTAATACGTTTTTAATTGAACTTTTATATACTTTGATCTTTTTTGATCCAAATATTGCATCGTTTTTAATTGTAACCAAACAGAGCCCTGAGGAAGACCAGCCTGTTTTCAATTTAAAGAGTTTTGTATTTTGCCATTATCCTCGAAATTTTTCTGTTTTATACTATGTCATGTAATTTGTTATGTTATGTTATTTTTGTCTGTTTGTTTGTTTTGTTTTTATGCTGATTCAGGCCACTCTGTATAAACATTCGTAAATAAATAAATAAATAAATAGATAAATAAATAAATAAATAAATAACTTTCAGACAAGGGGCGGACTGGGGAGTTTGGGGAGTTTTCCCCACTGGCCGCTCGATTTTATTTTAAAAATTTTTTTTTTTTTTTTTTGCTAGAGGGCTGATCGATTTGTATAGTCTGAGGGCCGGTTGATCAAAAATTAATATAGAAAAATATGAAAAATCGCTTCAGCTAAGTACATTCGCCCACCATAAACCTTTTCCTATAATATCAGTCTGTTATACTCCACCCTCCCCCTAATTTATTTGTGATATTGAGTGACTGTAGAAGCAACGTGACATTGTGTATTGTACACGTAACGCAGTCAAAAAAAAAAAAGTTTAATTTTCTAACATTCGATCAGTTTACTTCCCATCAGTTACTAAGGTTTTTCATCAATTTTGCGCTAATAATTCATCGAAAATGCGTCTACAAACATTTAAAGGGCCTCGGGATGTGGCTATAATGCAATTCTTTTAAATTGCCAGGTCTCTTATATTCTAACCGTTTGTAAACACTGGTAAAGGACACATTTTCTACGTTCTGTCGTCTTGATCCCAAGTTTCTTCAGGATCCACATGAAGTTTGAAGATACATATCTTTCATGATGCTCTACCTCGTATGATTCTAATGCTTTTCACACTCCATTTTCTTACACCGTACTACCCTTAAACCCCGTACTATCTATATTTAAGTTTTTTGCTTTTTTCACTGGTATTTTTAGTCCCGTATAACTTACCTAACCTGGGCTAAAGCACCTAATTCGTGGTAAATGCAATTGATAACAAATTCAATTAACAATTTTTAAATAGATTTTTTTTCTTTCTTGGAGCAGAGTTGATTTCCTCCCTTGCACATTGTTCTTCGGAATAATTTCTCTCGCCCAGCGGCGTATAGGTTGTGAATATATACCATCATTTGCAAAAGTTTAAGACCACTATTCCAAAATGCAAATAACTCAAAGAAAGAAAGGAAAAAATTAAACATATTTTTCAGATATACAATTAATTTCATGGCATAACCTATGTATCATACTGGAACTATGGGCTTATACCATTACTCTTGTGCTACTGATCACTGTAGTAAACATGTTGTGTAATCATTCAATGAGACAAAAAAGAGTATTCCAAATTAGTGAAATACCCACAAATCCCGAGGTGGTCTTAAACTTTTGCAAATGATGGTATATATAAAAAGATGCCATTTTAACGCCCAGCGGCTTTGCTCCCGCGTGTGTATTTCATGTCTTTCAGCATGTTCAGTTGCAATTTGACCCAAACATAATACATTGGAATAGAAATAGTAAACAATACAATTCTAAGTTTTGTCGAGCTCCTTGATTATTTTTTTTTTTTGTTGTTGGTTTCCTGCTCAATTTCACTCCCAAATGCAGGGTACGTAACAAGGTTTTTTTTTTTAAATTCTATATATGACATGTGCACGACAAAACCTACAAAAAAGTGACAAGGTTTGATTTTCAGTTAGAGTTCAAATGAAGTTGTTCAGCATGGTTAAATTTTAGTTGAATTTTTGTTTTTTCTGAAAAAGTATACCCTCTCCTAGGTTTTTATTCTTCAAAATTTCGACGCACAAAGGAACGTAAAGGTGGTATTTTTGGTATAGTGTTTTGTAGTTCCTTGTTTGTCCGATGTACTTTCTACTGGTCCCATAACATTAAAATAGGAATAGCTGTTACATCAATACTTCGTCATTATAATGAATAGAATGTGATCAAGTTTGCCAAACTTCAGGAAAATTCGATTATTCCTAGTTTCATACAAACTTATTCGGAGTTCTAAATAGCAAGAGTAAGGTTTCGTGGGGTTTAGCATTCTTATACTTTAGTTGGGTAGAAACAGTTTGTTATGATGCATCATTCTATTTTAAAGCTGAGCATCCCCTCTTTTAAAATCAGACCTAAACCCACAAAAACATGTCTGGCGACTTTAATGCAGGGTAAATGAAAGAAGAAAAAAAGGAAAAATATTTTAGTTAACTTTTCAGGAAATAACTCGCGGTAGTACTCTATTGAAAATATGGCTACAGCCCAGTTGACCAATGACCCGCGGGAACATGATCGGTCTCGCTCATAGGCGTATATATATATGAGGGATTGGGCGGCTGCAACCTAGCCCCCGAGAATTTTACAGTTACCAATATTTGAGCAGCGAAGTGCTTTTACTCATCTATATTGATAAATACATTGTCATTAAATATAAGTTTTTAAAAATACAACATTATTTTAAATATAACGGTCGATTTTTACATGAAAAGTCAAGTTTCCCTTTCCAAAAACACGTTTTAGGAGAGTCGGCGCCCCAGAAAATTAGATATCATCATAATTTTTTATCAATGAAAACTAAGTTAGAGTAAGTGCCGTACAATGCCTCTGGGTGCTGTAGAATGAAAAACAAGAGTATTTTAAGATAAATCATTGTAGTATAATGCAAAGGACATAGTTTAGTGCCCCCCCCCCCCTCCGACACCAGTGTCCCCTCACTGACGAAAACCGCACAGCGCCAACGCTCCTGTCTATATCAAGCAAAAAACAAACAAACAAACGGAACGTAAGTCGACACAGCCATGAAAACTAAGAATTTCATAAATACACATGACAACTTGGGCGTCATGTGGACTTTATTCAATCCTTTCCATTGTTCCTCTTTTAAATCACTACTACAATGTCATCTTTTGTCATCTAATGAATCAAAAAGATAGACTTTAAAACGTATGTCAAAGACATATTTCTCGCCAGAGGAGAACAAAAAATAAACATCTGAAATAAATTTAACAGACGGCCAAGTAGTATTGGGTGTACATGATATTTGCTTTACTGATGGGTGTAAGACATTAAGGAAATATGTAGCGCTTCCACGAGTACGTCATTTCAGTGTACGGGGCATGATTATGTATATACAATGTACTCTCAAAGGCGTTTACGCGGACTACGATTGCCTACGATTTCCTACGATTTCCTAAGATAACAACACTACTGCAGTATCATGAAACCAGTGACTCTGAACAAATAACAAAAAAAAAAAAAAAAAAAAAAATGGAACGAGGCTGATTATCTAAAACAAAATGAACAAAATGAAATGGCCTTCATTGAAACAGCGTTTTACGAATGGCATGATCACAACAGAACCGGTAAAATTGATATTAATCTAAACCTATAATCTCCATAGGAAATATTTATTGCTGAGGTATGACTCTACTACGCAAATGTTTATTACAGACTGATCCCACCATAATAAAATACATTATAAATAACGCTTCCATCTTCTCTGCAGGAGTAACATTGCATTGATATATATCTTCTTTTTTTTTTTTAAAGAGAGAAATGGATATATTGAAATTGTCTTATCCTTCTTCAGCCAGAACTGGCCTATAACCCTTGTATTCCCCTTTTAAATGTAATATATTAACATACGATCATACATTGTTATAAGCAAGATAATATACTGACTACTATCTATGCCCGAGTAGCAAAGCGTTACCTTACTAATAAACAGTGCCAATTAAAAGAAATGATTTTGGCAAATAAAGAAATTTATAAATACACTTCTCTATTCAGCATTCCAAATTTTAAGAATAGATTCCAAGTTCTCTAATAGCACTTAATCAGTGGGATACAATGGGATTAAATATATTTCATTACAACGCTTGTCAGAGGTTGATACAAACTTTAACAACAAAAAATATTTGTCTTCTGGGACGGTAAGAAATGATCTTGTTCCGTTTTCCTTCAAAAAATAATAATTTATAAAGGCACAAGATTTTCTGGAACATAAAAGGAAATCTAATTTTGAAAAAAATAAAGGGTTAAAGCAAGACAAACTAAGAAAAAACGCTGTCAGTTAATGAAATATTTACTGTTGGGTATGACAGAAACGATTTTCATAACATACACCGCATTTACGATGGGGTATAAGAAATAGTTTTATTAGACTTTACAGACAAGTGAATATTGCAATAGCTAGTCAAGTACTACCCCCTACCTGGATTCTTTTGTAAAATACAGCGTGTTTTTCAAAGAAAGCTAAATGTTAGATACAAAAGCAATACATGTACTCTATGAAAGGACAGCAGAGCCTAATTATGAATAGTAGGATGCTCATTTCAACTGATTGTTAACAAGTAAAAAAGCAACAACAAAAAAAGTTAAAGCTACAGAATGTTAGATATAAATTTCATAAAATCATGGATGCAAAACCTCTAAATGTTTACAGTAGCAAGAAAATGTGTTTCTAATTTCTTACGGAATAGTAACCTCTATATATTGCACAAAAACTTACCAAGGGAGGTGGAATGGGTAAGAGTGATGATTTATCTGTTGCTATGCTAAGTTGTACACATTACAGGACTGTCACAGTATGATTAAAACTGATCTCGAGATCTGGTCATTGAATTCATAGTGAGAAAAAGATGACTGAAAGGAATTCTTTTTTGCTTACTATGTAGCAGGAGGATTAACCAGCTAACTTTAATACTGGAAATCATGTATACTGAAAAATTTACATCGCTTTTCCACATTATGATGCACAAGCGCATGTAATTTCCTCATTTTTCTCATTACTCGTTAATGAGCTTTCAAACATTTTCTATTTATCTATTGTTGCACTCTTAAATAGTCAGTGTCAGTTCTTTTTGTTATTCCATTATAATTCATCTTCCGTCATAATCAGGGCCCCGTTGCATAAAACTTACCATTAACGGTAACTTTGCCATAAATGGTAACTCCCATGGAAACCTTGATTTTGATTGGCTGTTGAGTGACGTTACCATGGTAGTTACCATTGACAGCACAGTTACCATTAATGGTAAGTCTTATGCAACCAGGCCGTGAACTCAAAATTACCTTTAAACTGCTACTCTAAAAATTATGGGTAATAATAAGACTGCATGGAAACAGCTTGATTTGGTAACTGCTCACTCCTTGTTCCACACTATTAAAATTGAAGGGCAAAAATATATTTTGATGATGAATTCCGAGCAAATGTCATTGCGAAAGGATTGTCTCATATTATCATCATCAGGTTTTAAACGATTTACGGTAGTATATTAACAAAGATACACCACACGGGGTTATGGTCTGTTCCACTGAAAAGGTGTGCAAGTCCTTTTCAAACTGGCCATATCACCCTTGTACACAAAGTACCACAGATCAATCTACAACTGTGACATAGCAATTGGTCAACAATTTCAACTTGAGCTGTAGCAATCTCCCACATCACAAAACCAAACATAATGTCAGATACATTATCATTAGTTTAAATGCTCTACATGATAAACTGGCAATAGAAAATATCATTTCCATAATGTCCATAAAACCTGTAGGTGAAGCCATTTTGCAATTATATGATGATTTCTGAGGTACACAATAAGCCAAAACGAATTTAATGGAACTTCCTTTAAGAGTAGAAACAAATTGGATGTTTCTACAAGTATTTCCAAAAATTTACAAGGGAGTGGGGCATTACTTTCATTGAGAAAACGTATATGTATCAAAAGGCCTCTAATCAATTGCCACTGGCATAAATTATGAGTTAAAACTATACCCTATGTGAAGAAAAACAAAAAGATGGATTTGGTCTTTGAAATGGCATAATATTGTATAGAAATTTTATTAGTGTTGGGCAAAGAAGTCACCACAGAGGGCAGTATAGCATCTCTCATGAAGTTCCACATAGCACTCTACATTATACAGTGTGAATCAATAAAAAGAAAACCCATATTCAAGCCCCAATATCTTAAAAAGCAAATGATCTAGCTGAAACCCTGGGCTGACCATCCATTTCATTCAAAACTTGGGCAGAGACAAATTTGACATGAAGCAGAAAAAAAATGTTACTGTTCAGCTGTCCACGGCTGGATTTTATCGATCAAGGTGTCAAATTAAAGAAAACAGGATAGGCTAAAATGTGAGTATCTTTGATTACATCCAAGTGTACTGATTACAATGACATTCAGGGTTGAATCTAGTTTCCTTTTTATTGACTCATACTGTATATCAAGCCTTCCAAGAGAAAGGAACAAGATCATTATTTTTTTCTTTACCGAACTTGGGTTCAGGGGTTAAAGGGATCAAAAAGTCTCCAATCGTGTTGTTTTGGAGCTTGGCCCGGCTCGGGTAATATTCAGGAATCTCCGTACATCTTTGGTAAACGAGCACGCAATTGCAGTGATAAGCATTCGACCGAAGAAAGACGAACCGAACAACCCAACTGACAAACTACCCCACTCTCGACGGCAATTTTGTTCGCTGCTCCAAGATTGTCGTTATGCACGGCCTTGCAACAGGGGCAAGCGAATGAAATTGAACGTACATGGATATCGAGCGGTGGCTCCCTTTAAAGTTTAAAGTGATGGGAATGTGTGCCTCTGTACAGGATTATAACCACATATCGGTATGTATTTCTCCTTGTTCTTCTTAGACTACTTTAATTTTTACTATTATCCTACAAAATTTTCTTTTGTCTGAACTATTTGCAAACATAAGCCTTGTTTAATTCCTTTCTTATACAGCAGGACTTTATGGCAGTAACATGTAAAAAAGGAATTAAAGCTGATAATTCAATTAAGCAGTACTAAACATCATTTTAATAAGTCTCCCCAGCAATTTCATTGTACATAAATATAATCTATTCGGTAATTAATTTCAAATCAAAATAAGCGTTGTTTAGTATGCCTTAATTGTTATTTTCCCTTTAACATCTTGTGCTCATGTCAAGAGACAGTGATGGTCATTATGTAACCACTTATAGCATAAAAAGAACTTTAAAAAAGAAGAAGTTTTTTAGGTTTTACAATGTATCTTGCTTGCCGCTTGTGGCCCGTGAGCCATTATTTAAGAACCAGGGGGGTCGTTTCATCAAATCAACTCCATGACAGTCATAACTTTGTCGGCGATCTACGGAAATGTCATGGACTTGACAAACTGTTTCACGAAGACATGATAAACGACAACTCAATGATATCGATACTCATCGGCTAAAAAACATAGTCTATATCACAGTCCATTGGATTTATCGTCAATTACCCAAACAGACTTTGAGGCTCAGTTTTCTCCAAATTGTTCCAAAATGTCAAAAAAGGCAGCGAAAATTAATACTGGTGATACAAACATCCCGTTTACATGAAAAGATGTGTTACTTATGGCATCTTAGAATTTATAAAATTGAGAAAACTTGAGGATGCATTTGCGATGTACGAATCTAGATTTGTAAATAAGAGGATACCGTAATTGACTAATTATGGAAAGAAGACCCAAATCGTGTACACTTTAGAGAAAATGATTAAATAAAGATATTTTATGACCCAATTCTTAATATTCAGTTATAAAAAATACATTTAATATTGTTTACATCAAAGTATTGCGTGAAAAAGGAAAAATAAAGGTAAAATACATACATGATAAATTGTCGTCGTTTAAATTGGTCTGTATGTACAGACTGTTCCGTTTTAGACGCTTTTTCTATGGTAGACCGATGTGGGTATTTTTAATATTAATTTCACATACGTGTTGGGGGTCAAGAAGTCATAAAAACATATTGTCCGTCTGTAAAATATTATAATAAAAACATTAGTAAAACTATTTGATAAAAAGAATGATAAAGAAATGTGCTTGGAGATCAGGAAATAATTTTCTCTTAACTTACATTTTTCATTTTTTCGCAGCCCATACACTAACTAAAAGCTGGCTTGTGATGGCGTTCTAAAAAGATATGACAGGTTTGGAGTACCGACAAGTCACTTGTCAGGGAAGTTGTCGCTGATCTTCGCAAATACGGCTTTGTGAAACGGTTAGCGGACAAGTTGAGCGACAGCGTCGAGATGTCGCTGATCTTGTCGTTATGACGGTTTGATGAAACGACCCCCAGGGTTATTCATTCTCGGACGATGACCATTTTGTTATCCCCCCTCATTTACACCAGCATATCAGCCTTACAGGACCTGTGTAACATGAGTAACAGTCACCTTTCTTTTTGTTTGGTCAAAAAGAGCATATGCATTTAGTCAGCAGATAATCTGGCAATTCTGCCCACATATACCACCTATACATGTAGATCATTGTACATGTAAACGTATACCGGTAATAACTAGAGCCAATGAAAACCACATTGTACATTTATGCATAAAACAACACATTCATATAGATATGGAAAACGAGATGAACTTATACACGTATGTGGCAAATTTCCTTCCACTTTCTGTTATATCATGTGTCATGCCCCCAAATCCTGAACTGCATGTAAAATGAATGCATTCCGAGGCGCAGAACTCTGTCTGGCCATCTCCTCTTCTGAAAATTACATTGTTCTTGCTCAAATTTTGATGAGAATTTTTACACATACTTGTTGGGACATCATCATCATTACTATGAAAGTAGCCATTACAGGAATACATAATCATTTCTTGTTCATTTTCAGTAGAAATCTTTAGGGTAGCAGAAATATGGCTCCCCATCATCGAACATCCACAATTACATGTATACTGACAAACTTTCACGGCATCTGAAGTTATCATGGGAACATCTTTAACTTTTGTAACATGTGACCTTTGACCTTATAATGGACTATGGTATTGTGACTTCATCTGCACATACTTCCAATGGTGACACGACATTTGCTCCTGCGACACTTGCTCCGCCGTCCATATCTCAAAAGGTCAAAGGTTAAGGTCAAGGTCATGGTTTGTTTTTTTGTTCAGGACAATATGAAGATTAGGATTAGGGTTAGAGTTAGGGTAAGGGTTAGGTTTAGGTTTAGGATTATCATGGTAAATT
This sequence comes from Heliocidaris tuberculata, assembly GCA_025618425.1. Taxonomy (NCBI): domain Eukaryota; kingdom Metazoa; phylum Echinodermata; class Echinoidea; order Camarodonta; family Echinometridae; genus Heliocidaris; species Heliocidaris tuberculata. The sequence continues at coordinate 12,493,779 of CM046839.1, forward strand.
TAGACCGGAGCAATTGTCACAGGAGCAAATGTCATGGAACCACCTCCAATGTATACCCACATATCGGTACTTGAATCAAGATTTGTGAAAAATTTCAATGGATTCTCATATCTTTGCGATAAAGGAAAGTATCACATTGAATGGACGGACAGGCAGCAAACTCACTGGATATTTTTTATAGAGACCTTTAAAGACTCACCGGATCATTTAGACTACGAGCTACATGTAGGCAGGAATTACTGCAGATGGCCCTACATACTGAAATGTGCCAAAAGTGGACAGATTCAATTGGATATGAGAGAATAGAGAAACAAATATAATTTGGCACTGTGTAGCCTGTGATTGTGTAATTAATTATGTTGAATTATTTATAAGGATGTCTACAAAATGGGTTTTAAGCTCATTTCTCATTGAACTTTTTGTTGTGATGTGAAAATACTTGTAAAAATATAAGATATTTCAAACAGAAATATGACATACATGTAAATTTAGGGAGGCATACTATAAAACAGGACAACAGTAATATTTTTTCTTACTCATAATTTAAACGTAATCTAAGATGATACTTTTGTTTACATTATGTTACATCTGACACTTTAAATGAATGGAGAGGAGTTTGAGACGATGCTCTGACTGAACATCCCCCCCCCCCCCCCCCTGCTGCATGACTTGGGAAGTCATATTCCACTGGGGTATTGTGAGCTTAAATCCCATTAGATGTTCCTGACATCAATATAAAGAAGGCAAACCAGTTTATCAAAGTCATGGTAAACGTCGATTGAGACATAGGTGAGAAAGGAAAGAGTGGCAACTTTAAGGGACCCCGCAAGAACACAATGAATAAGTTAATTAACTGTTGTTTGAAGCACATTTGATTTGCTGGTGACCAATAACCTACCAAGTACTAACCAATCGGTATTGACTTCTCTTTCTTAAGAAAAGAGTACAAAAGACTGAACAGAATGTAACTTGTACACTTTCATGTTATACAGGTTTGAAGTAGGCATCTACACTCGTAAACTTCCTTCCACTATACTCATGACCAATATATAAAATACACGGGAATCACATACAAAACACCATTTTCTTCCTACATGTATGTGTCAAAGGGAAATGGTGAACAATACATGAACAATTACCATATTAAGCATTGCTGGTAGATAACAATGCAACCAACCCCAGTAGCAATGAACAACTATAAAATGTATTGAGAAAAAAGTTCTCTTCCACAATCAGTAAAAAAAATTACTAGTTCATTAGTCAGCTTTCGCTTGCTATGCTGCAAACTTCTCCAGACATTCGTCGTAGCTGGCCTTGTTGTTGATACAGCACGGTGATGTGGTAGAAGTGTATTGGCCTATGTCTCTGTTCATGGATGTGTCCTGTTCGGTGCATACAGGCTAATGCACTCTTTCTTCAACGTACAAACCCATTCTACCACATCGTTGTGCTGCATCAGCAACAGCACCAGCTACGAGAAAGGTCTGAAGAAGCTTGCAGCACAGCAAGCGAAAGCTTACCAAAAACAGGTAAATTGTTATTGATTGTGGAAAAAGAACTTTTTCTCAATGACATCACTAAAACAGATGAAACTCTCCAGTGATCTAGGAGATGCATTATTAAATCCTGTGAGGGCTTTGAAGGCTTTCTGGATGCATCAATCACACGGTGCAGAATCATGATTACACAGGAAGGCTATGACATTATAAGATTGAGCGTATCCATAATATTCTTCCAAAACATGAACATAAAGTGTAATCATCGTATAAAATAAAAATGGAAAAAAAAACCACAGAAATTTGCGGAGTGATGTGGAAAAGTCACCTGTGATTCAGTGTACTAGAGTTATTCATTCCACATACTCCTCCAAATATATGGATAACATGATCACATCAATCCTTTCCTCTTGGTACAAGTCCAAAAAGCCAGCTGATGAACTTACCAACAAATTACAAAAATAATAGTTCACAAATCTCCATTTGTCGTCACAATGCTGCCCTCAGCGGAGTGCTGGCATAATTACATACATGTCTCTATTTGTCCGAGTTCTGTTGGAGATCAAAACATAAATGCTGCATATACAAGGACAGACTGCGCTCTACGTTGCCTCCACAATTGGCAAATCTTGTTGCTGGAAGCGCTCAACGCAACTTTCCGTGAGATGATGACGATGACAATGATGATGACGATGATGAATCTTTACAAAAGGCTGTACGATTTCATAAGTAGTGTAATATCCATGTTCATAGTTTATCATTCAAAGTCACAACCTGCCAAAAAGGCAGTACACATAGAGTAGTCCAAGACTTTGGGAGAAGTTCAGTTTTCTTTATAGATAAACTGCTTTGCATTGGAAAACCTGATTGTCCTAGCCATCCTCCTTCGGTGGTGTGAACCATCCTAATGGACAGACAAGATAAAAAAAAAAAAAAAAAATCAATTTCAAAAGAATGTTGCATTCCAAAGGAATATGTATTTATTAGTCCACCAAGACACCTTGGGATTTTTTAGACTAATAGAACTGTCGTTTGTATTTAAACAAAAAAAAAACATATAACATTTTCATATACATGTAGATGTACACACAAAAAAAAGGAGCATTTTCTCAATGTCCATGTACTTGACTAAATGGCTGGTCACATTTGTCCAATAACGATAAAGATAAGGATAAATTGTTGCCAAATCGCCCAAGCGTGGTTTATGTGGAAAATAAATAGGAATTCTTTGTGGTAGGTCGGACTTCTCTGATATATACGGTAATGAGTTTCCCTCACCTGTTTTACCGTCTTGGTGGAATCGCTCAGCCACCTATTTTTTTCAGGACAGAGAGCCAATCGTTTATGGTCCTTAGAGTTGACGTTAGTTTAGAAAAATCATGTGGGCAGTGTTTGGGGCGCTTGATTGACAAACCCCACCGATTTTATCGGTTAGTTGTGACCACTTTTATCATCGATACAGGTACATTTTAGATGTGCATACATTATCATTATTTGACAAATGTGACCAGCCCTATAAGCTCTGTTTACATATGACTGTGCTCATTATTAAAGCATACTTGCCAACATTTGAAATTCGGAAAACTGAACGCACATATTGATATTGGCAGGGGTCCAGGGAGCTTCACCGTCACCGTCACCGCCGCCGCCGCCACCGCCACCGCCACCGGCAGTGTGGGTGGAGCTCCCTGGAGTAAGGGGTACACCGGCCTGCCTCAGGGCCCCTGGCTTACACTGTTCTGCTCATGGTTGCTTTTATTTTGACAGATATTCTCCCAATATCGAACCAAATCACAAATCATGGACTACTTACTGTACCAGACTCAAATAATAGGTTATTAGACCCTAATACTATTTCCCCAAAATCTGAACGTTCAGTTTTTTAGGGCTCTAAAAACTTCAAAAACTGAACAGTTCAGTTAAAAATTGAACCATTGGCATGTATGTTAAAGGCTGATCTGCCATTTGCTCTACAGAAATTTGATTCAGGCTTTATTTCCTTAAAGGGAAGCTTGAGTTCTGGGAAAGGTAAAAAATAATTTGTGAGCTTTCTCGTTCATTTTATGTTAGTTTGGAAGATTATCGTATTAGAAATGTCCCCTGAAAAGGATTGTTCTTCAAATGCTCTCACATTCAAAATATGACAAGAAACAGCTGAAATGTTCGGGCCGAACATTTGTGTGTAGTCCCATATACACATCTCTGTGTGCAGTGCATGTGACTCTCATCAGGACTGAGTCAATTTCTTATCAGTTTGGTGATTCCAAAACCTTACAGCATACACCAATTCTTATGTGCTATATAATCAACCTTTCCCCATTGCTTTGAGACAGTTTCTTTCACAATCCAATCTCATGACCAGAACTCAACTTTATCTTTAAGGTTTTAGGTTTAGGGTAAGGTTTAGAAATAGCGTCTAGACCAGGGTTGAAGGTATGAATTTGGTTAGTGTTAGAAAATGACAGTGGAGCAATTCATCACTGGAGAATGTGGCATACCCCATCAGAAATTTGGAAAAATTCAAAAAACACTGTAATACAATCACGCAATACAAAAATCAAACGAGAGTTGTATCTTACCATTCTTTTCATGAATTTGGACTAATGACCTGAAAGACTGTTGCGCCCTCACAAGACTATACTGGCTCTGTCAAGATAAACAACAAAAAAAAGAAAAAAAAAATTTTAGAAATAAGGCAGATATAACCAAGATATACAGAATTGAAGAATAAAGTAGTAGAATGATTTCTATTATCAAAATTTAGGTGCCTTCTATGTCCTGCACTGCTTCTTTCTTCTCTTGGGTAATTGTTAATGTTGGCAATGCCAATCCAATCCAATCCAGTCTGGGAATGGTAGGGTGCCAATATTTGGTTTCCTAATGAAAAGCACGGATTTATTGAAATAAAACGACAGCTTAATGCCACAGTGTAACGTTTCCCTTGAAAGAATAATGCCGCAGATTTTGACATATTTTCCACAACCTTTAGGTAGCAATATTGTATTTTATTTCCACAAAGACCAGTTTAAGGTTGGTAGTTAGGTAAGATTTTACATTTTTGCACACCCCAATCAAATGAAATATTACCCCTAAAATACAAACTACCCATTAAAAATTATATATTTTGGGAAATCTAAGACTCCAAGAGATCCAAATATAACTTTATTTCCCATTAAAAAAAAATTTGAATGAAAAACAGGTGAGTTTTAAGTCTATAGAATACCTAAAATCAAACACAAATGCTTTAATTTTTTTTTCAGATCCCACTGTTCACCAGGCATGTAGCCTCTTTCACACATGACACAATAAACTTTATAACATAACCCCAAACTCTGCAGCAAAATAAGATTGCAAAGCCGTAGGGACACTGATTTTCTGTTTCAAAAAATGGCCTTTTCCATTTCAGAAAATCTGGAATTCCGTTTCAGATGGGCTTAAAAAACGTAACTTCCGTTTTGCAATAGACTTTGTACACATGAAAAAACTAAAATTCCATTTAATAAGATTTGCATACAAACATGTACTTGTAGGGTACAAATGTTCTAACATTACAGAGTAAGTTGAAATTCAGGTATTCGACTTGCATTTCATAATCATCATGACTGGATCAAAACGGAATCTTACATGACAAACCATGAAAATTTGTGTAGTACCCAGGAAGCAGATTATTTCAACATGATGCTTTCTATCGCACCGACGTCGACGAAAACATTTCAGTCTTGGCTGTCATGTCAACGATCGATCGATATTAGGCGCACATGCCAGCCCTTTTCCAACTGTACAACAGCGTGTGTACAATCTCGCCGCACTTAGCGTCCGCTGCTGGCGTGTGCATGCTTAGTATTATGTCTACGTAATACTAGGCGCACACGCCAGCCCCTTTACTAAAAATGTGCTGGCTGTGTACGGCAATCTCGCCTTACTCGTGAAAATTACCCTTGTATCCCATTCAAGGCCATTCAATATCATATAAATATCACTTTATAACAAGATGGTAAAGAAACATTCTGTCTGTGTTTTGTTTTGGCCTTGCAACTCACCTTGCCAGCACCAAATTGTATCCTGGCCTTGCCTTTGACTAGCGTAGCAGCGATCTGAAGGATAACAGCCTCAATGGTATAGGCACTGCTCCAACCCTGCTTAGTCAGCAGCTCCATACAGATTGCACCACCCCCTAGAACGTAGCCACCTGTTAGGATGGGCCATACCACCCGCACGAAGGGAGGGTCGTAGGGGTAGTGCTCCTGCTCAGAGAGAAAGGGGGATATAAAGTGTAAGAGAGACAGAGAAACACAGAGAAACACAGTGGTACAAAGAGACAGAAGATAGACAAATCAGAGAGACGGACAAAGACAGACACATTAAGTTAACATACAGTATCATTTTTACTAAAGTGTACCAACCACCTGAAAAAAAATTTGTATACCACTAGAAGTATGAAATTAACCTCAAAGAACTTTACCTGAAATTCTATAGGTCAACAGTTTAGTAGTATGAAGGAAATAAAGGATAACATGAAGGTGCTCACGCGGAACCGAACCTCCGAGTTGGGTTCCGCGCGAGCCCTTATCTTGGTGAGCGCGTACGGGTGCGTTGATTAGTCTATCCACGAGTCGCTTTCATGCTTATAGATAGTGTAATTAAACTTGTAATATCTTATATAGAAGTGATATTCGAAGCCCATATTTGGAATATAGGAGAATGACATGGAACTTCTAACATACAGAGTAAAATATTTTTTGGTGATTGGTACCCTTTAAATTTCATACAACATAATTTCTTATACATCTAGCATCCATCAATGATAACACCAAGTTGATGGAATCCGTTTCGGATAATCAAGCGTCAGTGGTTAGACAACTAATTTTTCTCTCACCTTGAAGGTCATATTGAGGAGTATATGATCCTTGCCTTCTTTCTCCTTCAGTTGACATAGGTCTGCATGGAGTGGACTGTCTGAATCAACCCTGTGAATAGCAAGTGGTAAAGTCAATAAATGTGACAGTCACTGCAACACGGCATCTTATTTTTAAAATAAAGTATAAAGGATATAAAAAAGGGGAAAAATTCAGACAAATAAAATGCAATTTCAAAGCTGACAAAAAATCCTCGAATCATACAAAAAACATCCCATTCAGTAAACAGTGATGATTAACCTTAAGCCAAGCTATGTTATTTTTCACACCTAATATTTCTTTCAGGAATATGATTTTCTTCCAATGACATGGCATTTTGACCTCCAACTTAGCATTGCAGCCTTCAGGCTTACACGTATGTTGAAGCCTAATCATGATTTACATGAAGAGACAAATTTCATTGCACACTATGTAGAATGATCATGCATGAATATATGAAAAAGCAACTGCAACATTTGAGTGAATAAGCCCTTGAGGAATATTTATAAAACAAGGGCAATGCATAGCGTAGCATCCCCTTGCCGGGTACAAATGGCCTACATGTATATAAGTCAGAACAAGTTACCTTCATTAGACTAATAATACTATAATATTACTAGGCAAGGAAGTTACTAATACCTGGGGATTGGATGTACAGAAAGTTTACTACTGGAGGTACAAGTTACATGTACATGTACCTCCATTAGACTATACTATAATATTACTAGACAAGGAAGTTACTAATACCTGGGGATTGGATGTACAGAAAGTTTACTACTGGAGGTACAAGTTACATGTACCTCCATTAGACTATACTATAATATTACTAGGCAAGGAAGTTACTAATACCTGGGGATTGGATGTACAGAAAGTTTACTATTGGAGGTACAAATTACATGTACCTCCATTAGACTATACTATAATATTACTAGGCAATGAAGTTACTAATACCTGGGGATTGGATGTACAGAAAGTTTACTACTGGAGGTACAAGTTACATGTACATGTACCTCCATTAGACTATACTATAATATTACTAGGCAATGAAGTTACTAATACCTGGGGATTGGATGTACAGAAAGTTTACTACTGGAGGTACAAGTTACATGTACATGTTACATGTACATGTACCTCCATTAGACTATACTATAATATTACTAGGCAAGGAAGTTACTAATACCTGGGGATTGAATGTACAGAAAGTTTACTACTGGAGGTACAAGTTACATGTACCTCCATTAGACTATACTATAATATTACTAGGCAAGGAAGTTACTAATACCTGGGGACTGGATGTACAGAAAGTTTACTACTGGAGGTACAAGTTACATGTACATGTACCTCCATTAGACTATACTATAATATTACTAGACAAGGAAGTTACTAATACTTGGGGATTGGATGTACAGAAAGTTTACTACTGGAGGTACAAGTTACATGTACATGTACCTCCATTAGACTATACTATACTATTACTAGACAAGGAAGTTACTAATACCTGGGGATTGGATGTACAGAAAGTTTACTACTGGAGGTACAAGTTACATGTACCTCCATTAGACTATACTACATGTATAATATTACTAGGCAAGGAAGTTACTAATACCTGGGGATTGGATGTACAGAAAGTTTACTATTGGAGGTACAAATTACATGTACCTCCATTAGACTATACTATAATATTACTAGGCAAGGAAGTTACTAATACTTGGGGATTGGATGTACAGAAAGTTTACTACTGGAGGTACAAGTTACATGTACCTCCATTAGACTATACTATAATATTACTAGGCTAGGAAGTTACTAATACCTGGGGATTGGATGTACAGAAAGTTTACTATTGGAGGTACAAATTACATGTACCTCCATTAGACTATACTATAATATTACTAGACAAGGAAGTTACTAATACCTGGGGATTGGATGTACAGAAAGTTTACTACTGGAGGTACAAGTTACATGTACCTCCATTAGACTATACTATAATATTACTAGGCAAGGAAGTTACTAATACTTGGGGATTGGATGTACAGAAAGTTTACTACTGGAGGTACAAGTTACATGTACCTCCATTAGACTATACTATAATATTACTAGACAAGGAAGTTACTAATACTTGGGGATTGGATGCACAGAAAGTTTACTATTGGAGGTACAAATTACACGTACCTCCATTAGACTATACTATAATATTACTAGGCAAGGAAGTTACTAATACCTGGGGATTGAATGTACAGAAAGTTTACTATTGGAGGTACAAATTACATGTACCTCCATTAGACTATACGATAATATTACTAGGCAAGGAAGTTACTAATACCTGGGGATTGGATGTACAGAAAGTTTACTATTGGAGGTACAAATTACATGTACCTCCATTAGACTATACTATAATATTACTAGGCAAGGAAGTTACTAATACCTGGGGATTGAATGTACAGAAAGTTTACTACTGGAGGTACAAGTTACATGTACCTCCACTAGACTATACTATAATATTACTAGGCAAGGAAGTTACTAATACCTGGGGATTGCATGTACAGAAAGTTTACTACTTTATGGAATGACCCATGAGAAGATTTGAAAATAAACTTTCTCATATACATAATGAGCAATTTTTGCATATTTAATGAGCTGTGACCTTTGACCTTTGACTTACATACTCAACAACATTACTTACATTACAAAATGGAAACCACATTTTTGCATATATAATTAGCTATATTTGCATATTCAATGAACTGTGAACTTTGGCCTCTGACCTTTGACCTACATACGCGAAGATCGAACTTAGGCTATATCTTCATACCATTTACCTTCTTACCAAATTTTGTTAAAATCTGTCTAAAATTACTGAAGTTATCGAAAGGAAACCATTTTTGGATACATAATTAGCTATTTTCGCATACTTAATGAGCTATGACCTTTGACCTTTGACCTACAAATTCCGAAATCGAAATTAGGTTGTATTTTGATACCATGTACCTTCATATTAAATTTCAGTGAAATCCGTCAAACATTACTGAAGTTATCGAACGGAAGCCAGTGTTCACAAGATTTGTTATGGACGGACAGACAGACGGCCGGCAGTCTTACTATATCCCCATCCGACTTCATCAGCGGGGGGAAAATAAAGAATCATATTCCTGCTGCTCTATTCATGTAACAAGATGGATACTGTTTCATTAATATGTGGGAGAAATCTGGTCATGGATGAGGGGGATTCTCCTTCATCTTCTTAGCTGGTATTGCCAAAATAATACTCAGGTTCTTTGGGGTTAACACAATGCCACCATCACCAACTTTATCTGCAGGGGCGTTAAATGACTGACAGCTAGGATAGCAAACTTACGTGTATATCTTGACATTCCAGTCATATAAGCTGTCATTGACCAGGTCTACTGAATACATCTTTTTCTTCTTGAAGCTGTCTGATCTGTAGATGTCCCTTAGTTCTTTCATCAGCCTATCTGTAGCTCCTACTGACCCTGAAACAGAGCCCTATATCCAAACAAAATTACAATTTTATGAAAAATTTTGCAGGATATACGAAAGGAATAAATGACAAATGCCACGAGGATGATTCACAGTACTTAATTATTTTTCTTTTGCTTTCTATTTGTTGAATACTCCTCTTCAGAACAAGAGCAAATGACCAGTCACTTCAGAAATTTTGGGTACACCTTCATCAAAGATATGTAATGAAATACTTTCCAGTAGTTACATGGGCTTTTGTATCAATTATAAAGATAAACCCATGCAAAACCTGTCACTCCAAACATACCTTTAGGTAATCTTTCCTTTGATTTGATTTCAATCTTGCTAGCACTGCAAAGTTTTCTGCATCTATTTCCTTCTCATCATTGTCCTTCTCCATTTTGCTGAAATAGGGGGAAACAACAACATATACTAAAATAAAGATAAGTAATGACAACAACATGTGTATTTTATATCTTACACCTTAAAAATAAGTGGAGTTCTGGTCATGAGATTACACTGTGAAAGAAACTGTATCAAAAAGCAATTGGGAAAGGTTAATCACGTCTACATAAGAACGGGTATATGCTGTCCTGTTTTGGAATCTGGTAAGAATCGACCCCACCTTGCTGAGAAGTACAAGTACTGCACACAGAAATGGGTACGTGGGACTGCACAAACACGTGGCATGAATGTACTGCCCGAACACTTAGCTATTTCTAGTCATATTTCAAATATGAGGGTATTTGAAAAAGGAATGAGTAAGCTCATAAATTATTTTCACCTTTCCCAGAACTCAACCTTCTCTTTGAGTTACATGTATATCTCATTAAGTCCTTTCCTAGACCCTCAGTTCTTTGGAGAAAAATAGTGAAAGCCTTCCACTTATAAAACGGCCCATTCATTCAGTTTCTTAACCCTTTCAAGACAGTTGACCACATTTTGTGGTTTGGCTCAATAACTTTTGAATCAGAGCTCTAAAAAATATACCAGATGCATGAGGTGAAAAAGCAAAATTTTCTACACTATGTCCATTTTTATTGCATGACCATATTGCGTTTGATGCCTGGAATTTTAAAAACGAGAATTAACTCTGAGATCCTTAAATTGGCAACACATTGAGAGGTTCAAAATCATTGTTTTTTCATCAAAATTGGCAATTTCTAAAACTTTACGGCAAATTCCTAACCATGTATATTGTTTTCAAAGACATTACAAGTTATTCGAACTATGTAGCACTAAAAGAAAATATTATTGTTGCCAATTTGAAGAACAAAATGTGATCAATTTAACCCTTAAATAATTCCTGTCCTGAAAGGGTTAAGTTAGAGAGCTATGTGAATGGTCTGACATTGCCCCTAATCATAAAATCTTGGACCTTTTATTAAACTTGACGATCTACATAACATGTACCCCTAATTTTAATAGTTTGATGTTTATATATTTATTGTCAATGTCAATGTCAACAATGAAGATTTCAAATTTATGGATTTTAAAGTGACAGTAAATTGAAGCTCCTAATGGCGCCATCTTTCAACATGAATTGAAAAGTATCTGTGCCTCTAATTTTCCCATCATGCCCCCATTCTAGTTTGTAGAAGCTTAGAATGTATCTGTGGGCAATTTTCCACATGTGCAACGTCAAAAATAATAGTTTGAATATAAAAGGTGACTGTTTTTCAAACAGCTGTTTGTCGAAATTAAAAAAAAATGCAATTAATTTTCAAATTATGATCTCAATTTAGCCGTTACTCTAAGGTGGCGCTGTTCAAGTTTTGCCAGTTTAATGCCATTTTAATTACTACCTATGAATGCAATATCTTCAGGGGGGCGTTTCATCAAGTGTCTTGTCAGTGATTTTTACCGACAAATTTGCTCTCAGCCAATCAGATGCAAGGATTTCAGTAGCTTATAACAGTTATTCCAACTTGTCATTGATGACAAGTTTTATGAAACAGGGCCCTGGTTGTAGGTGCGTTGTGAGAATTCCCACATGATGCAGTAAGCTCCCTAAATAAAATCCCCATGACAAAAGAAAATGACATAAGCATAGAGCACTTCACATTGACATTTCTGCATTTTATAAGTATGTATGCTTAAGGGCCCTTGGTTGCACACAGCTACTTTTTTCCACATCCATCTGCCATTCATCTACAGTTAAAATGCTTTTGTTTTGCCATAACATTTTTTGTGGTTCACCTTGTCATTGTAAACAAGGCTTCTTATAACTGAGAGCATTTGCTTGTACACTAAATTTTGATAGCCCTCACGGAAATATATCTCACTGAAGAAATACCTTGGCTCATCTTCCATTTCATAATGATCTAAGCAGTCATCGACCTCATGGACCTCCTCCTCTTCCTCATCATCGTCTGGTACTTCATCTTCATCCGCACTCACCATCTCCTCATCATTTCTCTGGCAAAAAAAACCAACAACAAACTAAATAAGTTGCGTTGTCCAAAATTATACCCTAAACCGACTGGCCTGTCTAAGTATATGGCAAGAATTACAGATACACTATCTTAGGGTCTGAACATTCTTAATGGACAAATGGAAGAGAAAGAGAAAGAGAGAGAGAGAAAAAAAAAAAGATGAGAAGAAAATAATACAACTTCTACCAGACGATCTACACTATGTTGCTCTGCACTTGCATTTCATCCATATTAACCTAATGACTATTGAATTCTCTCATTCCCATATGCTTAATATGGGGACCACCCAGTTCTCATATGCAATGGCCCGAATTCACAAAGGTGGTAATAGCTTTGTACCATGGTTGTGGTATAAGTGCGCTTGATTTCGCGCGTACACTTAGAAAGATCCAATAATGAACGCAAATGATTAGCAAAGTGCGCAAATTTTACGCTAGTTGCCATGGTTTAAACCATGGTTTATGTAAATTAATTGAAATAAACTGTGTGTAAATTTACATAAACCGTGGTCTAAACCATGGCAACTAGCGTAAAATTTGTGCACTTTGCTAATCACGCGCGTTCATTATTGGATCTTTCTAAGTGTACGCGCGAAATCAAGCGCACTTATACCACAAAATCTGCATAAACCATGGTACAAATCTATTACCACCTTTGTGAATTTGGGCCAATGGGTTAAGACACCCCCCCCCCCCCCAAAAAAAGACCCTCAATTTGTCCAAAAGGGTGAGCGAAAGATTGAAATCTTGTAGCACTCTTATAGATTACCTCTGGTGGTAAATGCCTCTCAAGATGTGGCAGACTTAGTGGTAGGTTTACATCATGTAGTTTACACAGTTCACACACTAAATGTTTCACATGCCGCAACAACTGTAACGGAGATACAAACAAAAAGGAATGATCAATTTAAAGAATAGTAATATGGTAAAAATATACTCCATGTACATTGTACGAAAATATACTTCATGCTAAACAATTATATTCTTTCCAAACAGGCAAAATAGAAGTTTTTCTTCTTCATACATACTGAACTTGTATTTTAGGGCAGAAATTAGGCTTGATTAATTAGATTTTTTTAAATTACAACATTCAGTCTACTTCTTTTTATTATTTAAGCCTTTTTCAATGAAAATGCAACACCAGGTAGTTAAAACTTGTTGGTAAGTCTACTTATTTCACTCCCCCCCCCAAAAAAAAACAAACAAAAAAATAATAATAATAAAATAAATAAATAAATAAAATAAAAATAAATAAATGAATAAATTTAATTTAATTTAATTAAAAAAAAAAAATAATAATAAATAACTAGCACATCAATGATGTGGCGCTCATCCGGCATCCAGCAAAGAAATTCACGCAATTTGTACTTTGAACTGAGTTGAGACTGTAATGAATACACGAAATGTATATGTATTGGTTAAATGCATGTACAGATGATGAAGTGCCTATTGCAAATCTGGCTAAATGTGGTGTTGGAAGGAGACAGTGACGTGTAGATATGAATGAAAGTCTGGAAATTCACAACTCAAGTTGGACGACTGGAGTTAAAAGATTTTGTGGAATGTAAATTTTAATAGTTTTACTGTGTGAAAGAGAAACTTGAAATAAAGCATAAAGTCAGTCAAGGTGAGGTACATGTATCTCTACCAACTGTGAAATCTTTATTGAGAGAGATTTGAAGGTTAAGATTTGTAATAAAAGAGAAAAGCAGTGAATGACATAACTTATGCATTGGTGTACACATTAAAAGAATTTTAAGGTTGGGGCATTTGAAGGGTGGCTTCAGTGCATTGTCGCTCACTGTTTCAAGTCTTTATAAACTCATAACCCGCTATTGTCGACCACTGTCACTTCTGGGTTCTCGCTTCTGTTGACGATCGTCGACAGAAAGCATGTACAAATTTATAAAAGCTATAGCCTTTGAAATAATCCAGCAGCCATGGGTTTCATAATGCACAGGGCAAAGAGTTAAAACAATTTTTTTTTATTTTTTAAAATAAATTTCACATAAATTAGCATAAATTTTCACATAAATTAGCATTAATAATTTTCTACACAAAAATTTAAAATTCTGTGAAGAAATTCAATGAACCTCATGAAAGTCTTTCAGATGGAACAAAAAAAATCAAAATCGGTCAATAAATGAGGAAGAAGCAATTTTCGTGATTTTTAATTAATTTCGCATAAATTAGCATAAATAATTCTAGACAAAATTTCAAAATTCTGTGTAGAATTTCAATGAACCTCGTGAAAGTCTTTCAGATGGAAAAAAAAAAAAATCAAAATCGGAAATAAATGAAGAAGAAGAAGCGAATTTTGCGATTTTCGAAAAATGCGCATATATTAGCATATTTAATGAGTTTCAAAATTCTGTGTAGAAGTTTCGAATCCCCCACCCAGTGCTATCATATAAAGCAAACGGAATTAAAATCGGGTAAGAAATGGCGAAGAAGAAGCATTTTGAAATTGTGGCCGGACGGGACGAAGGCCGGACGGACGGACAGACGGACGGACGGACGACGGACGCCTCGCCATGGCATAAGCTCATCTGCCCATTCGGGACAGATGAGCTAAAAATGAATAAATGTATGGAACAAGGACCAAAGCCCAGTACAACTACAAAGGAACAAAAACATTTTAAGTCATTTGATTACATTGCAATCCAAACAAAAACATAATAACGAAATTACAAAATTGTCCTGCTGGTTTTATTGCACACTATTCTAAAAATGCTGAAAAAGACTTGGAAAGTTTTAAAGAAAAATATGAACAAAATATTAGTCTTTCATCTTACTCACCAAGCATTCTGAACCTGTCACATCACCTAGTTGCTCTATCACTGTTGAGATAACTGCATCATCTGCTTCTGAGAACCAAACAGGGGGTGACATTGGGTAGGAATCCTGTATAGAAACAAAGACAGATCACATGCAAATGACCTTGTACAGTTGGACTACAGGTACATGTAGGCTTCTCTTAGGACTTTGTTTACCCTTGTTTCAAATTAAATGAAATATGGTCTTTCAGAATCACATGGGTTTGGTTTGGGATGACAAAAGCAATTTGAACTAGAAATTTAATTCGTCACTGAAGACGAATTAGGTGGTCTGTCTTGAACTGGTAAATTCTTATGTAAGATATGATGATGATTGGGCAAGATAGTAATCATGATAGGGTTGACGACAATGATAAGATGGTCATATATATGTGATGGCAGTGAAATTGACAATCCGAAATAGGAAAGAGAAATGACGTTTCATTATGAACATACATGTCCATACATGACAATAAGTTGATTTTCAGAAAATGGCACCTGGATAAAGTTATAATTACACAATGACCTTGTAATTTTCACAGCATAATTGTCCTACCAACACTCATGTCTGTGCCAACTTTCATAAATATTCAAAATTCCGTTTTTAAGTAATGAGCCCCGCAAAAAAAAGGTGGTGTTGGGTGGTTTTCGGTTAATTAGTATGAGATTTTCCGTTTTTTCATCTGGCAATGGGAGGAAAAAATACACGAATTTGAAGAATTTTTAAATTGGAAGTAAAATGGACAGGCATTTCCTTGAAGTTTCAGCCATTGGTTTCGTTGTAGAAGGCAGGATGGACGAGAAATTAAGGAAAAGATGGACAAGAAAACGACGTCTACACTTAAAAAAAAAAAAAAAAAAAAAAAAACGAATTGAGGTATGAATGTGATTTTTTGTGTGGATGATATTTGGTGCAGATGTGATGACTATGGCAAGATTGAGAAAGATTGACCTCCTCGTTTGGGAGTTATCGGGGGCGGCATTTTTCACTGTTGCGGGCGCACTGACGCGCGGACGCGTACGTCCGCGCGCGTCTAATTTTCTGAAATTGACCGGATTGATTTTAGCTTTAATCATGCCAAATATGATCGAGAAATGACTTTCCGTTAGGAAGATATGACCATGAGTTGATTTTCACAAAGTGGTGCCTGTATGACGTCACGATGACCTGATGAGCTTGAAAAAGATGCCCGAGCTTGATCTTATTAGGACTGATGACTGACGAAAATATGAAGAAAATTGACTGAGCCGATTTTGAGAAATCGGGATAACGAACTGGACGATTTGATATTGCAGGACATGTGGAAGATTATCCCCTTAGCTTTAATACACGACAGGGAATGAGATTCTACACAAACTACTGCACACTACTTTCAATAGACATAACACGCAAAATTAGGCAGTTTTTTACATTGTTTGTGATGGTATATGTTATAATAGTCGAAGAAGATGGTAGAATGAAAGGCAAAAAAAAAAAAAAAAAAAAAAAAAAAAAATGGACCCACCGGGAGTCGAACCTGGGTCGCCGGAATGGGAGGCAAGTGCTTTACCAATGGACCAAAATATTTCCAATAGAGATAACACGTAGACGAAAAACGGGATTCTCAAATGACATTTTGTAGTTAAAAAATGGGCATGATCCCGACATCTGATCAAAATTTGGAGGGCACACTTGTGAAAGCTTATAGTCTCAGCTATAACATACCAAAATTTGGGAGAAAATCGAGCAGAAATAACAGAGATACTGCTCAAAGAAGACGGGAATGTAGAATCAAGATTTGAGAAAAAGTCATGTCCCATAGAGAATACACGCAAAATGAGAAAAATTGACATACCTCCTTTAATCGCAAAAATACGCCATGATGCCTTTGTCAAAATGAAAAATCGTGGTGACTGACCTTGTAGAGAATTGTCTCAGCTACATCATATCCAAATTTGGGCGAAAAATGACCAATATTAAAGGAGTTATAGTGAAATTTGCATAAATTTGATGACGTCATTTTTGAAAAAATGAAATTTTGAGTTTAGACGCCATTTTGATGACTTTGCAATATAATTGAGGCTCAAATTACCCATGAAATTATATCTATGATTCCTCCTCTACCCAAATATGAAAAAAAATTGGGGGGTTTATGGACTATTTAAAGAGCTAGAGTTAATTTTGTAGAGGCATGTTTTTGCACGTTTTTACGTTATTTTCGCCATAGACGCGCGCACGGATTTTAAAGTTTGACGCACGCGTGCGGCATTATTAGATGTCAAGAATGACTGAAACTAATTGGAAATTGTCAAGAATTTTATCAGAAATCGATACCATGCAAAAAAAACGGCATTTCTACCTTCCGTACGTGCTGCGCACGCGCAAAACGCACGCGCGGACGCGTGCGCGCGCAAAATTTTGAAATGCTTAAAATGACCTGAACTGTACTCTCCTTTGATCAAAAAGTGATTTTGAGCATTTTTAAATTTTGACGCGCGCGTACGTGCGCGTCATGACGTGCCCGCGGATTTTGCTGAAATTTGACATTGACCCTTGACCTGAAGTTCATGTGTGTCAAATATGGTTCATTTTTGATGACTCGTTATGAAGATATGATCGATAATGTGAATTCACAAAATGGCGCCTGGATGACGTCATGATGACCTGATGACCTTGAAAAAGATGCCCGAGCTTGATCTCATAGGACCTGATATCTGACTAAAATTTGAAGAAAATTGATTGAGCAGATTTTGAGGAATCATGGTAACAAGAAAGTGGGATAAAAATAAAAATAAATAAATAATAAAGAAAATTCTGACGAAATTAAGAGGTGATCTGTCGATACCGACAGACCACCTAATAAATGACTCTCTGAAACCCAACATGGCTTTGTAAATGGAAGAAATGATCATGTATGACCCAACTCTTGTGGGCTTTATGGACAAATGTACTTGATGACAACCAACCCTTCAACACGTTTTACCTATGATTCAGGGAGGCATTTGACGCTGTCCCACATGATCTGCTATTGGAGAAGTTAGCTTATTGGATTACAAATCCTCCAATATGTTAGATGATTGGATCCTAGCCTTCCTAAAAGTTAGAAACCAGAGAGCAACCATGAATGGAGTGACCTTATTACTGAAACAAGTGCAGAGCAGAATTCCTCAAGGGGGCATCCTGGGACCCATGCTGTTTTGTCATTTTTATAAATGACTTACATGCACCTTTTCTAGGAAGTTGCCTCCAACATTCTACTCTTTGCAGATACATGTTTCTAATACAAAACTGTACATACATGTAGCAGTAATGTACATAACCAGGAAGGATTTGGCATGTTTACATGGGCTGTTTTGTTGAGTGGCAACTTGCCAACCTTTCAACCGCAGCAAATGTACAGCTCTACCGCTGGACCTACAGTGTACACTCCTACATGTACTTGTGCTACAGAAGAAGGAGACAAGATGTCACCACAATCTTTAAAATCATGAAGGGCATGTTAACATTGGATCCAAGTCACTCTTCAGTCTATCAAGTAACACTCCCTAAAGATCCAAGGAGAGGTAGCAGGAAGACATGCTACTTGAGGTAAAAAGTGGTTTCCGACTAGAACAATCTTGAATGTTCCTTACAAAGTTGCTAATTCAAACTCCTTGAAGGTAACATTTCATAAATACTGATAGAATGAACGCTTTAATCCCTAACAATCAAAACTGTCTCAATCTCTTGCGCATGTGTCAAGTAAACAGACAGAGACACTGGATTCCAATCAACTTGAGACACTGCACATCCAAGAAACCACTACAGAACTGAGGAGTGAGGACTACATGTACACTCACTACTAGTGCTGGTATCGACACGCCTGATGTCGCCACTATGGCGACAAAAGTACTGGTTTTGGACTTTGCCGACATGTCGGCGACATGGAGACACAGATTTTCCATGCCGACACCAGCACTACTCACTACAGTATCTTATACTCACTAGATGAAACATGTAATGGTGATGTTTCGGAGAAAAATTAGAATGGTACACTGTATGTTAGACTCTTTAATCTTTAGCCCGTATTCTACTAATTCATGTTGTTAACCAAAGGGAACACCTCCGTCTAACTTCCTTTGGTGAACTTGACTGTAGACTGAGCTTTAAGTTCACAAGTATAAAACGTTAAGTTTCAATTTTAGTAAAATACAGACCCATGACATGTCCATATTTTGGCATTCTATTCAGAAACATAATTGCCATTAATTAAAATTCATCAAAAATAGTGGACTGAACACTGATATTTAATAAACACTAACAGATACATGTAAGAATAATGAAAGCATATTCAGACATAACTTTCAGAGGGGCAAGATTTAACAAAGATTTAACTAAGATTATAGCGATTCTGTGCAAGCTGTCCAGTATGACATGACTTTTTTCACCATGTTACATCAAAAAATGAAGAATCTCTTGATATAACAATTGAATAATGGTGCTTTCTGGAGCTTCTGGTATCCCCACCTGTAGTCATGGTCATATCAAGAAATTATACATCTATGGATAAAATACTTCTACTTCTACGAGGGTACTCCGCAGGATCCATAAGTCAGGAAATAATGCAGAGGAATTAAACTTAGGTGCATAGTTGCAGTGCATGTCTGTTGGCGCATAAAAAGAGTGTGCGAGTAAAAATCAATCCCTCAGTTTAGATGCTGAGTGGAAGAGCTCCCTTGAAGGCCTCCAATGAAGTGGCATCAAGGGTGTTATTTGGGAGCCCATTCCAGACTGTTATTGTACAAGGGAAGTATGAGCTCCGGTAGAGTTGGGTGCGAGTGGGAATCATCTGTTGCTTGTTTGGGTGATACTGTCGTGTATTGCTGGGTATCATGGGTGTTGTGAAGTGCAGAGGATCGATGGCTATCGTCTTGTGCTGAATCTTGAACATCAAACTGAGGCTTGCAGCATTCCTTCGTCTCTCCAGGCTCTCCCATTTCAGGTGTTGGATCATGGCTGATACACTTTCGGGGCGATGGTATCTCTGAAGGACAAACCTTGCAGCTCGCCTTTGGATTGCTTCGATCTGGGTGATGTGCTTGTTAGTGTGGGGGTTCCAGACTGGGCTGCAGTACTCTACATGTGGTCTGACAAGAGAGAAGTAGGCTTGCTGGCGAATCTTCTGAGATGTTTTCCGTAGATTTCTGCTCACAAGACCTAGCATCCGATTGGCCCGAGATGTGATGTTGTTTATATGGTCAGACCAAGACAAGTTAGATGAGAATGTGAGCCCTAGGTACCGGAGGTCTGTGACTGATGTGAGGGGGGTATCACCTAGGGTGTATGTGCTGGTGATGGCCTTACGGCGGAGGGTGAACGTGATGTGGTAACATTTCTCTGTATTGAACTTCATTTGCCATGTGTTAGCCCATGCATTCAGCTTGTTGAGGTCCTGTTGTAATGCCTTGCTGTCTTCCAGGTTGTTGATTGGATGGTACACGAGGCAGTCATCGGCGATGAGTCTGATTCTGGAGGAGATTCCTTTGGCTATGTCATCAATGAATGTGATGAACAGCATCGGGCCCAACACCGTGCCCTGGGGTACGCCTGAGATGACTTGTACCCAGTCAGATGCCTCTCCATCAACTACGACTCGCTGTAATCGTTCAGTCAGAATATATGAGCCATTAATTTTATGCTATGCGAGCGCGTACAGGGTTCAACTAGATCTAGTCTCCTCACAAGTCGCAGTAGACTCTAGGCCTATTGTTTATTAGAAGTGTATTTTTATTTGCAATATCTCTTTACAGAATTAACATTTGAAGCTCATATTTTGAATATGGTATAGCGACATAGATCCCTTGCATTATAGTATCCGTGCGAGATATCACTTGACAGTGACACGACTGAGCAATGCAATGTTAAGAATAATGAGATAGATCTAGATCTAGATCTAGGTCTAGATCTATATCTAAATCATGCTAGATCCCAACTAATACATGACCGTACCGTAGTTCGTACACATGAAAATTTCACTAAATATTAAACTTTAAAGGAGAGTTTCAATCCAACTTACTGTGAAATTGCAATGTATGATAAAGACCTCGTCACTTGAACCGATAAATTTGCAAGTCAATTCATCCATGTTCGCCGATAGGAGTTGAAACCTCTCATTTTCTTTAGGGAAATGTGTCTCTAAAAGCTTGAGTTCTCGTTTGAGAGAGGCAACACACGACATTTTGAAGCTTTCAAGAGCAGCCAGCTACGACGACGTCAAATTACAGTCTCAATCATTTGTAGCAGTTGAAGATCGTCCTTTTCTCTGTACTGTATTTGTGTGTATGTAGGAATTAAAGCGACGACCTAAACAAAAGTTCCCATTGAATCGCACTAGCACTGACCTTCGTGAAGATGGCGGAGAATTGTTAACTTCAAAACTGAGGGCGCTGTCGTCTAATTGTGTATCTTTTGCATTTGCTTGGTAATGTCAATGTGTGGATTTTCTTTGTTTCACGGTAGGGCCTATAGGCCCAGTGTAGGCGGTGCCGGGTCTACTCCCTGGGGTCTACTTCACTGGATATTTCTTTCATGTTAAAAGAAATGGTCAATCCAATAAAGTAACATACATTGGCGTAGACAGGTCCTCGTATGTGCGGGGTATGATTTCCCCCAAGGACCAAAGGACCATATATATGTATATATATATATATATATATATATATATATATATATATATATATATATATATGTATATATATATATATATATATATATAATTGAAAGGAAATTATATATATATATATAATTGAAAGGAAATTATATATATATATATATATATATAAAAAAACAAACTATTAGACATTTCATGCTTTTATCCAACTTCTTTATTTACTCTCACAAAACTAAACTAAACTAAACTAAAGTTTTGTAGTATATATATATATATATATATATATATATATATAAATGTATATGTATATATATATAAATGTATATGTATATATACATTTATATATATATATATTCTTATATGTATATTCTTATATGTATGGCGGATAGTTTTTGTAATAGTTTTGTAGTAGTATATATATATATATATATATATATATATATATATATATATATATATATATATATATATATATATGTATATATATGTATATATATATTGGCCCGGTGGGGTGAGTGTGTGTAAACTTTTACATTTTTTTTTCTCTTTACATGTCCAAGATACAACTTTAGCATCACGCTTTGCATTTTTGTAGCATGATTTGAATATTGAGCGAGCGAGCGAAGCGAGAGAGCAAAAAAATATTCAAAATTTGTGAGGTCGCAACTACATTGTAACATAAAAGCGGGGAAACACCATTCTGATGGGGTTTCATTTGCAAAATTTCACATTTCGGAATATTTGCTTTAAGTCCCTATGGGAAAGGGAAACGTGGTACTTATCATGAGGAAAAGGACACTTATTAGAAAAATAAATGAATGTGTAGAAAAGGTAGAAAAGACAGTTATCAGAGGTGAAAAGGGGCATATATAAGAACGGAAAAATGTTCTTATAAAGTAGAAAAATTAAATCAGTGCCTATATTACACAAAAAACTGATTTGTTACATTAAAAGGGATAAAAGGGATTAAAAGGGATAATGCTCTTGTTGAAATAGGATTATTTATTAAAGGTAAGGTGAGGGATGAGGTTTGTTTGTTTGTTTGTTTTTATTTCCATAACAGCATTAAAAGTTAAAATATACATGGTAATCAGAATAATTATGTATGGCGGATAGCCCATTTCAGTTGCACTTACATATATTGCCACTGTTCTTCCATGGGGTCACGAGTGTAATTATCAAAATGGGCACTTATAAGAATATGGAACGGGAACTTATTGGAAAGAAAAATGGGGGTACTTATCTGAAGTTAAAGGGAAAAGTAGAGGCACTGTGCCCACATGCAACCCCCGGAGCGGTGCTTTTGACCGGGTTTACATGTTATGATTGTCATTTCATCCGTCTTCTGTGTATAGTTGGGTGATGATGACACAGGTCATCATCCTCGATAAATATTGGGGGTGCTGTATTCCCTCTTTCCCTACCACATTCGATTACTGTGACTACATTTTCATTTCAATTTTGAAAATTGTTAGTATTACCAATAACATGAGTGTGGCAAAATTGCATTATAAAGGAAAGTTACGGAGTGAACCCTCTAAATCGAGAATAATTACATATACTTTTAATCTAAATTATTCTTCTGCATTATAATGCATATGGCTTTGAAAAAAAATCACCTCAAAATATATTGGGGGATGGTAACACAGGCCACCCCCCCCCCCCTTCATTTTTAAAAAAAATTATACCTCCATATCCCTCCCAGATCAACACCCATGTTTGTATAATTTAAAGTAGATGCATGGTTTTCACTCTCTAGTATAGTGTAAAAATATATAGGGAAAATCATTTGTCACGTGAGATCTTGAAGTAAAATATCTAGAGGATAAATTTATAAGCAAAGTTTTGACGGTCTATTAATACATGTATACCTGTACATGTAATGCACATTATATTACACAATGGTGGTAGATGATATCTTTTTCCAATCATTTTTGTCATGGTTGGGCAGCTGGAAGTAGGTGATGCATACAAGATATGCATCATTACTTTGAAGAAAAAAAAATATCAAGCACAGCTTCTTCTTTCCCCCCCCCCCCCCCCCCAGTGTGTAATTACTTGCAGTGGCGTATCTTCTAGGGATTATGGCGCCCGGGGCAAATAATGAAGTTGCGCCCCCCCCCCCCCCCCCGTGCCCTAACCAATCTACTTTATTGTACAAGTGAGGAAGCAAAGCGACAGAACGGCAATTTAAAAAAAAAATTACATTTTTAATCCTAAAAAACTCAATTTCTTGCTCATTTTACCCAGGATATTTTGCAACTGAACGCTGCAATTGAGCAGTATAGAAAAGTTCAAATTTTGTACACTGATAAACGGTTTTCTATTCACTCCCTTCTAAAATTGGGAGCAAAGAAAACCCTGGAGAAATAGTCGACTGAAATTTGAAATTTCTTTTAAATGTTAAAGCTCTGCAAATGCTGTTTTATGCACTTTATCCTATATTGGGGGGCGCAATATAATAGCAAGAGGCAGATAAAACTTACATGATAAGGAACAAAGCAACGACAATTACATCTTTATTTTGCAAATTTTGAACCCTTAAAAAAAGCTATTTCAGAACCATATAGGCTACTGGGGTGCGAAATTATGAGATCCTGGAAGAAAATAATTATGCGAGGGAGCAAAGCGACCGAGCTTAAGCAAAAAAAAAATCGCATTTTAAATCCTCAAAAACTGTATTTCTAATGCATTTACATTGCCGATCCTTAAGGATTATGATTTCTTTCTTAATTTCCCCCTTTTTTCTTTCTCTTTTTTGCGTTTTTGCGCCCCCTCCAAGTGCCGCCCGGGGCACGTGCCCCCTGCCCTCCTAGATACGCCACTGATTACTTGCTCACCGTCACAATACATTTTCGTCCTTTATTATAAAGGGAAAGTCCACCATGATTACAAGTGGTTTTAAAAAAGCAGAAAATTTTAAGAAACAGATCAGTGAAGGTTTGAGCAAAATACGATAAGAAATAAGAAAGTTATAAAGTTTTTGAAGTTGTAATCTATCACGCAAATTGGCAACTCTGTGACGTATCTTCCGAAATCCTCTTCCCCGGGATTTTGAATTGGGGGGGGGGGGTGTAATACCCACTGATGTGCTGACAAGTATTTAGAGTGTGACACCCAAATTTGCAAACAAAAATGCACCAAGGCCCCCCCCCCCCCACGAATGAAAATAAAAGAAATTCGTAGATGTAGAGATCTTGATCATAACCATTTTCGCATGGGGGGGGGGGGGGGGGTCTGACACCTTTTGCCTGAATATTAAATTTTCAATTTAATTTAGTGAAAATGTACCGGAGTTACATACAGAAATTACATAATTATCCGGGAACCTCGCTGCTCAAAATAATTTGTGGATATTCTGGCACCTTGCTGCCCGAATATGAAGTGCCGTGGTTGCCCGAATATCAGAAATTTGAAAATTCTCGGGGGGGGGGGGGGGGTGCAGCCCATTGCCGAAGGGGATGCCTTTTGCGTGAATATATACTTTCTAGTGTTATGCAAGCGAGCGAGAAAAATAATGGCCAGTTTTCCCTTCTTTTTCTTTCCTTCCCTTTCCCTTTCTTTCTTTTTTCCCTGTTTTTGATTTCCTTTCCTTTCCCTTTTCTTTTTTTCTTTCCCTTTTGACCTTCTCCTTTCTCTTTTCTCTTTTTCTTTTTCTCTTTCCTCTTCCCTCTCCCTTTTTCCTCCTTCTTTTTCTTTTTCCAACAGAGGTGGCTCATTTGGCGACAGCAATTTTGAGTGGGGGGTGTGACACCCCACCCCCCCCCCCCCCTCTAGCGACGCCGCTGCCTCTCACCCATTTGCCCTGTACCCGTACCCCCAAAATCATTAATTTTTATTTTCTCTACAAAAAAAAAAAAAAAAAAATGCACCTTAGATATAATCACAATTCATATGTTTTTACACAAAACCTGTATGAAACAAATATATATCTCTTCATCATCAGAAACTAAGAAAATGAAAATTTATGTAATTTTCTGTATCATGAGCAAATGGGAGACTATGTAGCTAGGAGTTCGCGAAATACGTTACGGAGTTTCTGTTTGATTGATTACAACTTCAAAAATTCACAACTTTCTTATTTCTTATCGAATATTGCTCAAACTTAGACTATGCTGTTTTTTCTCATTTTTCTTCATTTATCCAAATCGACTAAATACCAGGGTGGACTTTTCCTTTAAAGGGGAAGTCCGGTCCAAGAATTATCTGGTTTTAACAGAAGCAGAAAATCAGACAAACAGATGACAAGTTTGAGGTAAATCGGACAAATGATAAGAAACTTATGATCTTTTTTTTTTTAGTGACATGAAAAACTAGGGAAAACAAATAAAAATCAATAGGCAATTTGGAAAATCGGTCTGATGATTTTGTGACGTCATAGGCTCACAATTCCCCAATTATTTTTTCATATTGATAATACAAATTCTCAATTTTAGTCCCGAAAAATATGATTTACACATAACTTGAACCATATTATATATTTTTGCATGTATGCGTCTCCAAAAATATTTCATTAGCTGAAAAATATTGAGATTGTTTTCAAAATATTATATATTCATAATCACTCATATTTAGAAGATTGTATTTAAAAAAGTAATATTTTCATAATTTTTACGGGAAATTATGTACTCTGTTTTACTCACGCAAAAACAGGTTACTGTAAATGACGCATTAAAATATGACGGGATCGTGTTACGGTCGACCCACAAATTCAGATTGAGTATTTTCATACAATAAAGTTGATTATTATTGTGTTTTATCGATATGGGCTTGTCATTTTGAGAAAATACAATTTAAGTTTCGGGGCCTGATAAAGAGAATCTGCCTGCCGGCTGAGAAGGAAATACCGGAAGTGTTTATTGGAAACGAACTTGAAATTAAAATAAATGGATATTAATAGCTTGAATTTAGCTGCTGGATGTCATAGGTCAATGTGAACCTTTTTCGTGGTCTGTAAAAAATCTTTTGGACATTTTTTTTTATTGTGCCCCTAGCCCCGCCTCCCATCCCGGGCCACTACCATGTATGTAAAAGAATCCTGGATCAGCCTTTGTCAGTCAAATCATAAAAAATAACGGACAAAACACCCCTCCATATTTGGCAGATTTTGAGCTAACTGGAGGGGGGGGGGGGGGGGGGCGGCGGGTCACAACTTGGAGTAACGACTGTCGGGGACAGGGTTGGGGGCAAATGCCAAAGTGCCCATCCCTTCCTTATACTCCGAGTCTCCTTTCATCCTTATTTGGGTCCCCTTTGACCGTTGTGAAAAAATGACAACGAATTCTGGATGAAATTTCGTTAATTGTTGCTTTTCGCCTGAAAGGTAGGCTAACCTGACGCGTTGAAAATAATAATACATCCAGCATGGTATCGAGACTATTTCCATATATCCTTTTTCATGTTATGTCTACGCCGCTGTAGGCAACCATCAGGATGAAGGTATCTAAAATGCCCTTAAAATTCATATAATTTTCCTAATATGAAAAAATATTTCCAACAGCACATACTTACATCCTATTAGTTTCCATGTAAGTGAAGTAGAATTGTAAATGTTAGCCAGAAGTACGTCGATGAAATGGATTTTATATCCTTTCGCCACACAGTGGATGTGTAGAATTGTCATGGCGAATGTGTATCAATGTAGACTTGAGCATGGGTATTACTAGTATAATTAGTTACACGTCGATTGTATACGTTAACTTTATAGTTTAAGTTAAGTGTTGTTGATGTAGAATTGAGATCATATCACATTGAATCTATGGGTAAGAAATAAAGGAAATGCGCCTTTTTAGGTTTGGCATGTGGAAAACGATTTCCATAGGCGTTTGTAGAACTGGTAGATCTAGACCTAGTCGGTGATAAAAAAGTTAACCACCCATCATTATCATGGCTGCCCATTCACTGCACACAGCAGCGCCAGCTGACCAGCAGCAGTGCTCCTGAGTCCTGGACCTTCATGGCCTTGCCCTGGCCTTGGCTTTGCCTTTTGGTCAACGCATGTGTCATAGTGCGATATATATGCCACACCCATGGTCGAGTTAACCCTTTCGAGACAATTGACCACATTTTGTGGTTTGGCCCAATAACTTTTGATTCAGAGCTCAAAAAAATATACCAGATGCATGAGTAGAAAGAGCAAAAAATTCTGCACATACTGTGTCCATTTTTGTTGCATGACCATATTGCGTTTGATCCCAGGAATTTTAAAAAGGAGAATACTAAGCTTTAAAATCCTTAAATTGGCAACACATTGAGAGGTTCAAAATCATTGTTTTTTTATCGAAATTGGCAACTTTTTCAACTTCTCGACACTTCTTTTAACCATGTAGTCTATATTGTTTTCAAAGACATTACCCCTTATTACAATCTTGAAGCACTAAAAGAAAAATATTATTGTTGCCAATTTGAGGAACAAAATGTGATCAATTTAGCCCTTAAATAATTCCTGTCCTGAAAGGGTTAAGTTGGGATATGTGCACACTTGAATATGAGTGGTATGGTTATGAGTATGAGAGAGCCCAGGCCAGGCCAGGAAATGTCCGTGTCAGTGACTGTGCGTGTGACTGTAGTGTAGATTTGTCTTGGAAGTCAAACTAGAAAAATTTGGCCATGTCCAACAGGAATTCAGTGGCCCCTAACCTGTAACCATGCTTACAGTTACACTGCTACTGTTGCGCGAAAAGCGGGTTTGCTAGAAGAGAGCACTTTGATTTGGGGGGGGGGGGGGGTGTTGAGACCAATTTTGTCGACAAGTTTGCCACCTAAACCAACCAAAACTTGTTGACATATGTGTAAGAACTGGTCAGTTTTGATAGTCTGGTTAATTGGGAAATTTTCTGACTGAGCAAGAGGTTTCAAATTCAAGCTGTAACCAACACGTAAATTAGGAAGGGTAATCAAGTTTTCTTAATTTCTTGGGGGGGGGGGGGGAGAAAAAATCCAGTTTAAAATTCTAGATCACCTGATTTTAGAATTAGCAAGTTGATTGTGGTTATCAATATTAAAAAAAATGGATAAAAACCGACAGTTTTCTGATAAAGACAACCTGCGTAATTGTGTTGTCCCTAAGTTAATTCTTTGTTGAATTTAAAAAAAAATTTTTTTTTTAATCTGATGACTGAAACACAAAATATCATGTGCTTACAGGAATTTGATCTAGGTCCAGTCTGTTGAGGATATGAATGGAAGAAATTTGCAGAAAAAAGAACACAGAAGTCCATTAATCAGACTCGCACGTGCATGTGTGTGCTCACACACACATATGTTATTTGCACAAGTAGGAAGAATTTTTCATGGGATTTATGCCAAGGAAAATATTTATTGACTTATGATGAACTAGTATTGATCTTACAATGTACCCCCACCAAGTTCTCAGGTATCATTCCCATGCCAGCAACATTTTGTTTTGTATAGATAATGAAAGAGTTAACAATGGATCACTATTTACCCATTTTATGTCATTAACCTTTAAATCTTTTGGAATACTTATTTTTCAGCTGAATATAAGTTATCCAGCTGTGGGCACCCAAAAGCTCATTGAGGTCGATGATGAGCACAAGCTGAGGGCATTCTATGACAAGCGCATGGCCCATGAGATGACCGCTGAGTCTCTTGGAGACGAGTGGAAGGTGAGCTCCTTTTCTTTTGTTATTTCTCAGTCACTAGTTTGTCAATCACTTGTACAGAGAAATGCATTGATATCTTATTAATGCAGTCATTCTGTCACATAATTATTTTCAGATCACATATTTCTTGTCGATATAGAGAGAAGTCAGACTATGCAAATTAGAATTCCAGCTTTATGGATGACTACCCAGAACCAAGAATCAATAAACCAATGCTAATAAATTGTATGCTAAGTTGTATTCAGGGCTCCATACTAATATTTTGTCCTTGGGGTCTGGTGCTAAATATTAGATGTCTGTGTTCACTAGATACTGTATATGGACATTGGTTACCTTATTTACAAGTGGTGTTATTTTCATCTTCATACAAGGAGGTTTGGTTTGAACAAGTTTGATGAGTAGTATCAAGTCATTGGCCAGAATTCACAAAGGTGGCTTCAATTTAGACCATGGTTTATGGAGATTTCGTGGTATAAATACACTTGATTTAGCGCATACACTTGATTTAGCGCATACACTTAAAAATATCCAATAATGAACGTGCGCAGGTCGCGTGTGGTTGGCACTAGAGCTAAATTCACACTAGTGGCCATTGTCTGAACCATGGCAACTAGCATGAATTTAGCTCTTTTGCCAACCACGTGCGACCTGCGCACGTTCATTATTGGATCTTTTTAAGTGTATGCGCTAAATCAAGCGTATTTATACCACGAAATCTGCATAAACCATGGTCTGAATTGAAACCACCTTTGTGAATTCCGGCCATAATGTTTATCTTGTCTGTACATGTCTGTACAATGGTTTTGACTGGTATGATTATCATGTTGCATAATTATCTTTTGCAGGGCTACGTTGTGCGCATCAGCGGAGGAAATGACAAGCAAGGTTTCCCCATGAAGCAGGGTATCCTGACCAACGGACGTGTACGTCTTCTCCTCAGCAAGGGCCATTCCTGCTACCGTCCCAGAAGAAGAGGAGAGCGCAAGCGCAAGTCTGTGCGGGGTTGCATTGTTGATGCTAACCTCTCTGTTCTCAACTTGGTCATCATCAAGAAGGGTAAATAGCAGACATTGTAATATCTTAGTTTTTATGATTGATAGCAATAACAATTTTATGAGTGGAAACATTTTGAAACCTGGGAAGTGTTTCACAAAGAGTTAAGTTGGACTCAGAGTCATGCGTAAGCACCAATGCACATCCGGTATTTAACGCGTAATCACATTGATAGAATTCCCAAAGCACGCTTCCCCTGAGCATGATCTGACCAATGCGGTGATGCGTAATATACAGCATGCAACTAGGCATGTAAGTGCGACTTTAAGTCCAACTTAACTCTTTGTGAAACACCTCCCTTGTAAAAGCTAAATGTGAGAATAAAATTTCTAGTTGTGAATGTTCGGAAGCTTCATGCTTCATACCATGAATTCAAAACAAATACCTCAGTATTCGTAAATTTGACCATCAAAACTACAACAAGTGTTACCTTATCCTCTCTGTTTTCCCATCTGATCCCCTAATAGGAGAAAGTGATTTCACATATTTGCTTGGACGGAGAAAGAAGGAAATGCTTGGCATTTTATTCTTTTTTTTTTTCTTGCAGACTGGACAGATTAAACATTTAGTGATTCTATATGACCCTTTGTCTCTTTTACATATATATTTCATTTATAATTATACAAATGTGTATGTACATTACAGGTGAAGGTGAGATCCCAGGCCTGACTGACAAGTCTATCCCCAGAAGGTTGGGACCCAAGCGTGCTGGCAAGATCCGCAAGCTCTTCAACCTCACCAAGGAGGATGATGTCAGGCAGTACGTTGTCCGTCGCCCACTCCCACCCAAGGAAGGTAAGTGATGCCAAACATTCCACATCATTTCTCAGAAAACCCAGCGAACCAGGTGTCTGCTGTAGGGTTGTTCATGAATATGTAATACAGTGGAAACTCGGTATAAAGAGCTCTGATACAACGAGATTCCTGATATAACAAGGGAATTTGCTGGTCCCAAGTCTTTATGTTCTTTTGTTTTTAAACCCTGATATAAGGAGATTCCTGATATAACAAGGTAATTTCTCATGTTCCTAAAGTCCTCGTTATAGTGAGTTTCCACTGTACGTACTTCAACAGGTTTGCAGCGATATATGATGTAGTAGTAGACTTAACTCTTTTCCCTGTGCATTATGAAACCCGTGGCTGCTGAATTATTTCAAAGGCTATATCTTTTGTACGTGATTTCTGTCGATGATCGTCGACAGAAGCGAGAACCCGGAAGTGACAGTGGTCGACAATAGCGGGCTATGAGTTAAAGAAATATCACTGTGAGTTTGGAGAATATCCATACCATCTGCTGATTCTCAATAAATGTGGAGTTTCAAGTTAAGTAATAGAGGGGAAACTGGATAGAACATCCATAAAAATGAACGTATGGGACTAGATTCTTTATGTACACCGCGTATATACTCATTTGAAAGCTATGTAGGCATTAATATGATTATTTCTCGATCTAAATAAGCCTATAAAAAATTGGATCATGTCTGTAAATACGTAAACAGCATTATTTTCAGACACTAAGTTACTGACTGAATGTTAAGTCCATCACACCTCCGCATTGAATATCTGGACTTCACCTGTACTTTCAGCATAGCACATACTCATGGTATAAAAAAAGTCTCATTCATACTTTGGAGGAAGGTCTCCCTGCGCTGTGATATGAATTAAAAGACGCTCCCTGCGCTGTGTGATACAAATAAAAAGACGCACCCCACATCGCATCGTGATCGTCTGCGGCTGCCCAAATGCCCAGATATCTCTTCACTATATGCTCATGTGTGTGCAGATTCTCCAGCTGAATGATTCTGTCCATTTGAGGTGCAGTGAAATTTGCTTGCTTGTTATAACGGGAATGATTACCAATCTTTTTCTTTGTTTTAGAATTACACACAAGTAAATTTGGGATGGTTACAATATTCTTGTTATGTCGAGATTTCTCTGTATTTGTGAAGGTTATTCAAAAGGGAAACTTTTTTTAAGCTCACTTGACATCTTATATAAAAGACAGTTTAACTTCAAGAGAAGACTGAAAATTGTTGAATAGAATCATTAACAAGGATGGTATGCAAGAAATTAGTTTACAAAACCACTGTTCATTAGTTTTGGCTTGTGTTCTTGAGTTAATGGCATAGTTTCATTTCGTGTATATTGATACTGGCATCTCTTTGATCTAAGCTGAAAAACCTGACCAGCAGGATGTCACAAGAACCTTTTCTTGAAGGGAGGTTAACTTTTGTTTACCTTGGCTATTCAGGATTTTTCTTTTATTCTGTATTCATGACTTCATTGACCTTCACTGATGTGCAGCTTGCTTGCTTCATGCCTTTCAGGGGACAAAACCTACATTGAAATGTCAAAACAATAAACAGCATTATCTGACCTAGGCCCTCTTGCATAAAAAGTTGCGTTTAATCGCAACTCTAAAAATTAAACACAACTTGATTTTCAGCCAATCAGGATCCGTATATATGGGACTTGCATTTAATTTTTTGAGTTGCAATTAAACGCAACTTTTTATGCCAGAGGGCCCAGGATTATTTTCCCTTGAACAAAAGAATTTGCTCCTGGAAGTCTTGTATGTGCTGGGTTAATAGTTATAAACATGTTACAAAAGCCTATCGTGAATCAGTTATGAGAAATTCTCATCAGTTTAATTCTTAACTTTAAAAAGAGTACACTGAGTTCTGGTAAAGTAGAAAAATAATTTGTAAGCTTTGTCATTCATTAAATCTATGTCAGTTTGGAAGGGTATCATAGAAGAAATGTCTCCTGAAAAGGGTTGCTCTTCAATGCCCTTATATTAAAAATATGATGAGAAATAGCTGCAAAGTTTGAACCAAAATTTCATATCAAATGTGTGTGTAGTCCAACATACCAATTTCTGTGTGAAGTGCATGTGACTTTCAGCAAGACTGGATCAATTTCTTATCATTTTGATGATTTGTGTAAACCTCACCAGTATACGCAAATTCTCTTGTACATGTACTACATAATTAACCTTTCCCCATTGCCTC
Organism: Heliocidaris tuberculata; assembly: GCA_025618425.1. NCBI lineage: Eukaryota > Metazoa > Echinodermata > Echinoidea > Camarodonta > Echinometridae > Heliocidaris > Heliocidaris tuberculata. Next base: position 12,527,215 of record CM046839.1, read on the forward strand.
CAGATGGCTTCTTTTAAAATGTAAAAATGTAATCACTTGATCGGAACCCAACTTAATCTTTATTTATGGACAGTGTATGTGACATGTTTTTCTTGGTTCTAAAATGTATTTATATCTCAATTATGCATCATAGGGAGGAAGCAGACCAAGTACAAGGCCCCCAAGATCCAGCGTCTGATTACTCCCGAGCGTCTTCAACGCAAGCGTCACAACGTTGCCATCAAGCGCCGCCGTGCTGATAGGAACAAGGTAGAAGCTGCAGAGTATGCCAAGCTCCTCGCTCAAAGGCAGAAGGAAAAGAGGGACGCAGTACTCAAGCGCAAGAGGTCTGCATCTCTTCGCGAGAGTGCACGCCAGTCCCAGAGCAAGTAGAAGACTGACCCACCACCACCACACTCACAAGCTAGCAGAATTGGAATTGCTTCACACCCATAACATCTACTGAACACATCAGCTTTCAGCTCAACTGCAAATTTGCTGGAGAATTGTGAACCACACATATTCAGCTGTCCTTTAGGACATGTACAAAGTGAAAGAAATAAAATAACTTTCATCAGCCTGTGAAGGCAAAAAATCACTTCTTACTGTTTCTAGTTTCTTTTTGCTGTTTTCATTGATACAGGGGAGTATATTTGTGAAATACTGGAAGTAATGTCAAAGAGAGTTTTTTTTTAAGGCTTTGTTATAACCACTGGCGTAAATCCCGGGGGGGGGGGGGGGGATATATCCCCCACTTTTCGAGGAGGGGGGGGGATGGCCTGTACAATCATCCCCCCCCCCACTTTTCACGAAAGAAATGAAAAAATATATGTTACTAGATAATTGTTTTATTGGCGAAAATTATCCCTGAAATGCCGCTAAACACTTGAATTGAATCAACTTTAATTTTAAAAATGCTAATAAAGGGCCTGCTCACCATCGCCATACGAAAGACCTATGCCATTATCATAAAATTGAAAAAAAAAAAAGAATGCCGTTCCCTTCTAATCATGATATGTACATGGGCAATGTACATGGTTGTGGATGGGTGTTAGATTGAATGTGAATGATATGGGAGGGGTATATGCCTATGGGTGTTTTTTGAATGACAAAACGTGCCTTGTGTTTGTCAAACAAGATCACGTTGGCAAATTATTTCAACCATCCCCCCCCCCCCCCCCCACTCCTCGATACGGATTTACGCCACTGGTTGTAACATGTAAAGCACCGAAACACTAAAAAGTTTCAAAGGCACAATTTAAAGGAACTAATTAACATTTTGGCATGGTCACGAAAGTACACATACCTGGGCCATCTTGCATAAAAAGTTGCGATTAAACGCAACTCAAAAAATTAAACGCAAGTCCGAAATACACGATCCTGACTGGTTGAAAATTGAGTTGCGTTTAATTTTTTGAGTTGTGTTCAATCGCAACTTTTTATGCAAGATGGCCCAGGTAGTTGAATTGTCAAGTATCTTGTAGTATGTTCATTAAAATTTCCCCAAAAAATTTAAAGAAAAATGACATCTAGTCGTACAGAAAAATAGTTGATTTTTCATATAAACAATCTTAATTCAATTTGTACCGTTTGCAATATATACATGTAACTCAGATATAATATCTTTTATCTTGTGGAGTAATTTCAAGGGAATTTATTTCATCATCCTATCCAAATAATCTTGCTTCCCATATTGTTTTGGACTGATTTTTCAGGATTTATTTTCAATAAATTGTATGTTCGAACAAAAAAGCATGTTCAAATTAAGGTTACATGAAGCAAGATTATTCAATGGAACCTCTTTTAAAGAACACTGTTATAACAAACTCTTATTATAATAAGATAATTTTTCCGGTCCCACTTCTTTATATTCTATTGGGGTTTTTTTCCCCCTGATACATGTACTTGATATAACAAGGTTTTGATATGAAGAGGTAATTTCCTTGGTCCCAAGTAGTTTATAACGAGGTTCCACTATACTGTATTTTGAAATCAATCAATGGTACATTTGAATTTTACTCCTCTATACTGTAGGATAGTACATGTACATGTATCCATGATTTTAGGGTCATTTGTAATGCGATACAATGATACAAAATTCTTTTCTACTGACTCGAGGCTAATTTTTTTTTCTTACATTATGAGGCCAATTTGTAAAATAATCTTACTACTTTCATGACCACTTCTAAATGTTAATTAATTAGTATCATAATCAAGTATTACCTATACAGTTGGAAAAAGAAGAAAATTCTGAATTTTAATGGAATGACATTGAGAGAGAATGGGAGAAAGAGTTGGCACGTGACTTCGTGTTCCTGTTATGACGAGATGAAAATCTCACAGAACCCAGTATTATAATACAGGCTGCTCTCGATATAACGAGCACGGATGCAACAAGGTTTCGTTACAACGAGGACATTTTCCCGGTCCCATTTTTTTTTACATGCAACCCAATGGCGCACCAACCCGCTTGCAACGAGCACGGTTATAACGAGATTTTCGTTATAACGAGGAAAAAGGCTGGGTCCCGGCAAGCTTGTTATATCGAGAGTAGTCTGTAATGCTGAGAAGCCAAAAAAAGGACAATGGCAAAATGTCATGTCATGGAAAATGTACATTGCTACTGTTCTAAGGACGTGAAGCTGTGAAAATTAGCAATAAAATAGATCAGAACAGTGAGAACACGGTCTTAAAAAGAGTTGCAATAGATGCAAATTGATAGTAAGTCTTCCAGCATACACCTACATGCACTATTGAAAATATCTTTTGCACACAGTTGCAGTTGGTATCAATTTCAAGTAAGTTGTAACTAGAATATCACTGAAGGGGATTAATACCCCGCCCCAATGTGTGTGCCAAATTTCCTGAGCATTGCTCGAAAAATGAAGTAGTTCGATGCGCAAGATTTCAACCTGATTTAATGCCATAATATGCCGTTACCATGGCAATGCAGTTCCGACATATTAAAAAAATATGTCTTGCACATCTCCATCCCAAGACAAATGTGTGTGCCAATTTCAAAAGCATTTCTTGAAAAATGAGGAAGTAGTTCGATGTACAAGATTTCAACTGATTTATTGCCATAATATGCCATTGCCATGGCAACGGAGTTTCCGACACATTAAAAAAATATCTTGCACATCTTCATCCCAAGACCAATGTGTGTGCCAAATTTCAAGAGCATTGCTTGAAAAATGAGGTAGTTCGATGTGCAAGATTTCAACATGATTTATTGCCATAATATGCCGTTACCATGGCAACGGAGTTTCCGACACATTCAAAAAATATGTCTTGCACATCTCCATCCCGAGACAAATGGGTGTGCCAAATTTCATGAGCATTGCTCGAAAAATGAGGAAGTAAATGTAGTTCGATGCGCAAGATCTGCAACGGACCGACTGCCCACCCAACCACACGCTGATTCCTATATACCTCCTTCAAACTTCGTTTGGTGGGGGTATAATAAAATCAAATTAATCACAACTTTATATTTAGATGGGGCCCAGTTTTTGTAAGAGCACTTCATGTGTACTTATTTTGTTTTGAAAATTGTTTAAATTGTGCTGATTCAAACATCCCCGTGTGATACATTTACTCAGTAGATTTATACATGTATTGAACTTGGTGATTGGTCGAGGATAGTTTCCAGACTTTTTTTTTTGATAAGCAGTTTCATTGCAAGAATTTCAGAGACTACCTCCAAGTAAGGATAGAAGACTGGGTGTAAAGGGAGATAGACAGGTAATCAGTGAAAGAAAAATGGAACAGTAAATGTACGGGAAATGCACAGAGATAGAGAGAGAGAGAGAGAAAGGGAAAGAGTATATTGTATTAGCGAAGTGAGTTGTTCAGCATCAAGGCCAATATTTTGTCAACAATGAACATGTGAGCTTGATAAAGATAAGAAGTATTGCTAGAGCTGGATCAAGCGACTTGGCACTAACTTGGATACTTGATGGGGTAATCCCTTTAGCAGCTCACACAGGAAGCTATACTGGGATCCAAGAGTAAATGACCTCTCCCCCCCCCCCCCCCAAAAAAAAAAAAGTCCAGAATGATTGTAACAATTACAGTATTACACCATTCCATTAAAAGATCAGAGAAGGACCCCTTGACATCGTTTCCAAACTGGCCCTTAACTGATGGTATTATTCTTTAAACAGCCTTTATCATTAAGGTTCTTAGTAATCCACAGAGTAAGGAGAAGTCTTAGAGATCTCTATATACCTCGATGCAAGAAGGCCAAGTTTCTCTGCGCAGCCAAAACTGTTTCACATGACACAGAAAACAGGATTTGAAAAGGCAGTCACTTGACACGCTTCTACCTTGGTAAATACGAGGCACAAACAAAACAATGACAGCAAATTCAAGTGATTTTTATCCCCCAATTAGTATTTATTCCTCATGACAATAAACAAAAAAAAAAGAAACCATTAGAGAAAATAAAAGAATGAAAAAATTGCAGGATACATTGGTTGACTATTAAATTGAAGTAGGTACCAAGCTGCATTTCCACAAACACAATAGTGACAATACAAAGTGCCTGTTCCCTTCTTTTTGTCTGCTTTTAGTAAAGCCAACTTGAGGCTGGGTCCACTTCCCTTAGCCAAATAGACATTCAGAAAATCTACAGCTCACTATTGAGTGATGAGTTTGCAATTCATCCAATCACTAAATCATTAATCACCAATTAAATGATTGGTCCAAAATAATGAGGACCATTATCAGCCAGATGTTTTCTCGTCATGAAGCAACAATCTTAGTTTCGAAGCACAAATTCGATGTCGCCATTTCACCCTAAGATAACATGATACTGGTACAAACGACAAAAAGGAGTCAGAATTTGACTTTCAGAACACATGGGCTGTAACGCCAGCTGAGAATGCAACTGTTGGCAATCAAACAAACTTGTTTATACATTGTGTGCAGGTGGAAATACAGCTTGCCTACTCCGTAGTCTAAGTGTGAAATACAAGAAATGTACGTCAATTTTCTAGGCAGAGTCTGCATGTCATTACACATGGAGTGGTGAAAATAAAAGTTCTGTGTACATCTATACCAAAATGCATTGTACAGCAAAAGAAGACTAATCATTAAAACATACTTTATGCCAAAAGAAACATAACAGTAGGAAAATATAAATGCTGTCTGCAATTACAGTGAAAAAAGCAACAATGAACCCTTGCCTGAAATAATCATTTGCATGACTGTCTACATACAGTGTACACGTAGTAAACTTCTTCCCAGCCCATCATTTAGAAATGGCAACTACTATAAATGTGGTGGTACATGTGCTACTTCAGTATTCTGCTGGCCAATAACATATGTTTCAAGGAGCAAGTCACTCTCAAACCAGAAAATTTTCTTGCGCATGGAAATTTTGAGTGGTTGAGATTCAAAAATGTATAAGTCACAAATTAACAGAATCGCAACATGGAATCTTTGCATTATGAAAAAGTTCCTTGTCACAAAAAAAGGCCTCATTAACAATTTGGATGGCCATTAAATTTTTGTGTATGTGTGTGTGTGTGTGTGTTTTTGTTTTGTTTTGTTACATGTATGTTCCCCCACTTCCCCATGACTCTATCAGTATGTGGAGGGAAATGACAAAACCTGTGAACATGTAGTAAAATGTCCTCTTCCCCCATAAAAACATCCTGCATGACACATTGCAGGTTGTTTTAATTATCAATAATAAAAAAAGTTAATACGACAATGAATGTCTGGTTTGCTGAATGAGAACATAATGAAATAACAAATGAAGCATTATGTCCGAAATGTACCAGAAAATATGCAAGCACTTAAAAGTGTAATGCATGATGAGGTTGCTCACCGGTTGCTCACTACAAATACACATGATGCATCAAACATGAACGATGGATGTGACATAGACTACACTCACAACATATGACACCGGCATGGTGTTTTATTACTAAAATTGAGATAATTGAGCAGAATTTTGTGACTGATTAATAAAATATTTTCACTCTTGCAGAGTCATCTATAAAGAATGAACTGCTGACCGTTGCAAATTGTAGACTTTATCTTAAATGAATATTGGATTCATTACTAGTATTGTGGTTTAAAAGTGATGTGTATATTAACATGTGATAAATAAAATCAAAATAACCGAGTTAAAAATGTAATATTATGAAGCAAAAAAAATAAAAAAACTCTTTGAAGTGCCTGTAAATATAGGAAATGAACTGTAGTATTTCATGAGATAAAACATAGTGCAATATGAATCTAGCTTGGATACAAATGAACTTAAAAAGCTTGTTTCCTAACTAGATTTTAACATATTTTTTGTTTATAAGTCCGGTTTAGAAAAACAAAAATGAAAATCAGAAAATACACAAGCATGGCTAGTACTTTAGGTATACTGCCATGATATCTTTGCTTTTCCATAACATGTGCCAACATGAGAATCTGCAGTTTAGAGCTTCTGCAGTTTAGAGCTTCATATTCTAAAATATCATAAAAATAAAATTAATATGTAATATTTCCCTCTAAAAATAGATTCATTGCTAATTGTCTAAGCCCCAATACCAAATAAAACACAAAAATTTCATGGTACACATACACAGCTCTATCCTGAAACCAGATTTACAGCTGCTTGTACTAGTTTTCTCCCAACTAAAATAAATCGTGACAGCTGCCTTCTTTCTCCATTGAACACTACTACCACTACTTCCCCCAATGTGTTGAGCTACAAAACAGTAAAATAACAAAACTCTTCACAATGAAGTTCACAATTCATTCAGCTTTCATAACGACAATAACTCATTTTAAACGCACCTTTTAACCACTACTTATGTTAAGAGAAGAAGAAAAAATATGAAAAAAGAAATAAAAATTTTTAATTTTTATTATGTACAGCAGTTCTGCTGATGAGCTTTAAAAAAGACGGCTAAAACTGACGACTTGCTAAGCAGCTCTGTCCCACATACGCTCTCTAGTTATTTTGGTAATTCACATGTGCAGTGGGGCTGCTCAAACGTACTTCCTTTTACTTAAAACTGTCCAGTCACTATAGACTCTCATTTCCATCCGTTCAGTTCTCTCTATTGACATGATTTGGCCTATAGATAGCAGTCAATAAGAGTATAATACTAACAGTGGTTTGACTCTTCTAGACATATTTGTGTAGGAGAATAAAAAAGACTTTCTTACCCAAATCCATTATACAGTTTAGCTACAAGGAGAATGTATTCATACACTCTAATAAATTGCCCTAATTTTTTTTTTTTTCTTGAAATTTGAATGTAAAACTACCTTTTGCCACTTCTCTCTGTCTTCTCTATGTAAATGTCTTTATTTTACAATAAAAATGCAGTATTTTGTGCAGCTGAGAAGTCAAATGGACAAAAACATTTCTCACGAACAAGAAGCATCGACAGTAATATTACTTCTTGCTGCAAATCCCTGAAAGTTTCAACAAACCGGTTGTTAGTATGCATTTTGAACTGGGTTTTGATGTTTCATCCAGAATTGGGGGATTTTAGAACATTTTTTAAATATATCTTACCTCACAAACATGTGCATGAAACTTTTCAGTCTTCACCTCCACAGGCCAAATCACATCATTTAACAAAGAACATGTCTCCTTTCTGAAACCTCATAACACATTTCTAGTTTCATATCTAAGAGGGCTAAGCACAGGACCTTTTTGACCCTTTCTGACATAGAATATTCCTTGATGCTTCTTATCGAAATATGCTTGCCCTTAGTTGTACTTAGGTGCAATCAGTACTGGTTTCTTTAAATCCATAACAGCCATGAATATTACCTACCTCTGGAAACTTTACTTCAAACCAACAAGGTGGTAATTAACGGAGTGAAGTCCTACTAATATAGGTCACTATCACACTTTTTAGAACCATTGAAACGTTACGTGTTCAACGCCTTGCATACAGTTTTAGTGGAATGGATAAGTGTAACAGCAGAGTTTCTTTGAAAATGCACCATCTTACAGGTAAGTTTTAGGTATTGAGCATTCGGTACGCTCATACACTGTACTGGTAACAATCATATCGGTTGCCTACTGCTACATATTTTGGCTTGTTTGAATTTAGGAGTACCACTTTATGGCACAAATGCAGGCCGTATCAAAGCTTTTAGGAGATTTATAGACTGGTAATACTCATGTGCTTATCTATTTTTTATATGTGCTGTACCCATTCGGTAGATCTGTCTAGAAACTTCTAGAATGCTTATCAATGACTCTTCCAACTTTTTACATCATTGGGAACCGAGTCTAACCAAAATTTGGGTAGAGTAAGTCTTGTGATGACTTTTAGATTTTCCTACAGCTCTTGTTTTCTTCCTTGTCATTGCTGATATTTCTTGCAACATAGCCCTACAAGATTTTCTTAGAAATGGCTCAGATTGGTTTTCTTCTCTTTTCCCTTCCTTCCCTCTTTTCTACCTTCTCTTCCATCTTTCATCTCTTCTCCTTGCTGCTTCTTTGCCTCGTCGTCGCTTATTTCTCTGCCGCTTATTTTTAATCATTTTTTTAATGTTACACCAGCGCTGCCGCATGGTAGAGAGTGGGCACGACTTTCGTAGACAATATCTGATGATTGTGATTTCACGGTTGCCTCTTACTCTCTCCTCCGATGTTGCGGTGATGTTGTTGGTAGATGAGCGATGATTCCTTGCCTCAGCTTGATGGTATGCACCTCTCTCCGCTATATTCGGGGGGGATTCCCCCCTCTCTCTCTAGGAACTAATAGCCGAACCCTTGCATGTAGTTGCGGTCTCCCTGGTAGGTGGAGTCCTGGGAGAGGGCGGCATCTAGCTGAGACTTGAACTCAGACTCGCCCATGTAGCTATCCTGTGAAACAAAATATATCATTTGGAAATCTATTACCCCATTTTTTCCCCTGATTTTTATTTCAATTTAATTATTGAAGGTTTCTCATGAGCCATGTAAAATCTATTGTTAGGACAAAAAAACAGCCCAAAATAATGCCTCCTGTACTATTTTTAGTGACGAAAGGTTTCAGAAATTACACTTACTACCTGTATGAGGACAAAGTACACTTCACGTCTTTTTCAATTTCTTTTTTCCATATAAATTTGTGGGTATATATCTTTTTCAAATAGTAGTGGGTTTACGTTTCCTTTCTTTACTACTATGGAATGCATGAAAAGAATATAACCGCATAGGAACAGGAGAGTGAAAATAAATCTGGAAATGTTATTTACCTGAGACAGCTCTGGCTGGGACAGTCCTGGTTGGGACAGACCCATTTGAGAGAAGCCTGGTTGAGAGAGTCCAGGCTGGCTCATAGGCTGAGACATGGACATGTTCCCCTGAGTCAGCACACCCTGGGAGAAGGACTGGGACACATCAGGCTGTGGATGGGTAAAAAAGAATAATATTGATGACTAAATGAAGATATGATGTAATCCTTTCTGTGCCATGGGTGACATATCCTGCCCAAAAATTGCAATGACAAACTTGAAGAATACACTGTTCTTTCTTCTAGAAACTAAAACTTGAATGTATTCTGAAGATGATTGCCATAGAAGACATTACATAACAAATCTAATAATTTATTTCAAAAAATGAAAATTCAAAATTTAGCTAGTGCCATGAGAGGGGTTAAAGAGAACGTTGAGTTCTGGGAAAGGTGAAAAATAATTTGTGAGCTTTCTCATTCCTGTTATGTCAGTTTGGAAGAACATCATAGTAGAAATGTCACCTGAAAAGGAATGCTCTTCAAATGCCCTCATATTCAAAATATGACGAGAAATAGCTAAAGTGTTTGGGCTGAACATTCATGCCACATGTGTGTACAATCCCATATACCCATTTCTGTGTGCAGTGCATGTGCTTTTCAGCGACACTGGGTCAATTTCTTCTTATTTTGATGATTCCAAAACCTCAACAGTATACACCAATTCTTATGTAGACATCCTCAATCTGTCCCAATTGCTTTGAGACAGTTTATTTCACAATGTGATTGCATGACCTGGGCCCTCTTGCATAAAAAGTTGCGTTTAATCGCAACTCAAAAAATTAAACGCAAGTCCCAAATACTCGATCCTGATTGGTTGAAAATCAAGTTGCGTTTAATTTTTTGAGTTGCGTTTAATCGCAACTCTTTATGCAAGAGGGCCCAGAACTCAACTTTATCTTTAAAATTTTTATATTGTCCATTTTGGAATCAAATAATGCCATGACAACACTTATCATTTTGATTTTGAGACAGTGATTCTCAACTTAGTATTTTTCTTGCTGTGACACTGTCATAATCATAGTTACCTGACTGTTTTGGGTGCTGTTGAGAGAGAGATTGTATTGTGACATGTTCTGACCCCCACTGGTACCACCAGCCTTGCCCTGTCCATTGCTAGCCGCACTATTCTGCTGTTGCTGCTGACGAGGATGCTGAGAGCCTTGGTAGCCCCGCCCTTTCTTACGACCTCCTCCCCCTGGGCCACCAGCGAAATTGGGGCCCCTGTTGGGACCCGGGCCTCTGGCATTGGGAGGGGGTTGGTTGAAGAAGCCAGGGGCTCCTTGGGGGATGGGCGGGGGCATGAACATGTTGACAGGGATGGGGAAGTTGGCTGCGGCGATGCGGGACTGGTTGGGCTGGATGTATCCCATCTGGTCATGGACACGTCCATGGTTGCCTGGGAAGTGAGTAGGACCTGTCAAAATGAAGAAAATAATGGAACTTTATGTTCAGCTGAGTAATCTATGTATGATCCATCAGCTGAGCCTTTTTCAAAGAACTCACAATATCAAAAGCCGTTTTGTATTGTTTCTTTTGATTTTTCAAACCCTGTATAAAAATTTATGCATTTCAATAATGGTAATACATTTAATTCAGTTAGACTACTCTGTCAAACCTAAATAAACACAAATGGAACAGGTGAAATCGCAATTCGGTACATGCAATCCTTTATTACATCATGAACCGTCATTCTTCCTAAATAATAGGTCAATGGTGTCTCCTAATGCACTAAATTACAATCAGCAAAAAACAACCACAACAATCTTTGTGACAAATTGTGTTTTCAAAATGTCATTGGTACTAATACAAAATCAATCCTTGATTTCGAACTAACCTCCATTGGACATCCTGGATCTATCAAAGACTCCACCTGGAGCTAGAGCCTCTCTGGCATCAAACATGGCCATACTCATGTAACGACCTCCCTGCATATGGATAGGGTAGAGGAGGAAGGAAGAAACCAAAATCAACACTTATTAGCAAATATAAGCACGAGGGTACCTAAGAAACAAAATACAAAAAAATCAATGAAGACCTTGACATTGCTAAAGTATAAGAGTCACAAATTAAGCTCATCACACAGTACGCGATTCAACAACCAAATTTCAGGTTGATATATAGATATAAATGTGAAATCTTCCTGATTGACGTTAACCCTTTCAAGACAATTGACCACATTTTGTGGTTTGGCTCAATAACTTTTGATCCAGAGCTCTAAAAAATATACCAGATGCACGAGTAGAAAGAGCAAAAATTTCTGCACACACTATGTCCATTTTTATTGCATGACCATATTGCGTTTGATGCCAGGAATTTTAAAAACAAGAATAAGCTTTGAAATCCTTAAATTGGCAACACATTGAGAGGTTTAAAATCATTGTTTTTCATCAAAATTGGCAATTTCTTTCAACTATTCAACAAATTTCTAACCATGTATATTGTTTTCAAAGATATTACACCTTATTTGAACCATGTAGCACTAAAAGAAAAATATTATTGTTGCCAATTTGAAGAACAAAATGTGATCAATTTAGCCCTTAAATAATCCCTGTCCTGAAAGGGTTAAATAAAAATATAATTGAACAACTTAAAGAGAAGGTTTAATTCTATAAAGAAAGGTGAAAATTAATTTGTGAGCTTTCTCATTCCTTTTATGTAAGTTTGGATGAACATCATAGTAGAAATATCCCCTGAAAATGATTGCTCCTCAAAAGCTCCCACATTCAAAATATGACGAGTAATAGCAGAGGTGTTTGGGCCGAACATTCATGCCACATGTGTGTGCACTCCCATATACCCATTTCTGTGTGCAGTGCATGTGCTTTTCAGCGAGACTTGGTCAATCTCTGATCATTCTGATGATTCCAAAACCTCACAGTATACACAGATTCTCATGTAGACATGATCAACCATTCCTGATTGCTTTGAAGACAGTTTCTTTCACAATGTAATTACATGACCAGAACTGAACTTTATCTTTAAAGCACAGCATACATGTATTATAAGTCTAAAGTAGAAGGAGAGGAACCTATCGGGTTCAGTTGGTTTCTCATATCAAGAGAAGTGAGATCTTATAATGTAAGACCAGTCAAAAATGTGACAAGAAGGATTTCACAGTTCTTCTCTCTTACAGATTGAACTTGTAAACAAGTTACTAACTGTCATTTTCAAGCACATGTATTTGTTCATGTAGTCAAATTGTCTGATTTATAACAAACAGATGAATGTACAGAGTTTAGAAAAACAATATCGTGGTCTCACCGGGTTGGATGGGTTGATGAGCTTGCGAGGTTTGCTGAACTGGATCAAACTCTCCTTGAGGTTGTTGAGAGGTCCTTCAACCAAGACCTTCTGTTCCTTGTAGTATGTCAGTAGATGGTTCCACAGTGGGTGACGGGACAGAACCTTCGGGTTACCAACAATGATCACTCCATACCTACAAGAAATTGTGGTTCAGAAATAAACTTACTGTTGAAAATTAGTTGAGGGAGACTGCGCCAGAGATTAGGGTACATTGTGAGAGAGTTGTATGTATCAGCATAGAACCATTGAATTAAAATTCAATAAAATTCAACAATTATGCATGTGATATAAGGGAGAATTAAGACCTAACATTACATTATCAACCCTGTGAAGTCATGGACACTGAAGATTTTGCTGAACAGAGTTGAACCATAGTTCCAGAGAGTGACAACATAGATGGTTAAGGCTGTTGATGGTGAAAGAAAATGGAAATCAAGAACTAAGCAACACCCCCATGACAAATAATTTGTTACAAAATATTTGATCTTTAGTTACCTGGAGTATGTGAATAATTAATACTCTATATGATTATCATTATTCCTTACAAAGCATGTCTCAAATAAAATCCATGATAATAAGCACAAATTAAAACCCACCTTCCTCTAGTGAGGGCGACATTCAGACGTCTGGGATCGTTGAGGAAGCCGATGCCTTGATGATCGTTGGCCCTCACGCAGGACAGAATAATGTAATCCTTCTCACGACCCTGGAAAGCATCCACACTGGCGATCTCCACCTCCTGGTATAGCTTGACGTTGAGGGGGCCACTGTACTGCATGTACTGGACGATGAAAGCACGCTGGCCCTCGTAGGGGGTGATGATACCAATCTGCTCAGGTTTCACACCTGCACGCAAGAAGCGGGTCGTCAGCTTTTCAACATTGGCTGCTTCAGTCCTGGACAAATAAAATGGATACTGATAGCTTGAAATCTACAATGCATAATTATGGAAATACTGAGAAAATATCACAATTTCCAGTTTCAGAGTATTGAAATGCAAGCAAAATCAACTAATCGCAGCTCTCTGATATTAAAATCAATACCTAATTGTATCAATTTTTTTTCCAAAAAAAAAACTTTCATTCTTCATGACAGATAATCACTGATCACAAGTCCCTGGTACAAAATTGATCAGTGTCTGAACCAATCCCTCTTAATTGTGATTCCATACAACTAACTGTAACAGAAAAGATAGATATATTATTATTTTATTATTAAATTATTAAATTTATATATTCAATTTATATATTCAGTTATTATACAACAATTTATCAAATGTTATGGACATCAACAAGGCCAACTTTAAATATGCCCAGAGGGGGGAATACAGTCCTCTGTGGTATACAGGTAGCTTACCTGTTGAGATAGGATGTGCCAGAACTAGCAATCTCTTCCTGTCCAGTTGTAGCATAGAAGAACATTGGCTTGTCAGGCTGAGGGAATGGGAAATCCACTGCTCGGTTTATCCTTTCAGCTGTAGAAGCAAAATAGCATATTAAATGATGAGCACATTCAATATACTGAAGACATGTGCCTCATGGCATGGACTTTAAAAAAGACAACCCATATAACCAGTATGAAGCAAGGTCTGATATTTTTCATTCTTGGTGGTATAATATTTCAGCTTACTGTTTAAAATGTGAAAAAATCCTTCTGAAGAAAACCCTAACAAAACTGTTCCTACACAGCAAATCAATTATATCTTTACTGGCGTATTTTCTACTGTTCTCTCATTGATCATTATTCAGCTATGTAGACTTTGAATGAGAAATTGAATATTCCATTATTTTTTTTCCTCAAATTTTGATAATCCTGATTTCTGATTGCAAGAGCATTCCTCTCACATCTCCAGCTTACCTGCGGTGACTCCATTCTGAAGGGAGCCCTCGTAGAAGATGTTAGATGGGAAGGCGCTGAGGGAGGGGTGCATACGGTACTGGACCTGCAGCCTGATTGGTCGGATGCCCAACACTACCAGACGCTCAAACAGAGACTGGCACAGGCCTGCATTGGCTGCCTTCTTGCACATGACCACAGGACCAAGCTGGCAATGGTCACCAACAAGCACAAGCTGGAAAACAAAAAAGGGCAAAATTGCTCAATTTCACACTTACCAGCTTTTTTGTCTGTAGAAATTATGACTGGTACTATGGACATTAAACACAACACATCCATTAATTATAAAAGTCACCATGTTGCTTACTGCTGGTTCACAAAAATAGAATCGATTCAGGAAATTGTGAAATATTCAATGTTTTTTTAAACAAGGGGAGAGCAAAATATATTTCACAATGGACACACGATTGTATTTGCAAATTTAAATGATGAATCTGTGAATTATCATTGCATGCTTGAATTGTATTGAACTTTTGCATCATTATATGTCTAAATTTCTAAAACTTACAATGGCTTTTTGTTGAAAGATGTAACAGTCTAATGAACGATAAAACAATTATATTAGATTTACAGCTTTCTAGGATGACCTGCTCCACCCTGTAAAATTAAATGGACATAGTTACCTGTCTAGATCCAAGCACAGCAGGAATGAGACACTCGGGCTCAGTAGACTGAGTACTTTCATCAATCAACACAGCACGGAACCTGAAGCGTGCAAAGCGTGGATCACCTGCTCCCACACAGGTACAGCAGATCACATCAGCATTCTAAGAGGAAAGAAAACAAAATGCAACTAATGGGTTTAAACAACGGGTTTAAATAACAAAATTGTATGTTCTACTACCTGAGGTATATTGTTTAGATGAACACACATTGAATCTGGGAGGGGACATAGAACTGAATAATTATCAGGTACATGGAATTTTGTAGATGATCAATGACAAAAAAACCCTGAAAAATTCAGTATTCAATAAACATTGTTTTTCACCTAACAAATTCAAATAATGCTGATGAAAAGATGGACAGGTATTACTTCTTCTCAGGATTGCTAATAACACATTCAATTCAAGATAAAATGCCCTGGATCGCGAAATGATTACTTCATCCTTAAAACGTTTTGTATTCTGTATTAAAGGTATGAAATTGAATCTAATGCTAGTCTTGAATACAGGCCTACAAATGCACATTCTGATACATATATGTCTTCTCTGATAAAATATACCTGCAGGAGTTCTCGTTCACAGTTCCTCTTGAGGGAGCGATACCTCTTTTCATCATTACTGGACAGTTCTCCCATCTCATCCTTCAAGGCTTGAAGCTTCTGCATCTCTTCTGCTCCCTCCATGTTGCGTACCTAATGGAAAAAAGCAATAAGAAGATTAATCTTAAAAATGCATTCACATTCATGACCTGTGAACCATAAATGGTCCTCCTTTTCATGCATTATATTCTTATCTAAATTATGGGAGATGACAAATTACATCTTAAAGGATATTGCCTTGGAAAAAAACAATAAATAACAAAGAAAGAAGGCAACTGACAAATTTTCTTTTCCATATCATCAGTCAATGCCAACATAGGACTGGAAAGAAGCTGGGGAAGTTACCTAGTTATGAGAGATAAAGACGGTGATTACTTACCTGGTTGTGAAGAGATAGGAAGGAAACGGGTGAGTCGATGGCCTCCCTGCTCTTAGCACACAGCCTTACTACCTTGAGACCAGTCTTATGAATCTTCTCAGTCAGCTGATCCACAGCAATGTTACTGGGAGCGCACACCAGCACTTGCCTGAAATAGGATCAAATGAATGGAATGTCTCATTTGAAAATAATTTTGCAAGATTTCTTAGTTTCAGTGGACATGGCAGTCTGATGCTGGGAATTCTCAAACAAATATTGACTGAAGGTTGGCATATGGAATGAGTGACAGGAACACATTCTATGGCATATCATTATTGTAAAATCAGAAATTTTCACACTTTTTTTTTGAGATGGAAGTATTTGCAAATGTTTCACAGAATTATAGAATTTTTGCACTTCACAGAAGACCATCATTAAAGGTAACAGATAGTTTAGGGAAGCCCTCAAAAACTTTTCGTGAGATTTCTTTGATTTTACTTAATAAATAGCAGGGTACTAACATAACTAAGATGTTGTGAAGTTTTTTCCTCCTCAAGTGAAATATTTATTGAATGAGAGGTGAAAAGTAATAAAATTCCCTGGCCCAAAAAAGAGGGGATGTAAATTCAAACAACGGTCACACACACTACTCACATTAGGATTGCTGTGTGTATAGAATACGCTACACATAGTGCGAAGCCCTGGGTTTATTGTGTGGGGAACCTTCGGGTGGATATGACCTTAGCGTGAGGCAGTGAAAAGCCGTTACCAAGCGTTTCTTACAGATATTTACACTAAAATTTGTTCGAAATCGTGAATGGAATGTTAAATAATCTTGTACATGTGTCTACGGATAAAAGGAGAATAGTATGTGACTATGTTAGATAAGTTTCTTGCCAGTATGATTTTTGCTACCGATACTGTCTATGAACTTTAACCATGCAAAAAAGTTTCATTACTAAAGTTTCAGGTTTTATAGAATCATGCATTTATGAGCTGTCAAACTACCTGACAGGGCAAACATTTCCATGTAAAGTGCCTATGGATATTAAATCATGTGATATACACTATACAAAAACAGAATATTACTACTGCCCCGCTGACGACTGAATTCTCTCATTCCTATAGGCTTAATACTGGGACCACTTGGTTCCCATAGGCAATGGGTTAATTGCATTATCAATGAAGGCTGCAATAATGACTGCAATAATGTTGTGTTGGGGATCGTATATAAGTTAGATTTAACTTTCTTGAGTATAGAGAGTCTCAACAGTAGTAATGAAACGGCAATGAATCAATTACAGTTGAAAGCGCATTGCATTTATTCAGATCATACAAGATGCAGATGAATATTAACAAATATGAAAACTATATAGAGCAAGTCTGATGGTGACTATACTCTATGACGTCCAGAACTTACTCTGTCTAAAATTCTCTATCCTGACCCAAAAGTACTAGGCGTGGATACATTTATGGGGGTGTGGCCTATTGGGACAATAATGCCATGTGGCAAGATTTTGGGAGTGTACAGGGTAGGGGGCTGATTTATTGGTACAGGTGCTGGTAGCTGGAAATGCTTACAATAGTCAGGAAGTGGTCTGGGAGGAAGGGATAAGAGGAGATTATAAACAATTGGTCTGGGGGATGGGGATTAAAGATAAAATCATCATAAGGGAGTGTGGGAACAAAGCTTCTGACTGTAGGTAGTCAGAACATGAAAGGGGGAAGGGGCTTGTAATGACGACTACTACACAACAATAACTCACCCAGTTCCTTGCTTGGCCAGATGATAGACAATGGAAGCTGAGGTGACTGTCTTGCCAGTACCCGGTGGTCCCTGGAGAAACATATGAAAGAAAGAGCATTACATGACTGAAGAATATAAATAAATTGATCTGCTGTTAAAAAAAAAATCAATTAAATACTGATTTATTCTGTTTATTCTTGTGTTTTACTCTGATGAGTGGAGGACCAAAAGCTTGAGTACATCAAGCTTCAGTACATCTTTGACTGTTAAAAGCACTGTCACAAGTCTATACCCTGCATGTTTAAAACAGATCTAACCAACCAGCAATGTCTTCTTGACAATATTGAGATATGAAATGTACTTCATAAGATTTACATCCACTGGTAGTCTAAGTGACCCAACTGACCTGAATGAGACTGAGAGGGCGTGTCAGCACGGTGCGTACAGCCGACACCTGGGAGTGATTGAGCTCAGGCAGACCCTGGGCTGAGAACCTCTTGGGCAGGTTGCACTTGAGGACAAGGTTTTCCACATCATGTCCCAGGAGACGATGGTAAGGTAGCTGGAAACTGCTGTGTCATCCACTGCGAGGGTCTTCAAAGCATTTTGCATCCTGTTGAAATGACACAATACGGATAAAGAGGTAACAATCTTCATTTACATGTACTTCTAGTGAAGTGATTTTTTTCTGAGGCAGTATTTCAACATTGCAGGTACAAGTACTCATCAAAACAACCATTGACCTTGGGCTTAACGGACCCTAAAAAATAGAATATATAATGCTAGCAAAATTCCCAATTTGTGATTCGTTAATGAGGCACAAACACTGACCCCTGACCTTTGATATATGACTGAATGATAAAAACAAAAAGATCTGAGAATTATATATCAGACCATCTCTCTACGACAAATGATTTCATTAATCTTGCATTTAGTTTAGCATAAATGCTTTAGCACCCATATATAAATATTCAGACACTATAGTGTCCCATAAGCACAGCACAGCCTTAAGTATGATGAACCGAACAACTCACCTGTCAAAAGATGTTGACTTCCAGACAAAGTCAACTGCAAAATTGGTTGTAAACTTGACGGGGATATTGCTGCTGCTTTTCAGTTCCACACAGATCTCATCACTATAGTCTGATTGGTTCATGGTTAAAGGAATAAATGAAGGCATTCTGCCACTATGGCCCAATAGCATATTGCAAAATCTTCCATCTCATAGCTAAAACTTTGAAGCTGCTTTGTGGTCTGTGCTTTAAAAGAGTGTATAATGAATAACCGCCATGAGGTGCCCTTCACAGAGTTCTTTAATGAATTGTCATTTATCTCTCTTCCAATAGTAAACGTTTCATTCCAGGATCTGTCTGAAAATGAAAGCAACATTATGATCACAAACAAAATCAACAGATAGGGTCACCACCAATATAAACTGCATAGAATGGCTTCTTAAAGGCCACAGAACAGATATTGTCATACAATGATAATGCTTGCTTTGCTACAGTAGTAAGTGAAAGGATACTGTCCGGAGTCTTGACAACATGAGCTAATCCAGACCAAGGCTCTCTTGGATCCGTGTAGCGGAGCCGCAACTCATCACCATGCATCAACTTCAAATCTGTGTAATCAGTAAAAGTTGGAGAGTGTCAGTCTATATGGCTTTTTGAAATAGAATTATGCAATGGCTCAGTCCAAACAAAAAATTGCAATTATCATCTACAGCGCAAAATGCATTTGTAAGTTTCCTCTACAAGCGAAGAAATGTATTGTTACTAACAATATTTAATGGAAATCAAATTTCATGAGTACTGCATATAAAACTCTTACTGGACTTGAATCATTAAAGAGGCCATAAGGACACATGTAAAAAAACAGTCGAGATATCATTATGCTATTTCACTTCATACTGATAGGCCCATGAAAGCCTATCTGTACTACATTTTATTTCATACATATGTTTGTGGACATGAAAGACTATCTTTATTGATATGTTCTACAGATAATAATGGGGCAGAAAAAGAGAGGGGGGGGGGGGGCGGAGGGGGGAAGAGAGGAAACTCGGTCACTGGAAAGGAATACAAAATGTATGCAGAGACAGGCCTGTGAGTGGGGTTTCAAAAAAAGAGCGGAAAAAAGCTGAAACTAGTTTACCTGATCTATTTACTTGTCTTCCGCTTCTTATCTGATGTAATGCAGATTGAATGGCCAACCCACTGGCAGCCCGCCAGACACATGCGGCGGCGCTGTTCACAGTTCTCCGGTATACGAATGCAAGCAGCATGAACTTCACTGCACTTATCGCGCACGAAGACAAAACACATACAGTACAAATATGTATATGACGATACCTGTTTTCCATATTTGGTCACAAGAGAGCTAGACTCCGCTTGCGCTCGCAGCCGTTTTGCTAGACTTTGTTTCCAGCCATTTAAAACAAGTGAAATAATGGTTGCCGATCAAACAGCGGGAATCGCACACAGGAAAAAAAGCGGATATTGAAATCGGCAAGAATAATAAAAAAAGCAGAGGTCTCACAGGCCTGCAGAGAACCTAAAAACTCCTTGATCACTAACCTTCTTTCTTGGGGAAGTTGAAGGTGGCCCTAGTCTTACGATTGAGACCAATATCCCAACGGACAGTGACCCCTTCTTGGGTCTGGGTCTCCTTCAGCTTCCTGTCATAGTCAGCTTCCATCTTCACAAGAGGTCCAAAGATGTTCTGATACATGTATGCATCCTCATATCTACAAAGACAATGACAGAATCATCTGTATAAACCTTTCGAATGAGAACCTAATTTTCAGATAGGATACAACCCTTTCTTTTTCAGTACAAAATTGTTGAATTCAATTAATTCATTGATTCAGATTTAGGAGTGTGCACATTAAAAATAGAATACAAACCACAATGGTATTTTATGCAATGGCATTACTAAATTCATACAAAATGTTTGTGGGCTTAGTCTCTAATGATTTATCATTTATGAGATTCATGGAACAGGAAAACATACATGTAGATCTAATTACTAATGGAAGAAAAAAATAGACCTGATTACTAAAAGATGCACAGTCTTATGACTTTGCACAAACTTTCCTTGCATGCTACATACTGTCTCCTTGTCTAACTATGAATGTGAATAAGCCAACACAATACAAACTTCATGATCATTATGTTTTATGTTATCTTCTGCAAGGCAGGGAGATAGGTAACTCTTGTATGAAATACTGACAAGAGTAGGCCTGTGCCGATATAGCTATCGGCTATCGGAGACCGCCGATATCGGCTTTATTTTGCTTTATCGACATCGGCCGATATTCCCTTTTAATAACAACCGATACCGATATGAAACACAAAATAAAATAAGAAATAAATTCCACTCTGAAAGATGGAATTTCTTGTGTCTGATCGTCACTACCGTATTTCTTCCGGTCCTTTTTATTCACATTTTATGTCATTCATCACTGAAAATGAACAACATAATCGAGCTCGTACTAGCTACACACACACACACAGTCACCTTCATGTTTCATCATACCCATCGCATCTCCCATTATACACATTGTCAATGTCCATGGCGGAAGTCATTGTCAGAGCCGTACTTACTATCAATCCGAATGTGATTTTGTCCCCAGTTTGACAACCAAAAATGACCTATTCGGTCATTATCTGACAACAGGTAATAAATCTCTCATTCTGATCGAAGGAGAGGGGTAGTCTAAGGCTAAGAAATGAAATACGGTTCCAGTAACTTTCCGTTGTGATTGCACAACGCGGTGTGCTGGGTCAGTTATCGCCCAGACGCCCACAATATTCCAGGGTAGGCTACATTCGGAACGGTTCCCATATCGCCCACAGTGCTTACACATAACTCGGGTTGGTCAAGCAAACTCAAGGCACAGCCATTATTGAAAGTTCTGCGCATGTGTGGAAGGTTCAAGTGTGGGAAATCCCCAAAACAACAGCGCTGTGATTGGTTCAATATCGGCAAGTTCGGCCTAGCGTAGCGTCACAACTGATGAGTATACTATTGGCGCGAAAACTACGGTACGTTCTGCGCATGTGCCTGTCAATCGCGGGGAAATTTACAGTGCTGTGATTGGTCCAATATCGGCAATTTTGGTTTAACTTCGCATAGCAACTGAATATCAATGAAGTCAAGTGCCGTGTAAAGGGGGTTAGAGGGGGCGATGTCTCGTGTTCGTGATGTGATTGGCTGCTTGGTGTTACGCAAAGGCAGCATTGTTCCTTCTTGGCTACAATGACATAAATCGTACGACGTCGAGTAAGAAGGATCCCGTATGAATGAAATATATTTTGGAATAAAAATAGGCACCATCTGAAATAAAAAAAAATCTGCTGTAGTCTAATTATGAAATAAACCTTTTGTAAAGTCAGTTATTGGCCAAAATACCCACAGCAAATGAGGATCATTATTACATAAGAAGATCGAGACGTCGTCATTTAGAAATCAGAAATTCGTTTTACCCTTTCTGAAGCAGTGCGTGATGGCTTCGTCTACTTGTCTTTTAAAAAATCTGATATGTGATTTCAACGAATATCTTTATTGAATGACTACATGAACTCATGAAAGAGCAGAATTATCCAGTCAAATTGACTTTGTCCGATACATTTTTTATTAGCCTCGTTACAAAAAGAAAATTATGATATCCATCATGATAATAAAAAAACGGAACTATTTTTCCTTTATAAAGCACTAGTTGAAGTTTTCCGTCTTCATTAAGAGTAATTTTGATTCATTATTTCAATGAATATCTTTAGCGGGAGACCTGATTAATTTTATATAACAGAATCACCGAGTGAAAATAAATCATGCAAATGGTAAAAATATTTTATCAGCTTTGTTGAAGAATGCTATGCGTCATCGTGAGGAGTTGTGAGACTACTTTATCAAAGGCACATCGCAGTGTTTTCCGTCCTCATGAACAGTGATTTTCAAACATTATTTTTATGATTAAAGAGAAGAGTTATTAAGTTAAAAAAAAGCATGACCTATTGCCCTGATAAATTATTTTATGAGTGTCAGAGGATGATAAGCATCGTCGTTACGGTGAAAAGACACGAGGAATGTTTTGTTTCATATCGCGCATGCCGATCTGAAAATAGGCCGTTGGAAAGTACACATTTTGATGATAAATAATATGAAAACATGTATACCTCCTCGTATTGAAAGAAAATGCAGATTTTACATGTTTTCTTTTATTTTCTTTTATTTTCTTTATATCGGTTATCGGTATCGGTATCGGCCGATATGCTTGAGATTTTATCGGCATCGGCCGATGGTCAAAAAAACCATATCGGCACAGGCCTAGACAAGAGGTCATAGAATAACTTGGATTGGTTTGAACAATTGATGTAGTCACCTGAGCATGACGGAGGCAGGCTCCTCGTCTACTCCCGGTTTCTCTAGGTCCTCCAGGGTGGCCTCTGGGTTTTCCTTCCAGAGTTCCTCAAGTCGGTTGAGCTGAGAGGCCGAAATCTGACGGGCTCTCAGCTGCTCCTGCTCTGTGGGGATCTTCACCAACCACTTGAGGAAGCAGCGATCCTGGATCAGAGGCTGCCACTGGCTAGGATCCCTGTGGAGAGATGGTACATGGCATAAATCATCAAAGACGTCATATGCACTGTGTTTACTAGCAGAGCTTATAATCAGAACATGTCTGCCTACATGTAAGGACCGTGTGCACATTCATGTGCATTCACATGTTTTCACAATGTTTTGCTGGTTAGATGTTTTGGAATACATGTACCTGCAACTTACCATGTGGGCCTGTGAGTCTGGAAGCAGTACGCTTAGTATAATGCTATACAGCACTAGTTCTGAAATCTAAGCCCAACCCCCAGGAGCCCCAAACATGCTTCATTATTCTTTACATACCCGATGGGATGGTTCTTGACCAAGCATTTGAGTTGGTACATTATGTCCTCCACACATATCTATCCTTAATTATGATTCTGTACAATACATTCTGATAAAATTTCTTTCATGAACTTCTATGTGTCACTGCAGCAAATGACAGCAAGTGAAACAGCTATCCAATCCCTTTTTAGAAGAGTTGGTACATATTTCTAAAGGAAGATTCTACATGATGTAAATAGTAAGCATATTAAATTGTGTAGCGAATTGTACGGAGGCTGAGAAAGGCAAGGTTTCCATTCCTACCAGTTCATGTCCTTGAGATTGCTCTGTGTAGCACATGGCTGACGGCACAGCAGGACAACCACAGAGTCAGCCTTAGCAGGGATGAAGCCCAGCAAGAAGACGTTGCGACATCCGCAGTTGTAGCATTCCAGGACTGTCTCACCAAGGGGACTGTCCTTGTGGAGGGTCACCTCCTTGCACTTGGCTCTCACAAGGTGGTTAATGATGTGGCTGGAGAAGAAAATATTACGGAAAGAAGAGCAGATGTCAAATGGTGTAGATTAAATGATTCTGACAAAACAATGCAACTACTTGAATACTACCTTTTATCAATTTTCAATCATTAATCAACACTAACCGTATTCTTCAACTACAATGTATCTTTATACTTTATCAAAGTATCTTGATACAGAATCAAAATTAGACTAGGGACTCGTTCTAACACGACAGAGTAAAACTGCCCTAAAAACATCAACACCTTAGCAAATACATGCGGAATGCATGTCATACTTCTATATCTAATAACACATGGATTGGTAAGTATGCTAGGATCTTTGCTGCGCACAACTACTCTTCACCTCCATCAGGCATATATACGTCCAATTGTGGCAGTAATTTTTTGTGAGGTGGTTTACCGGGTCATTTGTGAAGGAGGCTTAAGGGGCTGATGGGTTAGATGAGTCGACTTACCTGCCGGAGGTGTTTCCTCGTCCATTGCAGAACCACTTCTTGGTAGCATTGCACAGAACAACAGCAGCTGGGTCATGAATGCCACAATACCTGACAGAACAGACCAAAATGACATTGCAATATTAGATTCAACATTTCCTGTCATTATGAAGGAGTCACTGGGCACCCATGGCATAAATTCAAGTAAACAAACTAGAGAAATTCAAGAGGATAAGCTCACCTTTTACCATTTTACTCATCCAGACTGATTGGGGCGGGGGGGATTAGTGCTGGTATCGACACGCCTGATGTCGCCACTATGGCGACAAAAGTACTGGTTTTGGACTTTGCCGACATGTCGACACGCATGCTCCGATGGCGACATAAAATGGGTCTTATATAATTACATGTACCTCTCCGTGGCGTCGTGCGCGCGTACGTGATTTGTTTCACATACACATTAGCAGCGCGCGCGCGCGACACGATCGCTGCGTATCTAGCTGCGACCGGTATACATTACGTACATGTACATGCCTAGATATGCGACACTAGCTGACTCGCACCGCATGACTTTCATTAATGCTTGATAAATTGGATCATACAAAACAAATTTTGGGGCAAATAGTTGACAGTGTGCATCTTATCATTGTAAGATATAATCCCTATAGAGTGTAAAGTACATTCACCTACTTTGGAGTAAGAACACTGCAAACACATCATTTTCAATAACATGTAGTGCTAATTTTGATCTAAGATATCAAACTTTGCTAATGAATCCGAGGAATGAAAGGAGGGTTATGAATACTTACTTGCAGGCATGGTTAGGCAAATCCTTGGAAAGGACTGTTGCGTCTTCCTCATCTTCCTCAAAGGTCAACTCTTTGACTTGCTGTCCTACCGCAGCTACAGCATCATCTATCCCATTAGTTTGGCTGGCATCCACCTAGAATCAAAGCAAAAGCGTAACAGTGGATGGAAATTATGTGGAAAATACTACATAATTTATTTCTCATTTTGTATCGTTTGTTTATCAAAAGAACACAATTCACTTGCCAGGGCACATATTCATCTCCGTTCTCCACAACTACAATCAAGCAGTTCAGAGATTCTTGAAGCAGAGTGGATTGTTAAAAAATGTTGAATAATCAACCAATCATTTCCAACTATATACTGTATCTAATAAAAAGTTAATTACTGTAATATGCAGTCTATTCTGCATTTTTGTCTTCTTCTGAGAATAGGGCAGTAGATCTATTATTTTGCACTTTTGACAGACCCTGCAAAATCTTAAGTGAAGCAAACATTAAGTATTGCTGATGAGTCTTTAATGACACATGATTTGGACGGAATGATGTGTTTGTCCACTGTAGACATTAGGGAATTTCATATTGACATGCTCACAAGTCAGAGGGAAAATTGGAACCTGCACCAATACTAGTCAAATTGCATTACCCAGGCCAGGGCCATTCTCTTCATCGGACATCCAGGACATCCTCCGCAAAACAACCAGCCAAAGGGGCAAATTTGTACACGACGTCTATGGATATTGCCAGTTTTTCTCCATTTCCTTGCTTCAAACACGATGACAGCTGCTATCTCACCAACTGTCAGTGTTAGCACCTAATTCTGCATAGACCTACATGTATTTTTGACCTGACTTTTATGAAAAGGGGAAACTTTGGACAGTTTCTTAGAAATCCTGATTTTAAGAAAAAATCTCATTGACAGTGTTAGAAAGTTTCCCCTTTGCGAATTCCTTTGTTCGGTGTTGGCGTTCTTGGAAACTATTGTTCGTGGGGCTCAGTGACATCAACCACATGAACAGTGTACCACTGCACTCACACATTTATAAAGTGATAAATATGGACGGACCCATACAAAGCCACTAGAAAAGTTCGTAATTTTCTCATCAACACTCATGATCAATCATGAAGTCAATTCAAGTCATGATTAACTAATGCCATGCAATGATGCAACTTGATCGAAATATATGATGTCTTTACACATGCACGTCTTGTCTAGGTAGACCTGTTTAATTTTAATAACTAATGTGATTTTCACGATGTTTATTAAAGGTTAACTATGACAACATTTATTTCCAAGTTAGTTTTCATCAACATGAATCAAAAACATGACAAAAAAGTCAAAATGACTGAAGTGACAATGTCAATGACAATGACATGTGATTGTGAAATGTGAGCATGGTGAGTGACATGATTGACTTGACCATGTTGACATGATTCAATTGATTAAAAAAAAAAAGAATGATTAATGCCATGCCAATGGATCAAACATGCCAAATATGTTGAAGGTTTTGATTTATCACCTGACTCTGAGACTGTGAAGCCAAATCTAGCTGAGATGCCTGGCTTTGAGATGCTTGTGTTTGTGAAGGAAGGGTAAAATCCCCGACATTGTAGTCGAAGTCAGTGCCCTGTGTATCAGCGCCAAGCAGGTCATGTTCTTCCGCATCCAAAAACGTGAGCAAGCTCTGCGAGCTAGGTCCGTAGGTATCCACGCTCATTTCCCCCCTCTTCTCCCTTCTATCACGAGTTGAATTCAAGGACAGTATGAACCTATGATATAAAACAGTTTTCCTCTCAATCTACTTGGTGTAAAATGAATATTCAACCCCCAAATTTGAAGAAATTCCTAGCCCGGTGTCCAAGTGAGAGAGCTTCTGTGTTTCGCAATTCACTTCACTTAGCTACGCAAAATTCCCATTCATTTGTACATGCAGCTAGTAATTTGAATTGCGTGCATGCAATAGCAATACGTGTCTCAGTCAAATGCGTGTGTGTTGAAGAGGTGAGATGCGCGCGCGGAGTTTCTATAAAATCGCCGCAACCTGCCATATTTAGCCTCTTTCAAGTCTGACGAGTTCTCAGTCTAATTTAATCTAGCACTGAAACACATCAATACAATATAAAGAAAAAACGGCGCGACATTCTTATTTATGTACTGATTATGATGATGTTAGGAAAACCACAATTTCAAAGAAATCCATCCCTATGGATTATATCTGTTCAAAGCTTGTGTTGCAAGTCAGCGGTGGCGGTGAAAGAGACTAGACTATAGCTCTCCGTTCCTATGCTCGCATCATACAAGCATCGCAATGCTCATTCCCGATAATTAATAACAGTTCCTTGTCTCATCAAGGAGTTATCACATGTCCTCATTATTGACCAATTCCTATAAGATAACAACAAAAATGATCGTACTTACTTAGGGTGAATTATCACTTTTCTTTTTTCAGATAAGAAAAAACAATACACCCAAGAAATGATCGAAACGGACGGTAGGCTACGACAGGGGCGGATCCAGGATTTTGTAAAAGAGGGGGCAAATTTTGTTGATTGTGTAATTAAGGTATGCCAGTTGGGTTTCAGAGGGGGGGGGGGGGGCATGGGCCGGTTCCCCCCCCCAAAAAAAAAACAGATCCGCCACTGGGCTACGATTTATATAACCAGAGACGCGGAATCGGGGGGGGGGGGCGGGGGCGGGGATGTAGCCGCTTTCAAGTTTTGAGTAAATACATTTCATAATGCTCATGTCGTAGAATTAACAGAATAATAAAGTAATGAGCTAGTTGGCATGCTCATCCCCTTTCAAAAACGCTCTGCGGCACCTGTAAAACACCCCCCCCAAAAAAAAGGGGGAGGGGTAAGCGCCCTATCTTGCCCAAGCAACTATGTTTGTGTGGCATTGAGAACTCCGTGTTTCAACTTCTATACACTCAGTTTGACATTCCATAAGTTTTGAGAGCCTCTACCTTTCTAAACAAGTCATTGCACAGAAGGCTCGAAATGATATGCAATCTAATTTATATAACTTTAATTCAAATGAACTTATCCTCCAATGCCTAATTTAGTTCTTCTCAATTTTCTCCTTCTACTGTTCTCTTCCCTAAAGTCGATTCCTTCTGTATATGCAAAACTCGTACTCATAATGATGTTCTTTCAATAACTTGTGTTTAATTGCTAAGGGCGCTCCCAATACAAGCTTTGCTTTTCGGGCGATTTTCGCCTCCTCCTATTTTCTTAATTATATACTGTAGTGAACTTTATATGTTCACCACATTGCTACACATGTATTCTTTGTATATAACATGGTACCGATGAGAAGGAAATAAATGTTAATTTCAGTCAATCAATCAACAAAATTGTAGAGCGACCCCCCCTAACACGCTGTGCATCTCGAAGTGTCCCATTCATAAGAGCAGTTGCAAAATTATTTTTAATTTTTGCTCCTCCAGCAGTGCATGTCCACAGGCGGGGTTCTTCTTATAAATAAGGAAAAAAAAGGAGAAGGAAGAAGAAGAAGAAGAAGAAGAAGAAGAAGAAGAAGAGAGAGAGAGAGAGAGAGAAAGGGGGGTGGGGGTCAGCGTGGTATGATAAACTTTTAGGCTTTATAATTTTGATTTTCGTCCTAACTTGTCCAAAAAGTATTAAAACATCCAATCCCATCCTGACTCATCTTGACAGTGACAGTGAGCAAGATTCAGGGATATATGGAGGTGCCAATGATCTCTATATGTTCATCTTGCCTAAAGCAGAGTGACTCGTACAGTCTGTGGCGTATCAAAGTATTCTGGCGCCCGCAAACTATCAAATCTGCGCCCCTCCCCCCCCCCCCCCCCCCCCCATGCCCAAACTCAGACTGGTGAGCGTTTTTGATTTAGAAATGATGGCACTACGTGAAACATACCCCGGGTTTGTTAGCCCAAAATTAATGAATTATTGTATAAGCGAGGGAGCATCGCGACCGAGCGACAAATTATTTTTTTTTCCTTTTCATCCCTCAAATTAAACATTTTAAAGTATTTTACCCTTTTCAAAAAAATCCAAGGGAATACAGCTAACTAGCAATAGAATCTTTTTAATTTTTGAACATTTCTATTTTTGGGACGCAAAATGAAGGAAAACCCTGAAATAACACATCAGAGGAATTAAGCAAAGCAAACTGCAAGGCAAATTTATGATTTCTTTCGAATGTTTTATTCTTTGAAAGTGCTGTTTATGCACTATAGGCCATCTGGGGGCGCAAAATTTAACAAGCTCCTGCCTTATTCGGGGGGGGGGCAAAGCAACTATAGAGTCAAGTAATGATTAACACTTTAAAAACGCCACTTGGGGACTAGGGGCGTGAAATAGGTAGATCCTGAACATGATTATGCGAGGGAGCAAAGCGACCGAGCTTTAGAAAATTTTCGCATTTCAAACCCTATAAAACACCATTTCTTACGCATTTTGTCCTTGACTAGGGCGCAAATAACACTAAAAGACCGTAAATTTCCTTGTATTTCTCCCCCTTTTCTTTCTCTCTTTTGCATTTTTTGCTCCCCCTTCAAGTGTCACCCGGGGCACGTGCCCCTCTGCCCCCCCCCCCCGTAGATACGCCACTGGACTCGTATTGGTTTTGGGGTTGTTCCGAATTTTTACAGGCTCAATATCACATGACGTACATTTCGTTTTAGCGCCATCTATAAGCAAGTCGACTTTTTGCGCTTACCACCGTGACGGACGATGAACATGGTCAATAAATCGTTCAATTGCAGACCTTATCAATCTCACCAATGTGATCCGAAGGGACGAGGGATACGTTGGTTTGAATAATAGCATGATGATAAGAGGAACCTTAATGAACTGGTTCTATAGGTAAGATATAAAATAGAAAGCATATTGCAGAATTCGTAATAAATTTTGAATAGCAGAAAATATTTGAATGTAACATAAGTTTGATGATGCCATTTCTGTGAGAAAAAAAAAAGTTTAAACGAAAGAAGATAAGCCTACTTGATCATGTCGGTTTATATCATCATTGACTGAAATAATAAAACAAATTATAGTGATTTCGTTACAGATTTTTCTCAAATCTGCTACCTTTTGGAAGTCCTCTGTTTCCAGCTTTTTTAAACGATTTTCTTTCATAAACGTATTATTGCATTATTCTGCTATTGCATATATATATATATACATGTACAGTGCGCCCCCAAAAGTTAACAGTTGGTAAAAGTCTCCCCAAATAAATATTTCTGAATATTTTCAATAAATTTTAATTCCTGTAGATAGCTTAGGGTCCCTCCCATACAATAACACCAAAAAATATGGCTAGTTATTACGCTTGAGTGATCTAAAACCACTTTTGTGAAAGGGTGCAAAATTCAGACTTGACAAGAATAGGTGTTTGTTCTGAATGGTATGAACAAAGTTAAGAACCGTTTGAAATTGACGGTTGGAAAAAGTCTCCCCAATTAAACATTTCAATATATTTTCAGGAAAATATCATACCTGTGGTTAGCTTAGGATCTCTTCTACCAAATGACACTAAAATGTCTCACAATATTTTACGCTTGAGTGAGCAAAAGCCACTTTTGCGAAATGGTGCAAAATCCATTCTTGACAAATGTTTGTTGTTGTTCAGGCTGGTATGAGCCAAGTTAAGAGTCATGAAAAGACTTCGAAATTTTATATTCTGACCATTGAAAAAAAATATTTATGAAAGAACGGACTTTGTTCAATGTATTTCCTGATATATCCCATCAAAACTTTGTGGCTGAGTGAGCAAGCCAGATGAAATTAAAAGACTCACCAAAAGTAACATTTTGTAACACTCAGCAAGGTTGTTAATTGCTCACTCAGGCATAAAATGTTGATGGGATGTGTAAGGATATACATAGAACAGAGCCTGTTATTTCATACATTGTCCTTTATTGATCAGAATACGGAAATTTCTAAGCCTTTACATGACTCTCAGCTCGGCTGATACCAGCCAGAGCCAATATCAATTCTTGTCGAGACTGGATTTTGCACCCTTTAACAAAATTAGCTTTTGCTTGCTTAAGCGTAAAATATTGTGTGATATTTTGATGTCATTTGATAGAAGAGACCCTAAGCTATCGACAGGTATGAAAATTTCCTAGACATATTTTGAAAAAATTATTTGGGGAGAATTTTCCAATTGTTAATTCTTTTCTGGGACGCACTGTATATAGGCACGTGGGCTTAATTATTTTGCAAGGGGCTCGTGTCGCGTGCCCCAAAATAATATCAACTTTTCAGGTTACAAATTGTGGGAGCGAGCAAAAAATAAGAATGAATATGTAATTTTGTCTTTAAAATGAATTATATTCGATAGGCTGTTCTCACTGGCTGAATATTAGGCGACGGTTTTTAATGATTAAATTAAAAATCATAAGCCCCCTCAGCTGAAGCCCCCTCAGCCCTTGCCTCATACACCTCTATGCCTATCACGATCACCTCTGTACTATATTAAAATTTAGAATTATATGTCAGCATGGGCCGAAATCTTTCTTCAAACGTGAAACATATCCGAATTTCCTGACAATCCAAACAAGAACAAAACCAAAACAAAACAAAAGTCATCAGCTTGTTCACCGTTTACTCTAGACTTTTCTGAGAAGTAAAATAGCCTATGGGCCTGTATTATTTAATTATTTGTAAAATATGAAGAAAAAGAAAATTATAGGAAGAAAAAAAAAATTACAGGAAGAAAATGAATGGTACTTTGAATTATATATAATATCATAGCCTTTGGTAATCTTTCTAGTTTCTATAGGGCAGTGACGGTCAAAAGAATGTTCACATTGGTCTTAATATTTTTACCTTTGTTCTGTTCATTTTCACATCTGCTTGCCATGAATGATGAACCTTTGGTTTTCATAACCTATAGCTGAATCACAAACATTGATTTCATTTCTTTAGGACCGGGGTGAGGTGTTGGCTGGCGTGTATATATATTTCAACCACGCGTATGATCTATCAACCACCGTCGCAGAAAAGTTCGAAAGTCGGTACGAGGGAAGTTGAATAAATAAAATCTTTCACGCGTTCGAAGTTCGGTGGCCAATTTACAAGGGGAAATGAGAGGCAAGTTACAGTTGGGATGAATATTTCATGAGAATTGTCCAGCCTCATGTTGTTTGACCGAAACCTCAATGAAGCGATCGTTAATGCAAAAAGGTCGGTTCTTAGAACTTCTTCTTGAACGTTATAGAACGCCTCGAAATTTAGTTTTGCATAAATCAATAACTCGTTGCGCATGAGGCCCGTTGCAGATGCTAATTGAAACCAGAATTCTTGTATTTTACCTCAGCCAACAGCTATTTAAATTCATGGAGACGTGAAAAAAAAAAGGTCTTTCTTTTCAGCAGACACCCTTGCAGGTATATTGGATGGTCACATGGTACCGGATTCGAATCCCTGCCACGGCACCAACATCCTTTGGCAATTACAACTCGCGACCAAGCCGGAGTAAGTGGGTACCCGGTATATAGGAAGAAATTCCTTGAATGTTTGAACGCTTTGTCACCGAAGCTCAGCTATGAAGCCGAGCTTCAGTGACAAACCCGAGATAATAACAATCAGGAAAAAAGCGCTTTGTAAATGCAAATAATATATCATCATCATTATTTTTGATTGGATGTACGAGGATCTATATGGGAGGTGGCGGGCGAAACACCGCGTATATCCGATCAAAAATTTTCTTTTTCAAGTACCAAAAAGTGCCCTTTTTATTTCTGAAAAATGCCCCCTTTCTCTCTGATAAGTGCTCTTTTTACTACTAAATGTGCCCCTTTTCCTTCCTAGTAAGTACCCTTTCCCCTTCTGATAAGTGCCCCTTTTTCTCCTGATGAAAAGTGCCCCTTTTCAAATCAGATAATTGCAACCTTATCTCTCTAATAAGTGCCCTTTTCGCTTTCTGAAAAGTTCCCCGTTTCAAATTTGATAATTGCCACCTTATCTGTCTAATAAGTATCCTTTTCTCCTCTGATAAGTACCCCTTTCGAATCTAAATATAGCCACTTTTTCTCTCTAATATATGCCTTTTTCTCCTTTGATAAGTGCATTTTTATTTCTGATAGGTGCCCCTTTTCCCTTCTAATATGTGCACTTTTCCTCTTCTCATATATTATTAAGTGCCCCTTTTCACCTCTCATAAGTCCCCCTTTCCACCTCTGATAAGAGCCCTTCCCTCTTCTTATAAGCACCCCTTTTCAAATACCTATATTACCATTTTTTTTTCTTACAAAAAGAGCCATATCCAGCTTCAAAGAATCGGTGCGGCTTTACAGGTACCCATATTACCACAACTACAATGTAAGGCAGCGGAGCTGAGGAAAAAGGGCACACCCCTACCCACCCCCCCCCCCCTCCCAGCAAAGGGTTTCTCATTCCGCTCGCTCGAATGTGCCAATAATTTACACCAAGTAAGGGCAATATTTTCTGAAAATGTCCCCATAATTCGCTCGCTCTTACAGTATAGAATGAAATCAAGCAGATTGCATTAAGTATATATTGGTGTAATCCTAAAGAAAACGACAGGGTTGATGTACAAATTAAAAGATCATTCGACATTCCCACAAATGAATTTGCTGCTGTCATTTTCATTATATCGCTGTAAATAATGTACAACTCAAGGACTTCAGCATTGGTAAAAAAAGGTCCGAAAATTTTTGATCTCTCGCTTCGCTCGCTCACACATGAATCATTAGACCATTACACACAACTGCTATAAAAAGCTGAAGTAGTGACCAGAATCACAATAAGAAGGAAGAAGGTAATGCTTAATAATAATTATATTAATTAGACTGTAGGGTAATACCAATGTCAAAAAATGGTCCTTTTTTGGCTTTATGTTCACCCCTTGCAGGTGCCCCTTTCCCCCCAAAAGTGCCCTTTTTGGTGGTGCCCCCCCCCCCATTTTGAAAGACTCTCCATCGCTCCTGATAACACCCACTGTTCAATAATACTCAGAAATTTTCACGTTATAAAAAATGAGCCTTTAAATTTTGCCCTTCTTTACTTTGACACGGTTTCCCTTTGCCGTCTGCCGTAGTAAGTACCCTCTCGAAATTATGCTCTTCATACCCGCCTCGAAAGAATCACAAATTAAACAAGCTCTCACCAGGCGACACAAATTTAGAAAGTCAAGCACTATCTCGGATAACCGCATAACTAACACTCATTTTTCAGAAACCGATAAGTGAAATGCATATACGATCGCAGTACTGGAGTCTGCGCTTCCGCCGTTTTTGACCGACTATGATTTCCCGCCAAATGGCAGATATTCGATATTTAACCTAATAGTGCGGAGAGGAAGTTTAGTTTGGATTGCAATCAAGACATCTCTAATGAGATTGATGATGAAGTCTGGGGAAATTAATACATGGAACAGTCTGCATCTTGTTCTAGATTATTCGAATCTGTAACGATTCGTCTTGATATTATTTTGTCTAAAGGATTTTAACTTCAATAATGGCGTAAATCTTCAAAACTGAATGACAACGGTCATTAAACCTAATCCAAAAAGAAGAAGAACGAAGAAAAACCTGCATCGATAACTTTGATTTTTTTTTTTGTTGGTCTTCAGTAAGAAAAGTATAAACTGTAATCGAGAATATTGTTTTTCTTTCAGTCTTGATAACTTCAAATTCAAATTTTGGCATTGACATGGGCGGCATGAACGGATTCTGACATGAAATACGAGAGCTTTTCCATTGCCGTCATTTTCAAAAGAGCAGTTAGCCCCCCCCCCCCCCCCCCCTCTCTCTCTCTCTCTCTCTCTCTGTCACTAAATGCTTGAAATCATATATGCCACTGACAAATACAAAGGAAAGAATATATGGGGTCTAAATTATCTTATAGCTACATCAGAGAAAAAAGTTTTATATATTTCCTTTTTAGGGGAGGGGGGGGGGGGGGGGGGGCTCATCCGCAACTGCACTTGGGCTTTAAACCTTTCAAAGTTCCTTGTCTCTTATTGCTAAAGTTCCCTCCTCAATGTTGTTGCCAATCTCCGTTCCTATACAAGTATCGTTTAAACTCAAGCAAGCGTGTTACACTTACTGCACGATTAAGGAACTGTGTCTGCATGCGTCGACTATAAATCAAGAAAGTGAATCAGATTATAGGATAGAAATGGATAGAT
This sequence comes from Heliocidaris tuberculata, assembly GCA_025618425.1. Taxonomy (NCBI): domain Eukaryota; kingdom Metazoa; phylum Echinodermata; class Echinoidea; order Camarodonta; family Echinometridae; genus Heliocidaris; species Heliocidaris tuberculata. The sequence continues at coordinate 12,562,788 of CM046839.1, forward strand.
ATAGGAAATCAAGTTAAAGGAAGAAGACATTTACGAAGATGGATACGTCGACAAGTGCTATTGACAAGAAAGATACTAGAGCGAGAGGTAGTGAAGTAGGAGGAAATGGGCAAGAGACAACAAAACTAAACGGCATGAAAATAGAAACATTATACAAAAAGAGAAGAAAAAGTGAACCAGGCACATAGCTGTACGATGCGGATGAGGGAGGGGGGGGGGGTTGCCGCACCCCCCCCCCCCCCAAGGATTTTAAAGTTACGATATTCGGGCAACCATCACCTCATAATAATTAGGGCTGGGAGGTTACCGAATATCCTCGTATTCGGGCACCTTGCATGCTGCCTGAATAATGTTTCTTACCTAGTTTATTTTGATGAAGAAATAATATTTTTACCATGATAAAGTGTCTTTGCGAGGGAACGAAGGGAGCGAGCTAAATTCAGAAGCTGGAAAGTTGATTTCTGGGGAAGAGGCATTCCCCCCCCCCCCCCCCCCCCATGCTTGTATGCCCATGGATAAACAGAAGTGAGAAGACGATGGTAATGTTAATGAACTGATGATAATCATTGATTGCTATAGAAAGAAATGATATGGAGTGTGACAGATAGACAAGTTAGATATATCTATTATCTATGATTTTGAAAGAATATCTTTTGATAATAACATGTTTTGACAAGCCATTAACGATTACACGGTTTAAAAACAGTGTCTTTTTTTCCCGTATGACACAGATTGAAAAATCCACAGATTGCCGTTTACGCCATCTATCTGTCTTCGTTTCCAAGACTACGCAGAAAGCGGAGTATGAAATATAGAAAATTATAGTCTATAATTATTATAATTGCATGCATAAGCACGAATCTATCTGAAATCAAAAAATTATTATTTAAATATATATATATATATTCGGTTTCCAAAAGAATGTTAGTCATTCTTATTGATTACATGTATTCTTCGGAACGTTAACGGGAAATCCAACCTCAATGGCAAGTTTCTCTGAAAGAAAGAGGAAAAATCAGAGAAGCAAGTTTGAACGAAATCGGACAAGCAATAAGAAAGTTATGAATTTTAGAAAATTATAATCACTATACATAATTATGGGAATTTCATTTGGCCGAATAGGTAATGTCACTGTGATGTAGTTGCGGACAACTCCCCCATTTGCTCCGACCATGGACTCCGACACACAAAATTACTAAAATTTCTTCTTTTTTCTTCTCCAAAATGTATTACTCAGTAGGATCCTTTTCTTTCATGAGGACCTATAAAAATATGCTATCTCCAATATATTTTGAGTAGTGCCCCGAAGGTAAAGACGCTTCGGAGAAAACCGCAAATTAATGATATAATTGTGTACGACAAACGGGAGAGTTGTCCGCAAGTATGTCACAATCGACTCACCGAATTGCCAATTTGAGATTCGCATAGATGTAGGAATCTCATTTTTCAAACATTCATAACTTTCTTATTCCTTGTCCGATATCTTTCAAACTTTCACCATCCTGTTTTTCTTATTTTGTCTGCTTACACTCAAATCGTCTTATTACCAAGATTGGATTGCCCTTTAATCAAAAGAAAAAGGTTGCGTGCACCTTTTCAGTTCGAGACAGCATGATGGTATGAGGGGATGGGGGGGGGGGGGGGGAAGGGGTGTATATTCTCTAGATTGATTAGTCTGGAGCCATGACACACTTATTGATGTCAGCATGGAATGTTTTGTCATATAATTTTGTCAGCTATAACCAGTTTGCGCAACCATGGATTAACACTTTGAGAGCTATATTATATCCTTTTCAAACCTTCACACATAACGCGCTTCCGTTAAAGTTGCATATCATTTAAAATGGCAAAACCAGTTCTTTTCTTTTTAGAGAAGTTTTGAGGGCATGATGTTATGAACTGTAGGTATTAAAGAGCCATATAATTATTCTTATATATTGCAAGGTATATTGAGTTTTTTAATATTGGAAGAAAACAGTGTGCAGACCAGGGGCGGGGGTGGGGGTGGGGTAAAACTGTTGCCGGAGCGATAAGCAGTATTCCATAATCTATTTTACAATGAGCATTTTACTAGATTTATATCATGTATTCATTAACATTTTCATTTTTTTTTTTTTGGTCTCAATAACGCATCCGAGAAGCACAAAAATATATTTCGGAGGGGGGATGGAGGGAATGATGATCCCATCTTCATCCCCTATTATCCCGTGTCTACTCTGAACTCATGTTAGATCCCGTAGAGCTTGGTCGCAAGTCTTTTAATCTCACGCCCTATTAGGTGAGCATGTTACGCCAATTTCGCTCCTGCCACTCCGATATCGCGAGCAGTCTTTTGACGACCAGACGACAGATATGACACAATGATGTCCATGATACTATGGCATATCTTCAAAATGCTGAAGATTCCTGTTTTGACGTGAATGATTTTGACATGTTGTATTTGTATTTTTATCGGATGGGAGACCCCATCTCTGCGCAATTAAAATTAGATCAGATGCTGTTATACACAATTATTGTCATGCGCTAGCTGTTAAACTGTACCAAAAATGTCGTCTAGTAGCTTATGGCATCTGATTTAGTTTGACACAAAGATGAAAATAGAACTTAATTTCTTTTTTTCTTGATATTTTCTCTTGTCTATGCATCTGTGCATGTAATAATTGGCGACTGTCTGAAATTCCACTTTGTATGAGCAACATATTGATACCTTTTATTTGAAAGAAAAGATAAAATAACGAAAGGTGTGTAGCACTAAAACGCGAATGCTGGACTGCATGGTCCCAAAAATAAAACAAATCAAATCAGAAACTACTAAGTCCACTGCATTTTCCAGACGTTGGGGGAACATCCTCCCTCGAGGATTTACGCTAATGTAGCAAAGAGCATTTCCCAATTAATGGTGCTTGAAACTGAATAGACATAACGTCCTCTAACAATAATATTGTTTATTTTACCCGAGTAAGAAAGCGGATTTTACTTATACGAAAGGTTCAGGCGACCAATGGTTTCAATTTCCCTACGATGGACAACTTTGAGTAATGTCTTTCCCAAGGGATCGACTGGGTCTCGAATCCGGGATTTTCCAATTTTATATCAATTTAATGCCGACTCAGAACTACGCCTTTGTAGATCCCTTAATCAATGCTTTAGTTAGTTATTCATCATCTGTATTGAGTATTTTGAGCGTCTGATAAAGCCCAAATGGGTATAGGGGCGGGGATGATTTTAAAAAAAAAAAGGGGGGGGGGGTAGAAAAGTGAAAATATCTTTCATTTGACATTCAAAATCAACTGTACATCGGTTCATCATCTGAACATTTGCATAAATTTGCAAAAAGCGATTTACTTGTTACGCGCTAGAATAAGTAATTCAACCTTAAGTCAAGTGGATTACTATATCGAGAGATATGAATTGGCTCAACTGGATCACTAAACGGATTCTGATGTGTCATAAAAATAAATGGATTGCATTATCAGTCACGTGACTTTTAATCATATTTAAGCCTGAGATAGAACTTGCACACAAGATGAAAACATAATAACTATACACAAAAAGCTCATGGTCCTTTATTGTAGCATAGGACGTTTCTAGCCTAGTTAGAGCTGGGGTGATATGGGAGCACCTTTATAGCATTTTGCTAGGTGGATATGAGCACTACAAAAATATATATGTATTATATCCAATACAATCTAGGCAGAATCGAAATCCATTTCTGAAGGGAAAGAAAGTGAAATCGAAAAAGTTTCACGACTGTAATCTACAATGAGATTTTTTTTTTTTTTTTTTTTTACAATGTCATTTTCGCTACATATTGTACTGGATGCAACATGCAACCAGATAATAGGCCCATCTTTATCCAAGAAATAATCAGTAAAGACAAGCTCTATGAATAACCTTGAAACTTTATACACCTAATACCCTATAGTTTGAGTAGTTTGGGGAATGTTTCTTCGCCTGCACATTAATGTAGGATATACGGCAAGCACAAAATCTCCTCAGTCGAACCCAGGCAATTTCTTTTATTCAAGTAACCTAAAAAACTTACCCTTGAACATATTCGTCTAAGATCTTTATTGAAGTTGAATCGATATCCTCTATATTTTGAATGGATCGAATACGGAATAGCTCTAAATATAGTCTAACCACACGAAACCCCTAAATTGAAAATAGCTTTATTGATAAATACATGTTTTCTTTGTAATGACAGAAGGCAACGAGATAGACGGAGGAAACCCGGCTGCCCCCGCCCCCGTGAACGAAAAAAGGGAAATTGTTATCTACGATATGCTTATAGCAGTGGTTGTAGATATTTTTCAGTATTTTAAAAAATATTTATTTGTTTATTTATTTATTTTATTTATGTATTCATTTTTTTTTCTTTTTTCTTTTGTTGAGGGGGGGGGGGGGTATATACATTTTTCCGCTACTCTTATGACTTTCTATGTTATCAGTGGATAATCCTTTATGAAGCTGGACGAATCCCCAGCCCTTTGAATTGGAAGTAAAACTCTCATCCGTGGGTAGAAAGCGCGTATCGAAAACGAATATTCTTTGCGACTCTTTGTGGTTGAAAGATTTACTCTAAACCTAATTAAACCTCTATGATATGATATCTATTATCTGATTCAGTGGCGTATCTACGGGGGGCAGAGGGGGCACTTGCCCCGGGCGGCACTTGAAGGGGGCGCAAAAAACGCAAAAGAGAGAAAGAAAAGGGGAGAAATACAAGACAAAATGCATAAGAAATTGTATTTCATAGGGTTTGAAATGCAAAAATTTTCTATAGCTCGGTCGCTTTGCTCCCTCGCATAATTATGTTCAAAATCTAGCTATTTCGCTCCCCTAATGGCGTTTTTAAAGTGTTAACCATTAATTGACTCTAGTTGCTTCCCCCCCCCCCCCCCCCCGCATAAGGCAGGAGCTTGTTACTTGTTAAATTTTGCGCCGCCTGATGGGATATAAGTGCATAAAAAGCACTAGTGTAGAACATTCGAAAGACATCATAAATTTGCCTTGCAATTGCCTTACTCAATTCCTCATATATATTTCTTCAGGGTTTCCATTCATTTTGCGCCCCCAATTTGGAATGTTCAAAATTTCAACAAAAAGAAACCAAAAAAAAACCACAAAAAAAAAACTATTGCTAGGTCGCTGTATTCCCTTGGATTTTTGTTGTTGTTTTTTTTTCTTAAGGGTAAAATACATAAGAAATTTCAATTTGAGGGGTGAAAAGGAAAAAAAAATCTGCTTCTCGGTCGCGTTGCTCCCTCGCTTATACAATAACTCATCAAATTTGGGCTAATAACCCATGGTTATGTGCATCAAAACTCTTTTTCACGTAGTGCCATCATTTCTAAATTAAAAACGCTCATTAATCTGAGTTTGGGCATGGAGAGGGGGAGGGGGGGGGCGCAGATTTGATAGTTTCCCCCGGGCGCCAGAATACCTAGATACGCCACTGATCTGATTAGTCGTTTAAGTATTCAGATAACCTGATAAGGTGGCTAAATCGTTGGATATTTGAGAGTGACAACATCCTCAATTTTGTCAAGAGTATAACACATCGGCAAGATTAAAGGTTCTTTCAGAAAAGTCTGAGCACTCTTAATTCTCCCTTGCTGCAATCACTTTCCGTATATTCGACATGTTTTCGGGGGGTGGGGGGGAGGGGGCGGTGGGGTTGAGATGAGTTTCGTATCCATTTATTCTTTTGATGTTATACTAGTGGTCAAAATATTTTTTTCAATGACTTCGATAAAGATGTCAGATATGCATGCTGTAAAACTTTTCTTATATGTCATTCATTTCTGCCATTGTAAGGTAGTTTCTCACGGGGCACGGAAACGATTCGCGAAGGATGCGAATGTCGAAAAATGGCAAAGTCTAACCATGCTAACATTAGTATTTCAGGCTCAAAAGTTTGTCATAATATTCGTGGTGGTTCGGAAGCATCGTCAATTGTTCGGGGGAGTCGTTCTTAGTTCGGCGGGAATTTCAAAAAAGTGTGAAATTCTTGCGAACGTTTCCAGCATCCCGGGTCGTAATTTGCTCGTGATTGATTGTTCTCATAAATGTCTGAAAAGCTTCGTCATATGCGCACGACCTACTCACGACGTGCGTGATGTTCACAAAATTAAGTTCGTGAAGCCCAAAACAGATTCCGACAGTTTCGAGAATGTCTCGTGCATGTCTCGCGAAAGCAGCGAAGTCCGTCCGATTATTTCTAAAACCATTCACGATCTGTTCGCGTACTTCTTGATAACAGGTAACTTCGCCAAAGAAGCAAACGCGAGCCTTTCACGTCGAGGCTCTCTGTTAATAATTACCGTTCGCGACGATTGATTTGCGAATGTCACGAAGTATTCCAGAACTATTTGCGAACAAAAAGCGAGGCTTTCGCGAACATTTTGCGTCCGTTTTGCGCATTCGACGTTCTCTTGGAGTTCGTGCGAATTTCTCACGAACGTTTGGCGCACGTTTGTCGCATGTTTGGCTGCAAATCGGTACCACGTGTCGTCTGGCCTGCATAAAGCGCATGGCCGAAGTGTCTGGGCGTTTTGGTGTTCGCCGGTAATCCAGCTAACAGTGGAAGTTATAAACTGATTCAGCGGGCCCAGGTTCGAGACTGAGTCACGTCTTTCGGATGGTGACGTTTAAAGGTCGGTCCCCAGACGTAAATAATCATATCTGATTGATACAAGTCCGTACAAACCCAATTACACATGCACCTTCACACTCTGACTTTATTCTGTGGCTAGACAGCCAAATTTTCACGAAGAGACCGATCAACTCAAGACAGCTGTCAACTCAGGTTCGCATTTTAGTCTGGTGTTCTTTGTGTATGTGGACTGGCCATAGTTCTCCAACGCTACACACGACATTCGCACATACGTTCTGAGAACAACGCACAAACAGCGCAAGAATGGTTTACGTCTTCATTTTCGTGACACATTCGGAGAAAAACTTCTCCGAATGTTGGAATTTGCCGTTTTTTCGACATTTGCATTCCTCGCGAATCGTTCGCCTGCCCCGTGAAAACCCACCTTCACCGTTACACAACATTGGAGAGGGGAAAATACAATGTGAAATATAGGCTCAATTTACACCGTTAATCATTGTAATGGTGTTATGGTACATACATGCTTGAGGAGACGTACAGATCTCATACTGCGTGTATTTCAGCACATTTAAAATAAATTACAAAGAATAACTCGAGGGACCATAAGCGGGCTTGCTGGGATTATGGAAATTTTATCGGATTGACGAAATGTTTGGCGCCGTGAGTTGGTTATTCATAGAAAGAAATAATCCTGAGCATTTAGAGAAAAGCTGTTTCGTTTGAGGGTAGATCATGTAGATTAAGCTGTTATCTGAATAACACTATTAGATAAAATAGTCTAGACATTCATATTGATAAGAAAAGAGGAATCTGGGGCCTGTTGCACAAAACTTGCGTTTAATCACAACTCCTAAAAATCAAACGCAAGTCCTTAATGCGCTCTTCTGACTGGCTGAGAATAAAGTTGCGTTTGATTTTCCTGAGTTGCGTTTAAACGCAAGTTTTGTGCAACGGGCCCCAGGTAAATAAGATGAGAAGATAAAGAGATAGAGAGATAGAAAGATAAACAAACAAAGGTAAAGATATCTAGACAGGGAGAGAGAGAGAGAGAGAGAGAGAGAGAGAGAGAGAGATGAGAAGAGAGAGAGAGAGAGAGACAGAGAAAGTGAGTTAGAGAGAGAGAAAGTGGAGAGAGAGCGAGAGGTGGTGCAATTTGTGCAAAGTAAGAAAACATGGTTTGGGAAACAGGTATACAATAATAAATTAACCTTGTTAATAAAGGCAGTATATTTTGTGGTAAAACAACAAAAGAGTAAGGAGCTATCACGATAATAATTTCCCCCCTTTCTGCATGTTCTTGATACATGTAATATAACCAAATTTTAGAAAATGACGTTTTCCGATTTTGTTGTATCAAACATCTTTTCAATCAGTCAACTTTTAGCACTCTTCATCCATGTCATCATATTCCTTTGGCAGCCATTATAACTCTACCATCATCTGATTAAATATGTCTTATAAATAACACGTGACGGAAGCATCCTGTATTCTTTATCGTTGTTTATGGATTTTAATGTGCTTTTATATTTTATGGCCCGTATAAATGGACTTCCAGTGCATCCAGCACGCGCAAGGAGATACTTGAAGGTCGATTAAGTCCGGAGAAAGTTTCCGGTTATTCGAAACCATCAATCATCTGATCATGTAGGAACTAAATGACCATCTCAAGAAGAGGATCGTTTTACCAAGATTATAAGGCGATAGTAAGAAAGAAGAGCATTTTGAGCAAGACTTGGAGAGGAGTTTTTATCATTATCTTCAAGTAGGACCTTAACAAGAAGCCATTTAAAGTCGATGACATGGTTGGAATAAACACGCGCTCTTCTGCAACCGTAAAGCAACAAATCGTTGTGTCACAAAATATCCAAGTAAACACGTTATTTAATAGCATTTATAGGAAATGTTAATTGGTGAAGGGAATACAAGAAACTGATGTATTTCGATAAATGTAAATTGAAACATCGGCCGACGCTTTAGAAATATGAAACCAGAATGTTTTACAAAAGGCCTTGCCCGTAGCTAAACTTCGGAAACGGCCTTGTCCCCACAATTTTTCTGGTAACTGATATCTTTCTGTCAACTGTTCAAGCAACCTATACTACAATATTATTAGTCTCAATAGCGCCTTTGATGAGGCAACTATACTGGCCTTTCTTCAAATTTACGAATGGGATCGGAAAATTTACAATTACAAAGTTTTTCTCTCTTTCACATACATAATCTTCAAACCAGTATATACTTTCATTAGTATTATTGATGTAGTTTTTCACCTATTATTCAGCAATCTTTAACTCCTTGTCAGCTGCAAAAATTTTAAAGTGTTTTTACATTTATGGTAACATTTTAAGATAAAATAAAACATTCTACTTGAAAAGAATGGAAACACTTGAAACAGAAAAACATACTTGACTATACATGTAAAGGGTAGAAAATATTACTGATAGAATATGGATATTTCCCAAGATAGAAATAAAGAAGCTAAAAATAGACAAACATACTTGACTACACATGAAAAGTGTAGAAAATGTTAATGATATATTATGGACATTTCCCAAGATAGAAATAAAGAAGATAAAAATAGACAAACATACTTGACTACACATGAAAAGTGAAGAAAATATTACTGATACAATATGGATATTTTTAAAGATAGAAATAAAGAAGATAAAAATAGACATACTTGACTACACACGTAAAGTGTAGAAAATATTACTGACATAATATGGATACTTCCCAAGATAGAAAGTTCTAGAGAACATGTTCATCGTGCAGTATATTTTGACTATTTTGACTTGAACAACAGTTCTTGGCCGCTCGAAAGAGGGAAAAATTTCTAGAAACTGCAACTCTTGTCGGCTGCTTACCCTTTTGTTAAAGTGTTCTTGCCCCACTTCTATCTACATTTCTGTCATTGCGACAAATGCAGTATACACCGCAAGTAGAATTCCATTTTGCGTATATCGATTTTTAGAAGGTTTGATGTACTTTCAGTGTTAACGATGCTTTCAATTTAAGCAAAATCACACAGACTTGATATTTATGAAATTTCTCTGTTAGGTATTATTTTCTCTTCCTTACTCTTTGATTTTGACGAAGTGATCATTATTTTGTAAACTGCAGGTAATAATGGATTGAATGATAGATAAATCATAATTTGGAGAATTTCGTTATTTTGACATTAACATTTGCTTGTAGGGGTAATTTCTCATGTCAGTTTGTCTTTTTCTTTCTGTTTCTTTAAATTCTTTTTCTGCTTTATCATTCATATATTTTTAACGGTATATGTTGTGAATATGCAATCACCTTTTGATAATGACGTCATTATCGTGATGGCGCTGATCGAATAAATTTCGAATTAAGCCTGTCAGGTAATCTATCTCCTGATCTGTCTTAATAATTCATTTAAAACTTTGGATGATTTATTATTGTTAGGTTGAGGGCAGTAATCCAATTTAATGTCGACACTAGGATAGTAACAATATTCTCATCTTATGCCACAGGCTCCCTATATTTATTTTCTACCCTAAAATTCTAGTCCTTCTTATTTTCCCTTTTTAACCCTTTCAAGACAATTGACCACATTTTGTGGTTTGGCTCAATAATTTTTTATTCAGAGCTCTAAAAAATATACCAGATGCATTAGTAGAAAGAGAAAAAAAATCTGCACACACTATGTCCATTTTTGTTGCATGACCATATTGCATTTGATGTCAGGAATTTTAAAAAGGAGAACAAGCTTTAAAATCCTTAAATTGGCAACACATTGTGAGGTTTAAAATCATTGTTTTTTAACAAAATTGGCAATTTTTTCAACTTTTAAAAAATATTGGTAACCACGTATACTGTTTTCAAATACATTACAATTTATTAGAACCACGTAGCATGAAAAGAAAAATATAATTGTTGCCAATTTGAAGAACGAAATGTGATCAATTTAGCCCTTAAATAATTCCTGTCCTGAAAGGGTTAACGGTGGGTTCTTTCTTTTATGCCTTTTCTACTTCTGTTTCTGTCTGTGCAACGTATTTAGCCAGCCATTCCCGAACGATTAACCACTTTGGAAGAGACATTTCCTCGGCCCCATCTTGACAATTGCCCTTATTAATCACCTAATGTTGATGTAAAAGCTCTGTCTCGGCGGCAACCAAGTATTGACTTGACGAGTGCTTGACCAATTATTGTCTGGTCAATCATTAGAAGGGTAGAGCTCAAAACTTTTATGCCAACAGTGCCAAGGCCAATAAGCAAACTTTTCGGAACTTTTTCCAATATAAGCTTGTGCTGATGATAACAAAGATATGATACATAATTTGATAGTTTCTTTATTTTAGGAATCCTTGGAAATGGAGCCTGATTACTCAGTAATGTTGTGATGTCCTTTCTCTGCCTTTCTTCCTCACTCTCTCTCTCTGTCACTCTCTGTCTTTCTCTGTCTCTCTTCCTCACTCTCTTTGGACCACATTCTCACTTTCCTCCTAAACTATCCTCGCGCACACTTAAAACATTTCTCTACCACTCTGTTAAAGATTGAGTACATCTTGTATACAAACTACAACTGCGTTCCCGGAGAGCACTGTTGTCGTCGCTTTCAATATTTTAGAGGTACTATGTAAACAACCGGCATCTGAGGGCGAGGGGGCTTGTCGAGATGCCATCCCAGAGGTGCCATCCATGGTGTAAACCGAGATGGTGGTGCCGTGTTACCATGTGGACCCATTAGGAGGATGAGTATCTCCCGGGCGCATTCTTTTTCTTCTTTTTCTTCTCTCTCTGTCCCTGTCTCTGTCTCTTCTCCGTCTCTCTCTCTCTCTCTCTCTCTGTATCTGTCTCTCTCTCTCTCTCTCCCTCCCTCTCTCTCTCTCTTTCTGTGCCAGTTTCTCTTCTACACGATGTGGAAAGCGGCAGACAATTGCAGTTTACCATAAACACGGCCAAGGTCAGTTCATGAACAAGCGATGACAATTTGATACGACATACAATAGCTGAAGGCAGGAATAAGAGATTGGCTGAATTCGACATGAAAAAGAGACAACGTGGATAATTTATCTATTCATAAAATAATGTAATTGACTTTATATATATGTACTGTGTTCGTTTTAAATGATTTATTTCTTTTTACATTGGCTGTTGAATGCTTATATCCATAAAAGAGAGAGTGAATTTTCACTCCATTTTCACTCCCTGGCGAGTCACATTAGTGATCAATCAATTTTTTTTAAAGAGAGTATGATTTTGTGAAAATTACCCTTTCAAACGAGATACAATGTGAACTTTTTAATCGATTAGTAACATCTTATTATGACCAGATGATATTTAAAATCTTCATCTCGTCGTTTCAAGAGTATTCAATACTATGCACAAAATATAAAGCGTATTCTCAGTGTTCCAATATTCCAAGGCATGAAGTTCAGTAGCAAAAAAACAAACAAATGTGTCAATCTAATTGGTGTCGCCGAGCTCTCAAAATTATTAGGCAAATATGGATTGTTTCCACCGCATTTAAATGATTGCTCTACTCTAGTTTATCTTTTCATTAGACGTGAGTTAGGATGGAAAACCTAGATTTTTATATTGTTTTCATCGCATTTCCCTGAACTCTGTCAGGGAATACCTTTAACTTGTTTTAGACCATGATTAAACCGCGAAGTAACGTCCCTAGATATACATAATTGATCGACCTGTAAAATTTTGGTGGACGAAGTGTTTAATAATTATTTTGTGAAAGTACTGGCTTTGCATACAGAAGTGGTTAAAGCCCACACTATATGATCGACTGCGATCCGATTTTGGAAATAAATTGCAATAGCATCAAATATGGGCATTTTAAGAAATAAAATCTACCTGATTCAGGTTCTGAATAATAATATGAATACTAAACATAGGATTTTGATGCGCTGTCAGCATTATACCCGAAAATAACATGTGGTGTTCCCCAGGGATCCCTTTTGGAACCACTTTTATTCATCTTGTATATTGACGATTTTTAACGCTTGTCAAGTGTCTTATCTTTCATGATTTTTTTTGCTGATGACTCAAGTGTATTTTTTTCTCACAAATGTCCACATATATTTTTGAAAACTGTTAATGAAGAGTTTCGAAATGTAATGAAGTGGATTAATGGTAATATTAAAGTTATCCTTGAATCTTCAGAAAACTAATTATATGCTGTTTAGTAATTCAGTCAATTTTTTTGCCAGGCGATGTGACATTTAATAATGTCCCTGTTGAGAGAGTAACTTCAATCTACAAATTTTTTTGAGATATACATAGACGAGAAACTGAATTGGAAAACTCATGTTGACAAATTAACTAAAATTGGTTTTAAAAATACTGGTGTTATTTATAAGTTGAGGTCATGTATACCTCAAGAGGTATAGTTGTTCATCTTGTACTCTGGAATTCACTTGATTCTACTATAATAAGTGCTCCAAGTATCTCAGTTTTAAATGTAGAATCAAGTCATATTTACCTGACAAGTATGTGGATGACACATGTAGACATCCTGATTGGTCAAATAACACCACGTGACCGTGCAAAAAAAAAGTACTAACGCACGGCGAGGGGACTAACGCACGGCTAATCCGGATCAAACACTAAGATTGTAAGAAAACACTAAAATTGTAGACCCGTTTTATAAAACTATTAATACATGGTTGTGAGTTCGTGCGTTAGTGCGATCCAGCAACACGCAGGTTTTTATCGAGGTGTCTAACACACTCGGCTACGCCTCGTGTGTTAGTACACCACGATAAAAACCTTTGTGTTGCCAGATCGCACTAACGCACTCCCAACCATGTATTAGTAGTATAATATAATTATACTGGTTTATTTTTTGTGTACGGTAGCATATCTTGAATATTTAGCCCTCCCCCTCCTTTGCCAGCTTCCCTCCCGTTTTAAAATTCCCCTTTTTCCTTCCCTCTTCATGTTATTGTCTGTCATGTTTGCTCTCTATCTCGTTCTTGTACTCTTACTACTCAGTAGCTCATGTTGTGGTCGATGCATCGTTGGGTAGTTGTTTTCGCAGTGTATTTTGTAAATAGCTGTATATATGTCATATATATAGTTTTTTTTGTTTGTATTTATGAATCAGTTATCTTTGTCACATCATCTGAGGGGCCTTAACTTTAATAACAAGCTGTGCTTCAACCAAGGTCTCCTCGACCTTCTTTATTCTAAATTGTGTGCTATAGAATACAGTGTATAGACGACACTTTTGTATAGTTATGATTATACTCTATTATATTTTGTCACATGTTATTTTTGAAAGCCGAATAAACTTGAAACTTGAAACTTGGAATAAGGGCCAAATCAGTTTAAAATCGTAGACGATCGTATATAGGACTGCTATGACGTCACTACGACTCGGAGCCGATTTTGGCTTTTCCTCCGACTAGAAAGCTCGCAGTAGGCAGTCTTTCGATTTCACTATCTATATGACTATTCAGAACCTCAATCACAAACATTTTAAGCGTTTATATCATATGCTAGTTATTACATTTTCTTACGAAATCGGATTGCAGGCCCATCGTATAGTGTTCGGTGGGGTTAGCGTGTACATGGTGTACGGTATATTCTAAAGTTCAAGATCTAACATGCAATATACAAATAAAACATATTTTTTCGGGCTAGCTAATTATTTTTAAAAAGTGAAAATATTCATTTTCATTTTCTTTCTTCTTTTTTTTTTTGGGGGGGGGGGGGGAGGGGGTTGCACCCCTTTGAAAAACAGCAATCAGCTATTAGCTGTTTGCTACTGAACTTGATGTCTTGGAATATTGGAACACTGAGAATCACGCTTCATATTTTGTGTATAGTATACAAATATATACTGTCATGAGAGGGTCTGGTTGGAAATATGGTCCCCGAGGTGACCGCGACGTGAACAACGACTCGGTTTCATGAGACTCGAATGTAGGCAGTTGACAACCCATGAGTGGAGAATGAATATTCTGGATTTATATTGACTAATACATTTATCTTGTCTCCAAGCGCTTTTTGTTATTACCCCGGTAATCGGCTTCATGGCTCGCCGGACACAATGTAGGAAACTTCCTTGATTAAGGTAGAACATTTTGATAGGAAAAAGTTTAGCCTTCATTTATCTATTTATTCAAAATACTTGGTTATTATCTTCTTTTTTTTTTAATTGCTTTTGATTTGAGAGAGGTTTGGAATCATTTCACAAACTCATGGGAAACACGAGCTAAAAGACATAAAGCCTATGAGTGAAATCTGACTGTCTGTACTCATAAAAATACAAAGGATTTTTTTTTTCCTTCAAAGCAATGCACAGATAGATTAAGAGAGAAGAGAGAGAGAGAGAGAGAGAGAGAGAAAGAGAAAGGGAGAGGGGAAGAAAGATAGGGAGAAAGAGAGAGAGAGAGAATTCTTGAATAACAATAATTCAGGAAACTTTCAAAGGTTTTAAATCTGGAAACTCTGTATGTTAATCGACATCGTGCTACATATTTTCCACCATAACATGTTGTTTTGAACGAAAATACACAAGTCTAATACACTTTCGAGGAAACCAATGAATACCATATTTTAGAGAAAATGTATTAAAGAAAACATTATCGATTGTGGAGACAACAGTCTGCTGTTTTGTTTTGTAGAAATTCCATCATATCAGTGAATAAGTCAAGAAATTTGATAATTGTTTTAAGTAAAGCACTATCTAAACTATACCTTGGAAGTTTAAAGGCATCATATTGATGTATAGTTGACTTATTGTTTAAAATAAAATCTAAAACATACGAAGCCTTTTCGCTTCTCAGTATAAAATATTCAGGCCATTTACGATATCACCTATTGAAATATTCTTGCTTTTCTCGAAATTGCAGTAAGTTAATTTAAGTGAATTCATGTGGGCTTATTATTTTATTTCTCAACATAATAACCGTATCAGTGTTCAGGCACTGCTCTAAAAGGAAGCACAGGGAAAATTTAGAACAAAATTACTTTGAACAAATTACACTAAACCCTCCAACTATAGGCTTTCTATTTTCAATGTACATTAGATCAAATCAATGCTTATACTCAAACCTGCATGCTACCATTGCTATACACGGCAGCTAAGGGCCGCCCTTGAGCCCCTTTTGCACCGTCACATCAATATTTGCCCTTTCCCTATTTCTTATATGCTTATTTCTCAGCCTCTCTACCATTGGGGTAACCTCGCTAGTCATAAGGACCGCTATTCATAAGGACCACTTATTCATAAGGACCGCTATCCATAACGCGTGACTAAATGAATAGTGGTTTTGTATGAATAGCGGTCCTTCTAAATAGCGAGCAAACCATATAGACAAATTACCGCGCTATTCATAAGGACTCCCATTCATAAGGACCACTATTCATAACTATTCATAAGGAACCGCTATTCATAATGCGTGTTAAATGAATAGCGGTTTTCTATGAATAGCGGTCCTTATAAATAGCGAGCGGACCCCCTACCATCTACTACCACCTAACCACCCCTCTCTCTCTCTCTCTCTCTCCCTCTCTCTCTCTATCTTTCTATCTCTCTCTTTCTCTCCCCTCTCTCTCACTATCATGTTCTCTTCCTTCCTCTCTCCCCCTCTCTCCCTCTCTCTCCCTTCATTTTTTAAAACTTTAATTACAATTCCCTTGAGCTAGTCTTCCATTCAAATTGATTGAGGACAACACCACTCCCTCCCACGATGACTATACCCCCGGGACTTCCCCTAACACTAACCCTGAAGAAGAAGGGGGTGGAGCGATGGGGGTAATATTTTATAGTATGTAGTTCCATGTCCAAGGGTTGTTACATGGGGATAATTGCCCTGGGGATTCTGTTGTCAAGGAAGCTGCCATGAAACACAAATAATTACTTTAAGTATAAATGATAGATGTGTGTTTATTTAATTTGTCTGTCGAATCAGCTCACTTTCTTCATCTTTTTGTCTTTTTCTTTAAAAAAAAAAAAAAAAAAATCATATCGACAGACATTGTGTGAGATAAATTACAGAGCGACGAGATGAGTAAGGCACCGGACCCACTGTCGATCATGTCGACAGACTATTTTGAGCTGATTGGTAGAAAAATTGGATTGAAAATATAAACTTGGGCTGCTCCAGCAAACTCTCAGCCGAACAATGACAAGTTGAGCTATGATGTTGGCTCGGTTTCTTCTGGGAAAATATTTGTGTTTCAACTAGATCGCATGGTGCATCTCGATTATTAAAAAGTGCCACTATTGTGGGGGGTTTTTTTTCTTCTAAATCTTGTGAGGCCAAGTAAAACTGATTCCTAGTTTCACGTCCGGATTGGAGTTCCATGATATTTGATATTTGATGTTTTTCCTGTACATGACAATGCTACCGATCAATTTTATCACACATTTTCTTATTTTCATTTCAATCTTTTATACATGCACTTAAGAGGCTCAAAACAAAGTAAAATTGCATCAGTTTTGGGTTTTTTTTTTAATGTTTGTCTAGATGTCCTCAGATTTTTTTTTAAATTTCATTTTAGAACAAAAATAACAAATTACAAAAATATGGAGGCCGGTCAGAAAAAGGGAAGGAGGAGGGGACGAGACACCAGGGGGGCGTTTCATGAAAGGACTTGTCAGATATTTTATCCGACAAATTTGCTCTCAGCCAATCAGATGCAAGGATTTCAGTAGCTTATAACAGTTGTCGGATAAAATATCCGACAACTTCCTTTCATGAAACGCTCCCCAGGATTTATTTTTATTTGGCCTTAAGGCTATAGAATTCGTCATTTGGGGATATTTTGATGGGTAGGAGGCATTTTAACACCATCATCAGTATATACGTCATAATACGTCTGAAGGTAATGAGCTGAGTCTAGAACTAGTTTAGTATCCCTAGATCTATCAATAATAGGGGTTCCCCAATATGTATCAACTCTATTCTGAACTAATCCTTTAACATTATGAACGCAGTTGTATTATTACAATGACATTTTGAAAAACCTTTGTTTGCTAAAAACGAATCGTTTTCATGGTAATGTAAATTTCATCTTGTCAGGCTTCCTGTTTTAGTATAGCTTTCTAAGAATTAGCATCAGTTCTCAAATTCTAACCCTTGTGAAGAAATCACTACATAACATAAGAAGCTGATTAAAGAAGGCCGAGGCGAGGAAACGTGAGAGGGAGAGAGTATGGAGAGAAAGAGAGAAAGAATGGGCGTGTGGGAGAGGATCCAGTTCAACATCAAAAGAAAACAAAACCGACTTGTATAACAAGATTGGATCACTGCCGATAAACTTAATTTCGTTACTCACGTACAATGATACAGTCAGTAATATGATATACACAAAAGGATCTAATTTATATATTTTTTCAAAGGCAGGCATTGTAAATCAAGTTTTAACTTGAATAATTAGGCCTGAGGTATATTTCGCTGAGCTGCATAGAAATTAACAGGATTAAACTATAGACTATTTACATACAAACGTTAATCGTAAGCAATTTCTAAACTAATTATTCGTCATGGCATAAACATACTAATGGGGCTCGGTTATCCTTATAAAATGGATTTGTAATCTCGTTATTAAAGAATAAATAACCCGAGAAATCCTGCACTACACAGCCGATGTACATGATGTACGAGTTATCGTAGCACACCTTGCCGACAGGGAATTTAATATGCTCTATGCTTGATCCGTCTTTAGCTATTCATTGATAAAAGGTGCATTTCCTGGCAGTTATACCTGAGATAACTATGGATGTTGACTTGTTTTATGAAGCATAAAACACTTTCGGCTATTTTGTTTTACCCAGTAACATCTATATCGTTTTAAGGAGGTAAAGGCATTTCACTGGGATTTTGAGCTTTCTGTGCTGTTGAGCGTCAATCATTTTTTCCAAAGCGAACAGTGAATGTATTTTCAGGGAGACTGGGACGGGTCCAGGATTTTGAGAAGGAAAAAATAGTGATCCATGCAGAGGTGCATCCCAAGATAGCAAGATTTTCGTCAGCTCTACTGAATCCATGCATGTTCTGATTATCTTAATTGGTCAAGCGTTAGCTAAGTGTTTCCCAAAGGCGTGTATTAATCCTTACATCGCTCACTTCCAGTTCTCAATTTTCCCTCTCCGAGCAAGGGGTCAATGTAATTTTCTGATACATTTTAAAGATTGACGATAGTATAGGTATCTTAATGTAAATGTTGATGTTCAATTTTTATTAATACATGCATGATCATGCCCTGGCAAATCCATAAATGGGAACGATTTTATCACGGTGGGTGCTAAGCGGTGCTTTTTTCACTCCAAAGTTCTTTCTCAAGCAAAAATATTCATGTATACATAATATTTGGGGCAGGTTTATACTCCAAGATTCTTTGACAAGCAAAAAACAAAAAAAAACACACACAAAAAACAAAAAAACAAAAAAGAAAACAAACAAAAAACAAAACAAAACAAAAAGGAAACAAACAAGAACAAACACAAAAAAAACAAAGAAAATACATACAAAAACAAATTAAGGCGATCTCATTTTCAGGCTGCATTTTCATTCCAAAATTCATTCAACGCACCCCAGCGCCTTTGTAATGTCCCCTGCAGTAGTCCAACTCCTAGTGAATTGCCCGAATATCTTCATATTCGGTCTGGGAGGTGACAGAAAATCTAATATCAGTTCATTTTCACTACACAAAAGTGTCACAATTTTTGCTCGCTGGTTTCGTTCGCTCGCAGAAATTTAGAAACTTAGAAAGTTGATATTCGGGACAAAGGAGTCAGCCCCCCTCTCGAAAAATGTGCCAGTACCCCTATGCCACTGTTAAATGCTACGTTGAAGTTTCAAAAATTGACGGAAGATGATGGGTAATTGTTGCCTCGCCTGCACGTTGCATCGGATATAAAATAATTATCACCCGATCGGTGCGAATTTCGAAACCCTTTGAATTCCCGCTTAAATGGAGGCGAAGAGCAACAGCTGGGCATCTCGTGACGCAAGTTGTCGAATGATGCCAATGTTTTACTATGATTTGTCGGAACGGTGTTGAAAGAGAAAGACTGTGGAAATGATATTGTATAACCTGGTTTTGATTTTATTGATTATTGGATAACATTACAATGTGGGAGTTGTCATGAACGTTATTGATATTATTGCACACCTCTAAAAGAGACATTTTGAGGGATAGAAAGTTAGAATTTTTCTTAATTTCTACTGACTATATATTATGTTATCAAGAAAAGTTATACAATCAAGAACTTTCAAGACATTTTTTCTTCAGCGCAGATAATGTCTAGTGGTGTATCTAGATTCAAAGAGAATATAATTGCTACATTTAATCATTAATCAAACTAATCACGAGCAAAAATTTTACAATCAGCTTTATAGTGCATGTGACAAATGGGGGGGGGGGGGGGGGTTCCTGCTCCGGGTGTAACTTTCAAGGTTTGAGGGGGTGGGAAAATAAAACGCCAATAGAGAGATAGAGAGAGAGGGGGGGGGGGGGTGAGGGTATACAATGACCAAAACTTTGTTATGCTATTTTGCATGTTCTAGCTTCGATACTTCAGGTTTAATTTTGCACATGGAAATCAGGCTTTATAATGTTATAAACGAAATAATTTTGGACTTCAAATGCAAAATGATTAATTTCCGTTAACGCTGTAACGTAATTACGTAATTACATTTCGTCGTTATGGACTCTGAATATAAAACAAAATGTGTAAGGAAAGTGCCATAATATCTTTAATATTTCAGGTAATATTTAAAGTATCCAAAGTTCAGCCAGGGGCTTAAATTCACCGTTCGCTCCAGGCCTCATTTCCCCTACGGATGCACTACTGTATACTGCCATCTACTGCCATTATACATATCACAAAATATTTACCCCTAAAGCCGCCACTAAAATGAACTCAAGGCAGCCCCCCCCCCCCCCAAAAAAAAAATAAAAATAAGAGAAAGTTTTCAAATTTAGTAAGAAAGAGAAATGTGACATTTTTTTATCTTTTAAGTAGTTATCGTTATAGTTTAATCCCAAAGTAAAACACATTGGCATATCCATCGTAGGGCATGATGGCATATGTACCCCCCCCCCCAAAAAAACCCCCCAAACAAACAAACAAACAACAACAACAACAACAAACAAACAAACAACCAAAAAAAACACAACAACAACAACAACAACAACAAACAAACAAACAAAACAAAAACACGCAAAACACACCAACCAACCCCCACAAAACAAACAAAACAAAACAAAGAATAAACAAAAAAAATTTAAAAAGAATAAGAAGATAAATGAAACTTTAACCGTAATGGAACGGAGCGGAAATTGCACCTCTGTATTACGTTCGTGAAAAGCAATTTTTCATCCCTAACTTTTGCCACTATTTTGCCTTGAGTCTTAGGCATCTCAAAAGTAATCTTATTTTGATCGAGAATTACCATGTAGTGTATACAATTAGGCGCTGAGATGCAAAAGTGGGAAAATGATCCCCAGCTCAAATACGCAAATTATCATAATGTGAATATAATAATTCACGATAAGTTTACAATACTTTGACTTACATATGAGTATGGAATTGCGCCGGTATAAAATAACGATTTCTTGTACAGGCTATCTGTCACAACATTTTCTTCACCCCCTCCTAACATGGGTGGGGGGGGGGGGTGAATCCACCCCATCCATCGACTGATGGGATAAAACCTGGCCTATTTTGGTTAAACATAAGAGGATGTCACTTGAATACTTCTCAATTTTCCGGGAAATTATGCTTTTTCTTTAAAGACACTGCACTAGCGTGCCTTCGGGCGGCCGCTGAAACATTTCGTCCAAGATTTATGAATCTTTTAGATGCGCCACCATTACATTAGGAAAACTCATATTATGAGACCTGCATATAGTAAAGAAAAGAAAGAAAAAAAAATTAACGCACCACCCCTCCTGAGAATTACTATCTTACAAAACTAGTCTTGCTTGAAATATTTGGATGATTCGATTTAAAGTCATGGGATGACATGATGATGTATAGGCTAATCAGTATACTAACTTATATAGGACTTTCTAAACTTAAAGGGCAATCCAACCTTGGTAATAAGATGATTTGTGTGAAAGCAGAAAAATAAGAAAAACGGGATGGTGAAAGTTTGAAAGAAATCGGACAAGGACTAAGAAAGTTATGGATGTCTGAAAAATGATATCACTACATCTATGCGAATCTCAAATTGGCAATTTGGTGAGTCAATTGTGATATTTTTGTGGACAACTCTCCCATTTGTCGTACACAAAAATATCATTAATTTGAGGTTTTCTTCGAGGCGCTTTTACCCTCGGGGCAGTACTCAAAATATATTGGAGATAGCATATTGTTATAGGTTCTCGTGAACGAAAAGATCCTACTGAGTAATGCATTTTGAAAAAAGTGACATTTTAGTCATTTTTGTGTTAGAGCGAATGGGGGAGTTGTCCACAGCTACATCACAGTGACATTACCTGTTCGGCCAATTTAAAGTTCCAATATGCATAGTGATTTCAACTTTCAAAAATTCATAACTTTCTTATTGCTTGTCCGATTTCGTTCAAGCTTTCACCAGTCTGCTTCTCTGATTTTTCCTCTTTCTTTCAAAGCAATTTGCAATTAAGGTTGGATTTCCCTTTAAATGAATCGGAAAGGGGAATATGTCACTCATAAAAGAATGAATATAAGCAGTACGGAAGGAAAACACTTGGAAAACAAAACCAAACATATCAATAATTAAAACCAACACAATTACAGTGTTATACGTCAATGTACGTAATCATTGATATTTTAAAAAGATTTTTGAAATGACCAAATGACAAATATTAACCAAATAACGATGCATGCACACTTTTGTTAGTAATTGAAATACCCTACAAAAAGTCACATTATAAAGTAACATGGCCCAGATGAATTGAAACAACAATTATTCTTTGTTGGAACTCAAGACTGAAGACTATCAATAGCTCTGCAATTTTTGAGAGGATGGAAAACTTTGAATTTATTCTTCCGATTTAGAAACAGATCCTTTCAGTGGCGGAAGCTGCCCGGCCGGACGATTTTTCCCCTTTTTATTTCTCTTTCCCTTGTTTTTTGTTTTGTTTTGTTTTGTTTTGTTTTTTTGTTTTGTTTGTTTGTTTGTTGTTTTTTTTTTTGGTTGTTGTTGTTATACTTCAAAGGGGGATTGGGATCTTTTATCATAAGCTGAGAGACAAATCAATTCGAGATATTTTAATACGTGATAAGTAAATCTGACTTGAAACAAGTTATATATCGGTGCCATCAAATACTCTAACAGTCATGGGTATCTTACTGTCTAGAGATGATGTTTATTAATGTATTAAATTATGAAGAATTTCCGTCACATCTAATTCTGGTAAAAATGAGGAATGGCATGCACTAACAGTCATGTTGACAATTATGTCAAACTAATAGATCCTTATCTTCTTTAAAAGTTTGTGTTTTGCGAAAGAAAAGCAAACGGATGACCGTTTTTAAAAACATTCTTTCTTTAAACATTTTCTCATCCTCAAAATGCATATTAACGATCTGAAACATTATAGGAAAATGTCACAAAGCATTCGGAAGTGTTATATATAACAATATGTATTTCTTATGTATACAATGTGCTTCATTCAAGAGACTTTGTGAAGTGTAGACGGAGCCAAATCTCATCGCGTGCTTCGACTTTGTAGAGCGCTCCCAGTAATTTAATAACATTATTGATGTAGAATGGCAGGCAAAAACAGAAGGGGAAAATATCGAGTCAGGCATTGCCTTAGCAAATATAATTTCTTTGATTTTTGCTTGATCTGCATTTCCTCTCCTCTCCCTGTGCGTTCAGTTTGTGCTCCGGCAACCTTTCCCTAGTTTTATGGGAAATATAAGAGATAGTAAGGGAAGATGAAGAGCGATTTTTTTTTTTTGCCAAACGCCGGGAAAGTTTAGGCGGATAACCAAGGTCCTCATCCTTATCGGCGTTTCTTGATTTCCAAGGCTCATTTGAGCATAGCTCCTCAATAGACCATATCGATTTATTTGAAGTCGAATTTTATTTCCTACAAGATAGGTGCATTGATTTCTTACCGCTTCGTTTATCCAGTCTTGTGGCAGCCAGTCCAACTCGATGGTTTTTCGCACTTTTGCGAAGTCACCGCTCCGAAAAGTAATTTATTAATTGGTTGATAAACTGCTTCCCTTTCCTTGCGCGAAGTTTCTTAAATTGCATTTTACACCCTGGTTCCCCCTTATTGATT
This sequence comes from Heliocidaris tuberculata, assembly GCA_025618425.1. NCBI lineage: Eukaryota > Metazoa > Echinodermata > Echinoidea > Camarodonta > Echinometridae > Heliocidaris > Heliocidaris tuberculata. The sequence continues at coordinate 12,586,636 of CM046839.1, forward strand.
GACTGCGCGGGCAAAGAAAGAGGGCGGGATAAGAGAAAATATAATTGAAACTAGAATAGTGTATACGAGTATAAGACTGAGAAGAAAAGAGAGAGAGAGATATAAGAGAGGGTGGGTGAGTGCGCGTTTACATTAGGTGCGTGTGAGAGGTGAGGGGGGGGGGAGAGAATGACAGAGAGAGAGAGAGTGAGAGAGAGAGAGTGAGAGAGGGGGTGAGTGCGTGCGAGTTTACATGGGGTGCGTGTGAGAGGTGAGAGAAGGGGGGAGAGAGAGAGAGAGAATGACAGAGAGTGAGAGAGGGGGTGAGTGCGTGCTAGTTTACATGGGGTGCGTGTGAGAGGTGAGAGAAGGGAGAGGGAGGGAGAGAGAGAGATAGAGAGAGAGAGAGAGAGAAAGAGCGCTTTCTGTTCTAAGTGTGCCCTGAGATCATGTTAAGTCTGCACCAGTCATATCCTAGTCTGCACCAGAGACTACTATTTGTGCCCCACAACAACTAAGTCTGCCCCACAACAACTAAGTATGAGGCAGAGACTACTAAGTGTGCACCAAAACAAGACTGGATGCACACTTATCACCACAAAATCAACTAATTATGCACCATATTGCTGAGAAGTGGTCGTGTACCACTCTTCATCGCTGCTTGCGTTGTTTTTGTTTTTTTTTATTATTTATTATATATATACGCCGCCTATGTATTGTAGCACTAGCGGAGCTCGGAGACGCTGTCCTTCCTAAATATTTTTCTTTACTGCTTCGAAAAGAAAGTACCGTAACTGCCAAGATAAAAACAACGATGTCATGGGTGAGTAGTAATCATTTTTAACTAGTTAGCGGAAATATGTACCATTCATCCTGCCAATAATTATTGGATGTTTGCCCGTGAATAGTGTAAGCGGTACTTGGCCTTCGACCGGCCGGGTGAGCTCCCGTACGACGGGGCTGTGTGTGGGCTATGGCACAGTAGTACACACCCACCTGTGTTGAATTTATTTAGTTTTGTTACCTGTTTGGTGGTAGGAAAAGGCTAATTTCAAATAATGTTAACTCGTTAGGTCTGGGGGGAAAACAACAAAGCGGAATAAACTGTCTATCTATTTTGGCAGTCCTAATATTAAAGGGAAATTATTATTAACTAGATCTAACGGGGCATAGTGGAAACTCAGTAAGACTAAGATGTCTGATATAACAATATTCCTGATATAACAAGGTAATATTCCGGTCCCAACTCTTTATATTCTATTGCTTTTTAACCTGATATAACAAAATTCCATTTCCTGCTATAAAGCTTATAACAAGGCAATTTTGATAGTCCCAAGGACCTCGGTTTACTGAGTTTCCACTGTAGTGTAGATACATTTTTAGAGGGGTCTACTCTAGAGTTACACTTATGCGAGGTTATTAGAGTAGACTTGAGGACTAATTAATTGAAGAAATTTCATTATCTCAATAAGACAATATCATGATTCAGTCATATCGGTGACTGTGAGTCTTGGTTGCAATTGCATTTGCAGAAGTTTGCGTCCAATTTTCACGATGAGGACAGTGGGACTCACAGGACAGTCTGTATGTGGGGGCATACCAGCCATGGGGCCGTGTTAATGATGAAACTGCGCCAGGATAACTGGCAAAGATCATAGATGTACAGTAGCGTGGGAACTGATGATAAGATGATCCAAAACCTTATCTTAAATTAAAATATTAAAGTTTCTTTGGTCTTAGTTGGATCTATTTTATTCATCTTGATCAAGCTTGTCTCGAAAGGGGATGCTGTGTTGTGCTGGGTGCATTTATTTTTATTTTTTAAAATTTATTTTATTTTATTTTATTTATTTATTTATTTATTTTTTTTTTTTTTTTTGGGGGGGGGGGGGGGGGGTTAGGTTGCCATTTTAACACATGACTGCCCCCTGAAACGCTATTTCATATGTTAAACTGGTATCAACTTGAAGGCTGATGTCTGCCCTTCAGTTTGATATCAAATTGTTACAGTGTCACATATCTGATAAATTAAATGTTGGTGATTGTGAAAAATCAGTTCTGAATAGAGGTGTACCCAAACTTTTGGAGGGCAGTGTACAGTATATCATTGATAACTAAAACATAACATAATTTACGCCATCCTTATTGCCCTAGCTATAAGCTAGGGTAATGATTTCCAAACACTTTCGAACCACGTAGGGAGGTTATATCATAATGTGATTTGCACCATTCAAGAACAGATTATTATTATTATTATTATTATTATTATTATTATTATTATTATTACTATAAGCCTATGTGTGACTTAAGGCGAATCCTAACAATGCGGTTTATTCCGTCACAAAAGAAATTGGGGGTTAAGGCAAAAGCGAACGTGGGTTAAGGTGAATCGGAACAAAAGGCTGAGATAAAAGGATTCGCCTTAATGTCACATGTAAAGTAATTATTATTATTATTACTATTATTATTATTATTATTATTATCATCATCATCATCATTCTTATTATCTTTGCTATATTCAATTTATGTTTGTGTAGGCCTAGGTAATTAGATGTTGGCTCAAAGTAAATGTATATTATTTTAGGACATAACAGTTAAAATATGAGGGCAGTATACATGTTAATGTACTTTCATGGTCTTTTTTAGACCTTGATAATTATATTAACATTATCTGTCTCCGTCTGAACAAAATAATGTCCTTATGTTCAATAACCCTTTTCTCTTTCAGAAATTCATGTTAAAAATGGGCTAATAGACGAATCCTTGTGATTAGAACCTTGCCTGTGAATAAATAATTGTCAGTGATTTCTTAAAAGCAAAAAAGCTTTCAAGGACAAACATTTTGAGGATTATGTTCTGCCCTCTAATTATCCAAACTATAAGGAAATCTATTCTTGACCCTTTTTAATTTTACCAACACTACATTGAAACTTTCATTAATTATTTACTATTTCCTTTCCCAAAGGATAGTGCTAGAGAAGCAGCTGGGAACAAGATGCCAAATGTAAATGTTTAAGCTAACAAGGTAAGAGTTACTTGTGATGATATGCATACTGAGCTTTGTTGTATGGGTCTGTATTGGCTACCATTAGGAATGTAATGGTGATACATGCATAGCTGGAATCAGTTTTAAAATTCAAATGGCCATCATCCTTCTTTTGGTAAGATTCCTGAAGATGTGTGACTTGTAACATCCTCACATAAAAAAACACTGTGAGTGTGGACTTATACTAAAGCATAAGCTGCCCCAAGGTAAACTATACAAAATTTGGTTTAAAAGTTTTGAACATGTTGTATACTGTCACAGAATTGATAATTCCTAAGCAATGATCTACATGTTTAGCATTGATTTCATGTTCAACAAGCCACTTTTAATCATAATTTTCATCTTTGCTCATTTTTTTTTCAGACTACAAGACTTCTACACAGTTGTGAGAGCTGTGAGGGGCCCTTATATTCTCTTATAACCTCTATAACAGTCTACACAAACTCTGGAAGTGGTATTTCATCATCAAATGTGGACCAATTATCTTCAGGCAATGCCGAGCTCTCCTTCAGTCCAAGCAAATCCCTACCCATAGATTCCAGTGAGACATGGCCCACCTGGTCATGTCCAAATCACCTCAGGACAGGAACAGGACGATGCAAAGTGCTTATGCAGAAATCAGTATATAATGAGGATGGACAAACTGTGTGCGACTGTAGGGAGGAACAGACAATGGATCACCTTCTGGTCTGTCTCTATCTACCAGAACCCTGCACCCCTGAAGACTTCGAAGGGTTCAACATCAAAGATAAATCCTGCGTCCTCTACTGAACAGGTTTGTGTAGTGATCCAAGAAGAAGAAGATCATCAAATGTTTGGCATCTCCAGTGTGCCAAGAACTAAGCAGTTACTTTCTGACATGGCCCGCATTGCATGATGGATATATATTTCTCGGCCAATCAACCTTTAGGACTTTGAGGAACTATCGCGATCAAGAAAATGCTTTAAAGCCTTAATTAGCAAATTGGTTACCCAGTAGCAGGAAGGAATTCCTTGAATGCTTGTGCACCACGGTCTCAGCTAAAGCTGGGGAAATAGTATGATTGCAGGACCCTCAGGGAGAACAGTATATAATATCTGAACCTATCCTGGGTAAACAAGACATATTATTAGTATTATTATTATATCTCATTTGGGATAGATTTTTAATCTTTTGAGGAATATAATTGTGTAAAGTGCTGAATGGATCAGCTGTTTCTCTATAATGGGCATCACCATTATTTTTTTCTTTTACTGTTAATGTACATATAATATTTGTATTGATGATTTTCATATCTTGATGAATCTATTATGAGATATTGATAAATCTCGCAACTTGTAGGAAAATCATATCTTTTGAAAAATGCACTCTTTTTATCATTTACTGTGATTTTTTTCCCTTCTCTTATTTTGTTTATCTTTCCTTACATGTATTTAATAATTGATTTTCCCTTATATACATGTAGTTCCTTATTTGTTTTTCTCTTTCTATTCTTTTCTCTTATTTATTTCCTTTTATATCTCTTTGTATCTCATTCTCTCATTATATTTTCCTATATACATGTAATTCCTTATATATTTCTATGTTTTTGGTCGTTGATCTGGTGGGGGGGGGGGGGTTCTGTCAGTGGTGGGTTGTCAAAATATAGTATTACTTATTGTTCAAATCATGAGAAGCCAACTGGTAAGAAGTGTTCTTTTGGTAGCCATCATTACATTTGTGATAATACTTGGGGATTATTAAGCAACATTTCTACTTGTTATGTATTATCCCTTTCTATATCTTCTTACATGTATATATATTTCTTAAATATGCATTTCTTGTTTTTCCTTCTTTTATCCATTTGTTTATCTATTCTTATGTATTTGTTTTTCTCTTTCTAATCTTTTGTCTCATTGATTTCCTTATATATCTCTTTGTTTCTTGTTCTCTCAATATATTTTCATATAATTCCTTATGTATTTCTATGTTTTTGGTTTTTGATCTGATGGGGGGGGGGGGGGGGGGGAGGTGTTGAAAGACAGTATTACTTATCGTTCAAATCATGATAAGTCAACTTGTAAGAAGTGTTTTTTTTTTGGTAGCCAACAATACATTGTGATAATACTTGGAGATTATTAAGCAACATTTCTACTTAATTACAGGATGTTTTTTTATGTTTAAAATTATGTGAGGTATAATTGCATTTTAAATGAAACTGCTCAGAAGTGAAATCTTCTTTTCCCTTTGAATTATGATTTGTAATTGTAAGAAGGAGTCTTGGTCTCTACCAGTTATTGTCAGATGTGTTAGGTATTGTCCCTTTCTGTATTTTCTTATTTATTTCTTAGTTTCTTCCTTCTTTTATCCATTTGTTTATCTATCCTTATGTATTTGTTTTTCTCTTTCTATTCTTTTCTCTTATTTATTTCCTTATATATATCTCTTTGTATCTCATTCTCTCATTATATTTTCCTATATACATGTAATTCCTTATATACTTTTATGTTTTTGGTTATTGATCTGGTGGGGGGGGGGGGGGGGGTGCTGTCAGTGGTGGGTTGTCGAAAGATAGTATTACTTATCATTCAAATCATGAGAAGCCAACTTGTAAGAAGTGTTTTTTGGTAGCCATCATTACATTGTGTTAATACTTGGGGATTATTAAGCAACATTTCTACTTGTTATGTATTATCCCTTTCTATATCTTTTTACATGGATATATATTTTTTATGCATTTCTTATGTTTTTCCTTCTTTTATCCATTTGTTTATTTATCCTTATGTATTTGTTTTTCTCTTTCTATTCTTTTGTCTCATTGATTTCCTTATATATCTCTTTGTTTCTTGTTCTCTCAATATATTTTCACATGTATCTTATGTATTTCTATGTTTTTGGTTTTTGATCTGGTGGGGGGGGGGGTGTTGAAAGACAGTATTACTTATCGTTCAAATCATGATAAGTCAACTTGTAAGAAGTGTTTTTTTTTTTTGATAGCCATCAATACATTGTGATAATACTTGGAGATTATTAAGCAAAATTTCTACTTGATTACAGTATGATTTTTTATGTTTAAAATTATGTGAGGTATAATTGCACTTTGAATGAAACTGCTCAGAATTGAAATCTTCTTTTTTCTTTAATTATGATTTGTAATATTATTGTTCTTTGGACAGATAACTTTGTGAAGTAATTAATGAAATATAAATCTGACTTCCCTCTGATATGGGCTATGCATGTTGAATACCTCTCCTAATTTGTTGTGTTTGGAATATGCCAGGTTCTCATCCTGATGAAACTGCCCAAACTATGCTTTTCTGTCGATAAATGTGTTATCTATGTTTGATTCAACATTTTTTTCGCTCTCTTAATTAATGTCTGATTAATAAAGCATGCATCTTGAACATTAAACTGTATGTGGATACAAGACTTTTCAGTTACTGTTTGTCCGAATTTTAATTACCTATAACTGACTGTTTTATTTCATTAAACCATTGAAGAAAGATTTGGAATAATGACAAATAAATTTCACTACCCCCCCCCCCCTTCCAGCTAATGATACAGAAACCATCTATTTATTCAGATGGAGGGATGCATGCATTGCATGTGTCACAAACATTAGACCTTCAAAATTCAATTTTTTAATCCGTTCATTTCAGTGTAACTGATATTTAAATAGGCAAGTCCAAGATATTTTGTGCATTACATTTAAATGACTGCATCAAATATTTTATTATACCTGATGTCTGATATATGAAGTTTATCATGGTCCTACAGAGCATGGACCAGTCCAAACATGAAACTCAGGAAATTCTAAAATCTTAACATGTTATATGACTCATACAAGTATATGACTACATATGAAATGTACAAATACATTGGACATGCCCAATTAACTTTTCTGTACAAAGAACCACAGTTTGCATTAACTTGGAAGGATTAATTTTAGTGCTCAAATTACAGAAGTAAACACCTTTTGTTTTGTTTGCCTGATTCTATAGCTTTGCAATTATGTTTTAAAGATTCAGGCTCTGTATGGTAGGCTAGAAGCAGATGATGATGACATTAGGTCTGAATTTTATGCAAAGCAATGCCCCCCCCCCCACCTCCCCCACCCCCCAGCAAATTATGTGCATGTGCAGGTTGTTGAAATAGGAACATTTAATCATGCTTATAAAATTACAGACTGAAGGCTCTGGTGTGCATCGATTATGTGCCAAGCAATCTGAAAGTACAACCAATTTTGCCTATAATGAAAATAGAGGAGATATGGGGCCTAACTGCAGAGTTAGAAAAAAACTTTAAATCATGAAAATAAAAATTAGGGTCCAGCAATGGCAATGCAAGGACAAAATGAAAGTTTGAATACCCTTTTGTAAGTACGGTTTGGTGCGAAACAGATCCATAACTCATTAACTGAATGCAGCAGTTTTTGAAAATATTGTTCTCTCACGTTTCGGTACTGATTTGCAGTCATTTTCCAAATCTTTCCGCAAGATATAATTTCAAAAATGCGTAGTTCGTTTCACATACTTTTATCAATGAGTGGGACTACACGTCAATTGTCGCAAGATTGTCGCACACTTAGCGTCCAGCAATTTGACAATGCATGGGGGTAGGGAACCCTTTCAAGTAAAGAGCTTGGTCAGATCCACAAGTGAATACAGCAGTTTTTGGAAATAGTGTCCTTTCACCTTTAGGTATTAACTAAATTTGCAATCATTTTCAAAATCTTTCCAAAATATACTGTCGAAAATAGGTAGTTCGTTTCACACACTTATCAATGGGTGGGACTACATGTTGTCGCAAGATTGTCGCACACTTAGGGACATTCGGCGGCTATTTTAACTATCCAGCAGTAATGCATGGGGATGGGGGTATCCTTTCAAGTAAAGAGCTGGATACGAATCTGATCTATAAGTGAATACAGCAGTTTGTGAAAATACTGCTTTCACCTTTCGGTATTAATTAACTTGCAATCATTTTCCAAATATTTCCAAAAACATATTTTCGAAAATACGTAGTTCGTTTCACACACTTATCAATGGGTGGGACTACATGTTGTCGCAAGATTTGTCGCACACTTAGCGGATACTCGGCGGTTATTTTCACTATATCAACATAAGGGGGCGTCCATAGTTTATCAAATAATATGATAATGCTCCCTGCAGGTGAACATTATGTTTGCTTTCTCTTTTGACAAACAAATATGACACATATCTGCTTATTTTGTTCATAAATCAACGAACACATATTCCAGATAAGAAAGAAAGTGATCACATAAGATATGCTTCTGCTGACCAAGAAAAGAACTCACTTTTAATATTTGGGGCACAATTAACACTTACATACACTTAGCACATGAATATAATTTTGAATATTGGAAAAACTAAACATTTCCAGTTTTTTAATGATTATAGATTAATTCATGGCTCCATCTGGCAGAAATGTATTAATGTTATAGAGATCTATTTTTGTATGACTCCATTTAGAATATGATTGTGCCGTTTTCAAGAAAAAAGGTTCAAACGACGTCGCACACTTAACACAATTTGAAATATATATTTTTTTTTTAGGAATACAAATAGAAAATCATTTTTATAAAATTCATTCTAGAACCAAAAGTGCTGAAACTTTTAGAGTAGCAAAAGTAAATAATAACACATCGCTACCAGTTGAAAATAAGTATGAAACAAGCTTATTTTGCTTTTAAAACAAGTTTTATGCGACGAGCAGAATTTGGATTTTCGCACAAACTATATGAGAAATATTTGAACAATCAAACTTTAGGTGCAAAAGGATCTTTTTTCAGGAAACGAACAACGAGAAGAACAGAATAGGAACGAGATTATTCTAATCAGAAAGAATAGAAAAAATAAGCTTGGGGTTTGAAACTCGCTTTAATTCTTTCAAGAATATAGAAAATCATTTTTTTTTTGGTCGCACAATTAACAAATTTTGCGTGTTAAATCACATTGAAAATGCACACTTAGGAAGCCAACGAGATACAGCGAGATATATCATTTCTCATACCAGTCTTGACGCACACATGGAACCGAAAGAGTATAAGAGAGAGAGAAAATTAAAAAAAGATACGGAGAAGTGTGTTTTCATGTCGGGGTGGGGGGGGGGGGGATGTGAAGAAGAAAAAAGGAGGGAGAGATTTCAGTAGATATTACGACTTATGTAGGGATGATAAGCTATCCATTCTAATAATAAAGTTACTTCTGATTGTTGCCAATTGAAGTAATCATTCGAGGGATATTTCTTTGGATGGTAATCCGAGATGT
>CM046839.1:12600909-12682818 GCA_025618425.1 Heliocidaris tuberculata
TAAGATAACTACTCCTTTAGATTCGTGTATATAAATTTTAGATATTTGATTGGAAATAAAAAAATTCCAAACCTATCACTTGGTATGGGTTTCAGCTTTCTGCATGGGGCTCATATCTAAATCTTGATAGTGGTATTGATACCAGGAGCATTCACAGTGTTGATCGTAACACTGGCTCAAGTAGCAACTACCCCTTTTAATTGATGACAGACAGCTATTGATACAGATATAAAAGAATGATTATGAATCACAGCTTTTAAAAACTTTCTTCTCTCCGTTTCCCCCTTGGTTCTTGTTTACTTTATCTCTTGTCTCCCTCCCCTTTTCTCTTTCTTTCTCTCTCTCTCTCTTTCCACCTCTGTCTAACTCTCAAATACACTATCTCACATACTCTTTTTTCCTCTCTAGTTCTCCTTACTCTTTCATAGGAACTCCCATTCACTTTCTCTCTACTTTCTTTTTTGACGTACACGTAAACGTTCACTTTAAAAACTTCAGTACCAGTATTTGTTCATTTTCAAATGATTGATTAAAAAGTTTTTCTCATTTCCCTAAGTTTTTTGTTGTTCTTTTGTCAGATGATGTTGTTCTTATTAAGTTATTATGCTTCCCTCCGAATAACTCCCTGCTCTATAAGTAACTCCCCGTTCATTTCCAATTATAAGTCAAGTTTGATGCGTCCCTAATATAGTACATAATTGTGATGTCGATGGCAAATCAAAAAGAGTAATCGTATTTATGTTGAGTATAAATTCGTGTTTCTGTCGTCAATGTCTCAATAATGTTATAAAACATCATGATTAAAAATAGTTTGGTGTCTATTTTATGACATGAATTCTTATTGAGACGCAATAAGGTTTATTTTTCAAGGTGAGTCGCCTTTCTTTTAAGTATTTGTAAGCCATTCGTTTCAAATTCACAGCATAAGAAACAAAGGAAATTATAAAAATATAGTTTAATGCCTTATCCTTCAACAAGTTTTTCCTACAATAACAGCTCGATTAATGTAGGAATTGCGACTACATTTTTACATTATTCGTATACAATCTGATGAACAAATGAGAAAAAAAATACATGTTACGGTTTGATGCTCAAATCTCTGTGAGTAAAAAAAATGCAAAGATTATTAATTTTTGACTTTGGAAGCATACACACACACACACACACACACACACACGCACACAGACACACACCCACACACATTGACTTGTGGGGAACTGTATTGTTTTCTCCTTTTGTACTTTGTACCCCACAAGCACTTCTCCTATTGTATTTTGTACCCCACAAGCATGACGGAATAAAGGCCATCATTGTGCTCTTTTGTTTTCTGTACCCCACAAGTGTATCTATGTAAGGGCACACACACACACACACACACACACACACACACACACATATATATATATATGATGGACAACATTTATATAGCGCCATTTATCTGCAGAAACATTCAAAGGCGCCGGCTCCCTCAATATGTCACAAATCATTCACATAGTTGCTGGAAAAGATAGGTTTTAAGTTCTGATTTGAAGGTATCAAGGTTGGTGCAGTTACGAAGTTGGATTGGTAGAGAGTTCCATAGGCGTGGAGCAACTGAAGAAAAGGCTCTATCCCCGTATGCTTTCAGGCGGGTATTGGGAACTTGGAGAATCAGTCCTGCAGAACGTAATCCTGGCCGTAGCTGACGTACACTGATAAGAGCAGACACATAGCTAGGGGACAGGTTATGAAGAACCTTATAAGTAAGCAGCAAAATCTTATACTGCACTCTGTATTGCACTGACAATATATATATATATATATATATATATATATATATATATATATATATATATATACATATAAATGTATATATATATATATATATATACGCAGCAATGGAAAAACCCACATGAGAGTCTACCCGGGGTAGCAGTTGGGATTCTTATCTACCCTGGGTGGACTAAATGGCCACAAACACTACTCTTGGTTGACAATGAATTAAAACATCTGGTACACCTGTGATATAAACAGTTAGAAGTGTTATCTACCCTGGGTTGACTAAATGGCCAGAAACATACATAAAATTTTTAAGTTCCCTAATCGACCCGGGGTTGGTATCCCGGGGGGCCCTACGCCGGGTAGACTCTCATGTGGGTATTCCATTTCTGCATATATATATATATATATATATATATATATATATATATATATATATATATATATACACATATTTTAGCAGATCATATAAACAAAATGCATTACAAAGATAAATAAAACATTAGTAAATTCGAAACACATAATGAGAAAGTTATGACCCAGGAGAAATTGGTTGACTGAAAAAAAAAAGATGTGCAAATAAAAATACATGATAAAGTGAAATTTAGACAAATGGGCTTTGAAGCACTTTTCCAGCCACGTCGACATCTCTCTCATATCTAAGATTCGGAAGTATGTTCAGCATAAATGAAAGTGCATGCATATGATTTTTCTTTCCATTGTCAAAATGACACGGTCCATTGTGTTATGAACATCTCTTTAATCCCGAAAGTTTATGATAAGATTTTTGCCACTCTCACTCTTCAAAAAACCCTAAAGTGGCTTGAAAGATATAATTTCAAATATAAAAAGACATGCATTTTCATTTATCTAAGTAAAATATTCAGTGAGTAAAAAGAGCCCCACCTCTTTATACAACCGTTTACCCTTCAAACTATAATGATTAAGGAGAACCCTTCCCCCGCCCCTCCGCTATCCACCAACAGATGAAGGAGAAAACTTAACAAAAGTCTGTGTCTTAATTGAATAATACAACGATTTTTCTTTTCAGAATCTTCTGAATAGAATATCTGAGGGATTGAACGAGGCATATCCTACTATCCGTCAACAAAACATAATTATCATCACATTATGTTTAAGTCCCGTGGCCCCTCCTTTTTTCGTTCGTTTACAGTGAAAAACTGACGTTAGAATAATAACTAGGAAGAGCACCGGAAAATGAAAGATTCGCCCCCACCCCTTTTTTGTAACTTGTTCTGTGACACAGAAAGAGAGGTGGCCTATATAATTTCCTGCCTCTGAATTTCTTCTCAAATTCCTGGTTGTTTATTCATTTCTTTGACCGCTTGCATAACAAAAAGTAAGGCGACTGAACAAAATGACTTTCAAAAGGTTTGATTTTGTTGATTATGCAAAGCGTTCTAGGTAATTTCAGGTTTAATTAATGTTTTGATTTGCAGGCTCATACGTATTGTATTGCATTTCTTACTGACATGTTTGATGGCTGTTCTTTATACATACATGCATGTCCCTTACAATTTCATCAAATTCTAACTGTTAACCGTTAACCTACACCCCAAGGTGTGTTCGAAAATGTGAACTGGTGAATGACTCAATTAGGAGCAAAAAGAAAAATCGATTTATTGTTCTGATGAAAATTCACCGCTGAGCACCTGAGACTCGGGGCCATGACCTGGAAGGGAAAGTGGGTAACAACCGGTCAATTTAGATTTCCTTCAGCGTCGCATGTTCGCATTGCCACGGACTTGAATATGCGATGAGATGAACGCGTTCGGGTGTAATGGATGCCCTTTGATTTGTGCGTGTGGGTGAGTGGGAGTGGTGTGATTTATTGCTGTAAGAATGCATCTATCTGACTTGAGGGGTAACGAGAACAGGGCCTCAAAATATTGCTCCGGATGTGGGCTGGAACGTGCAAACCAAGGTGATCTAATTTAGATCGAAACTTCGCCTCTTCTTTACATCGAATTTCAATTGAAATTTAAGTTTTGGTGGAAGATGGGAATGTGTGTGATGGGAAAGGCGGTGACGGTCACTGGGGATCTACTGAAGCACAGCCGTCCCGTGCCCCCTTTTGAAACAATTTTGTATACCTTGAATACACACCCAAAAAATGTGTCCCCTTAATATTTGCTACACTTGACAATGTGATAGTTTTTTCCCCTTGCTTGCTTGCTTGTCAGTTTAAAAAAAATAGAATTGTGCCCCTCACCCTTTTACAAACCTTTGATCCTCCCCTGGCGATGCTGATAGGATTGGCAAACAATACAAAAGTTAGAAGATGGGTTCAAAGTGATGTACGAAGTGTGGAGTGGGCGGGGCAGGTCACCATGTGAAGTGGAAGAAAGGCGAAGGAGAAGGTGCTTGACGAGATGATTGAAGATGATTGTAGGCAAAAAAAGTAGAACAGGACAAAAAAGTGGGAGGAAATATGTTTCCTAGAAACTTGCTTATGGGTGAACCACGTATTAAAAGCAAATAAAGAATGAAATCTAAGATGAGTTGGAAAAGCCAGTAAGTTTCCAACGATTCCTGTACGTTCAAGTAAGGGGTGATAATGTATAGAGGCTTTATTCTGTCAGAATTCTTTGTTATTTATATGAAAGGAAACAGGGGTCATTGAAAATGAATATGAGAAACAGCAAGATCAATGTTCATGTTTTTTCCCGATTCTCGACGGGAAATGCAAGTTTGAGATCTAAATTCAAAATCGAAAAGAAAAAGAACTCTAGCTTTAAACATAATACTGATCCGATTCACAAAGCGTGTAGTGAAGGTGTGGGTGTATGATTAAGTTAGCTGACTATTTGAGAATAATTTGATTTCTAATTAATCCATTGTTGGCATTTCGGAACTAGTTTGTGAAGATGTCTGCTTAAGTGAGAAATTCCAGGATATCAACATGTACTGCAGGCCCCTTGTTGCTGAAAGAATATGATATCTCCGCCGTAGGACACATGAATTCGATTTCAAACAATTAATAAGTGTACAACATATGTTTTGTATCCGCCATTCTCCCTTAACAAATCCGACCCGTGGGTTAATTCTAAAAGATAATATCTTTAAGATTTTCTTTCCTAGCTTGATAACTGTACTGTTCGAAAATATTCTTGAGCCGCTCAATTTGCCCTCTTTTTAATCACTTGAGCTACAAGTATTTCTGGATTGTCTGCTCCTGTCAAGAAGGTTGGCGATTCTGAAACATTTTTCCGAGAAAGAAATTTCTGCTCGCACATAGCAGTCCATGTACACGGATGTACGAATGTCTGCGGGCCCGCGTGAATGTTGAAGTGCAGACTGAAGAACATCCGTCAGGCCGAAGTGCGATACTCTTTTTTCGCCCTAATCATCTATGCAAAAAATAAATTAAATTAAAAATTAAAATAAAAGAAGGGAATGTATTTCAAAACGAAATCAACGAGTGCTTCTTAAAAAAAAAAAAAGGGAGAAAGAAGAAAAGGGGTTGTGTTAGCCCCCCCCCCCCCCCCCCGTCCCAACTCTGTGTGTCTAAAACAGCCAATTTACTTGGGATTAAAAAAAATGCAAGGGTGTTATAAAACCTAAATTTTTGTAATCACTTATAGTTGTGTACTACATTGAATAGGCCTTTGCTATGAAAAAAAAAGTTAACCAGTCAAGTTTTACAAAAAATCATTGCAAAATTGTTTTATCCTATGAATATCTCGACATTGCGCTGATTGATGAATGATTATAATTCACTTTTATAATCCTTGCAAAATTGTGATTTATATATATATTTTTTCCAAATGAGCATTATAGACGCTTTACAAGTTTACAATAACTATTCCTGTGCCATTTTTTTTTTGTACCGGTACAAGATGAAAATAGGTTAACCCCGCAAATGAAGAAAAATTGTCGTTTGAATGGTAAAGAAAACATAGATTTTCCATTCAGATTTACGGGTACCATGTTTCATACCGCGGGCTATCAAACGCATTAAGCATACACTAGTTCTGGGTAATCTACAAACGATAATACACCTAATGCTTGTACCAGCTTGTGCTACAACATATACTTGTGACTACAGGCTATGTAAGCTTACAGCAGGCAAAGAAAATATCTTGATTTCTTTATATCCTTTTACATTTCTTTCCGTTTCATTGGAAAGGAAATGCAGGCTTTAGCCCGTTTATGATGTGACTGTGTATAAAAAAGGAAACACAAAATCTACAGAAGTCGACCAACATGACCAAAGGCTTTTTGATAACTTGTGCATTTTTTGGTGTAAATCTGAAACCCATGCTACACATGCAGGAGAGAGAGAGAGAGAGGGGGGGGGTAGTATGGAGATAGAGACATGATAGAGGAAAGAGAAAGAGAGAGAGAGAGGAAGAGGAGGATCTGGAGAGAGAAGTATGGACATATATAGAGACAGGGAGAGAGCTAGAAAGAAGTATGGAGAGAGAGAGAGGGGGGGGGGGGAGAGAAAAAAAAGGGAGTGAGGAAAAAAAGGACGGTTACGTAAACAAATAATGCATACCTGCTTCTAACTTTTATACATTACTTAATTGCTGTCATATGGCGAAAATCATAGAATCATCGACGGAAAATCGCCATTAAATCAACGACAGTCATCAATTGTACATTATGGTTTCTTCCTTTAAAATCTTTTGTTTGTCAAAACTCATATAAAGTACCCTAAATTAGCATTCAACGAGAGAAACAATGCAATATGGCTTATGATTTTGGACTTAATGGATTTTGACGATAATTATATAAAGTAAATAAAATTACGGTGAGAGTGTGGCAAGACTTATAATCCCTAACACATATCTTGACAGAATCTTTATTATGTAGTCAAAGAATGCACACCAATGGAAAACATTAAGTCGCTGGAATACACAAACATACAAATCATAAATCAATTGAAGAGCCCGTCTTTTTATTTACAGTTTCAATTTATCATTTTAAATTGTCCAATCTTTAAAAGTATTATCATTGACTTACCAAAGAAAAACGAAAATGCTAAGAAGCTTTTTGAGGTATCTCCAGGTAATATTTCTTTCTTTAATTCGATATACTATAACTATAATCTACTTTATTCTGTCAAAGGACATATATTTTTGCATTTGCTAATTTTGTCAATAAAAATGAAAATACTCTGCTATTTTACGTGTATTCTCACTATTCTCGGCATATATATTTATATGCTGCTATGAAACAATTTCACCAATATGTTATTCCCAATCTTTTCCTTCCTATTCCGCAAGTACATTACTGGTTTTTCTTTATGACTTTTGATTTCAATTCGTCTCTCAGAAACATTTTTAATTTTTCTTTTTGTTCGTCTTCCAACCTCAGTCTGTCGAGTTTTGTTTTCAGGGGGAGAGTGTCGAAAATTGATTGAACGAATCGACATTCTTGATGACTTTAAAAATATCTTCCGGCATGAAGACTCATTGAAAACTTGTTTTTCCTACAGGCGAAAGAGATTCGAGTTATCCAAACAAAATTACCCAGTGTTGTTCTGCTTGTTCAGCTTCAACCCATTCTACAGGAATGATAGATTGCAAAGTGGAAATAAAACGTTTTTGTTGGTGAATACCGGGCTGGTTTCAAGAATCTCTTCTTGGTCTTGGTGTCTGTTTGATCTCCTCTTATCTCCGTGTCGCATTTGTCTCTCTTGAACCGTCGAGCTGTTGAGGCTGTGGGCGACGGTACAAAGACGCGACAAGCCACCACAAACCAGCAGTGCAGGCGAATGAAGTGGACATAAAGTCTCGAGGAGCCTGCGAGTGAGTGCAGTTGGGAAGGAACGGCCGAGAGATGAGGCTTTAAAGGTGTTTACGCGAATTTCTAAGGCGTACCAGCTTTTGCACTTTAATGGGCAATAATGATGCCGAGAAGTAAAAGAAATTGCTGTATAAGGAAATATTATTGAACCATTTCGTTGTTAGATCCCCTTAAAAGATTTTTTTTTAAAGTGTTATGGACTCTATGTATAGGAGCTTTAAGCGGTGCTGCGTTGTAAAAAAGTAATAAATGAAAATAAGTTGAAAAGTGCTTAAGATTTACATTTCCTTATTTGTTGCTCTGCCTCAAGGATTAATCAAAACTCTTTTTATCCAATAACGTTAGAGAAATTCTACTTTTAACTCAACACTGCACTTGTGAGTTTTCAATTCAACATGGCCAACTCTTAACCTTACCCAGATAGGCGTATATAGAAGACGCACAAGTGAATGATTTAATGTACATTCCTTGTCTAGTTGAAGGGGTTACATATTCTTTATTGCACAACGGAAACATAAATACATACATCTAAACACAACATGATCTAATTGGCATACATTGCAGCCTTCTTCGATTTATTCGTTTTCTTGCTATTAAAGGATTTGATTGATAGAGAACGATTGTTTTCTTGATCTATGACATACAGTGCTCCGGCGACAATTGCTCTGAGGTTAATATCCAACGCACACTAACTAAATTCAGACCTTCAGCTTTGGACCTACTCTAACCCTGAACGTAAATCTAAGACTTAATTTGAACCCTAACATTCATCTTTCTGGGCCCAGTTTCATGAAACTTGCTTTCACTAACAATTTACAATAACTGTTATAAGCTACTGAAATCCTTGCATCTGATTGGCTGAGAGCAAATTTGTCGGTAAAAATCACTGACAAGACATTTGATGAAACGCCCCCTCTGCAAGAAATAAAACCCGGAGCAGATGTCCTCTCACCTTTATTTGAGTTATTTTAAAGGCCTTGTCAGGAAATGGAAGAAAGAACACAAAAGATTTGAACGTCTTGTATTTTGGAAGATTCATCCACAATTTAACAAAACAACCGAGGCGAATAATGAAATATATATAAAGTCAGATTATTACTTTCGTTCGCCTTATAACATATCGATGATGTATTTTGATAAATGAAACATTGATGCACAGTTTAGTGCTCAATACCTATAGAGCATTGCATAAATCATTTAAAAATAATAAGAAGAAGAATATCGATCTGAGTTCATATTAATCCAAGCTGAAACTTTGTCTTTTTAAACAATTCAGCAGTGTTATAAGGAATCAAACGGTTCCAGTACTTATTGATTAATGATAAATAGGGAAATGAGTTATTACTTTAAAACACCGAGCAATCGACTGTCGGGATGTTATACACAAAGTCTATGGCGCCATCATTGAGCTAATGGAAAGGTCACGTGTAAAAAGTTATCCTTTTATTGCTGCAATTACTTTTCATCTCAAAACTGACAAAAATGTTGTTTCATGTTTTAATGCGAGTATATTTTGTACTACATATACATATTTCAGAAACATGTGATAAGAAAAAGCCTGTCTCCGAATACACAGTACTGGAATATCTATTAGATCGACAGTCCACGAGACAGACAAAACTGGTCTGGTTAACCCTCGGAAAACTTGTCAGAAGGCCCGCGAGGATGACATCAAGTGTGAAATGTGCTTTTATAGGGCTAACCCAAACTGTGCATTAGCTTTAATACGATTTTAAAGCCTTGCACTTCCATAAACAATGTATGTACGTCCTAGATAGAGACATCAGGAGAATGCATGGAATTTATTTCCTGATGACAGATTAATGTTAGCTGGGTTGGAATAGATGACCCATCAGGTCAGCTGTTTGGTATAAGGTGTACCATAAATAGGTACATGAACTGTACATAGAAAAGAAAATCAATTGTAACTACCCTAATGGCAATTGTTAGAACTTCTGTCATTCTGCCATTATGATATATATATATATATATATATATATATATACATATATATATATATATATATATATATATATATATATATATATATATATATATATATATATATATATATTGTAAATGATGCGATGTTTGATATTATTGTCATATAATGATTAAGATATATGTTCAATCAATCATAGTAGTAAGAGGATGATAATACGCTCAAAACTGAAGCTTGAACAGAGTAGTGCCCGTTCTAAGCAGATCAGAGCAGAGAATATCCTTGACTGGATACATGGTGCTGAGGAAAACATGCTAGCTCTTATATAGACAGATCCGTCCCCTTCTTTACAGATTTAAAAAAAATATCGCTATCTGAAAAAATCGTGATCTATAAGAATGCACATTAAAAGAAAGATTAACTACTCAGGTGTACCTCACTAGCAGAATGTCATAACCTAAGCGGGGTTTTTGAGGTAGGCGTGTCAGCATGAGAATGATATTTGTGATTAGGTTACTTTTGGTTGTGTCGTACAACGTTTGATTTCCATAACGAGTTGTCATCTAATGAAGATATCAAGTAACTATAGTTTTAATGACATACCCTGTACGAGGTGTAACGAAATCTGGTCTGTTAAACTCATTCAGCACTGTTAATAACACGTAATGGTGCTAGATCGCCCTGAACATGTAATCAACGCATGGATAAACGTATAGATAAACGGACATCTTCTCGGATCGCGTGTTGAAAGGTGCTGCTGGTTGGGGGGGGGGGGGCGGGGGAGGTTGGGGGTTGGTAGATGATTGGTCTCTATTGTCATCGAACCTAAGGATAGAATCTAAACAATAGAACAGAGATGTTTCTATTCAATAATGATGCTTACAAAACTACCATAAGTGAGTTTAATCCTAAAAACTACCTCATCCAAGGGAGGGAGGGAGGGAGGGGGGGGGGTCAAGGAAACCATGTAGTTTGCAGGCACAAACCATGGTCAGTCGTAAAAAAGTGTCTGCACTGTAAGACTACCATGGGCCATGTACTATAGCTGCTCCTGTTGTTGCTGTTGTTGTTTGTTTTTATTTGGCAACCAGTCAAAACTGACCATTTTTACCACATATATTATTTTAAAATTCTAACAATTTTTTTTTTCCTTTGAAAAGATAAAATGTATTTTTTTTTCCAACTATAGTTATGAAAATAAGAAAAAGAAATCATATTACTCGTTCCAAAAACATTTTTAAAAATACCATCCGCTAAAACGGACACTTGAGCACTTTTCCCACCTTTTCGGAGATCTTACCAATCATCGAATTACGTCTCTTTGATTTTCAGCCAAACGAAATTTGACCTAGGTCACTCAGGCATAGGGTGGGGTGTGGTGAGGGTGTGGTGGGGGTGTGGTGGGGTGTCAGTGATAGAATGGCTATATACTGGGGTGATAATATGACCGGTAATTTTGTATTAATTTGGTAAATTCAATTAACACTAGAGCGGTAAGGCAAAAAATGAGGCTAAAGTAATGAAAAAGTGCAACGATTGGTTAGTTATTTTCAAGAATGCTAATAGTCTACCATTATTAGGTTAGCTTACATGGGCCCTCTTGCATAAAAAGTTGCGATTAAACGCAACTCAAAAAATTAAACGCAACTCGATTTTCAACCAATCAGGATCGCGTATTTGGGACTTGCGTTTAATTTTTTGAGTTGCGTTTAATCGCAACATTTTATGCAAGAGGGCCATGTACATGTATACTGCGTATCCCAGAAGGTAGCTGAATTAGGCTTCTCTCAAGACAGAATGATTTTCTGATAAAGTGTCAAATTAGGGTCTGTACTTGCAGACTAGGAACCATATGCCACATCCCCCACTTCCCGCCATCTGGGTAGAGTTTCATCAAGCGTTTTGTCAGTGATTTTTACCGACAAATTTGCTCTCAACCAATCAGATGCAAGGATTTCAGTAGCTTATAACAGTTGTCGGATAAAATCATTGACAAAACGCTTGATGAAACGCTCCCCTGGCATACCTTAATTTTAAAAAAATAAATAAAAAGGAAAATGAAACAAAACAAAACGCTAACAAATTTGTTTGCGCGCGCGCGCGTGCGTGTGTGTATGCCCTCGGCAAAATTTGATAATTTTTGTTTTTGTTTGTGTTTGCCAGACATTTTGCACCCTGATGACCCAATGAAAATATATTACTTTTTTTGCTTGCTTTTTTGTTCTTAAAACTTATTGAGAAATGCGCCCCGACAAATAATCCTGGATCCGACACGAATCCCCCCCCCCCCCCTCCCCCTGTCCTCCTCACTCTCTCTCCGATCAGGTTTCAATTAAAATGTGCATATAAATGTCCATCAAGTTATCCTCAAACGAACAAAAAAGGATCAAATCGAATCGATAATGTACATGAAAATTGTAAGATTAATATATTGGTGATTATCTTACATTGAATCTTTCACAATATCATAGGGAAATAGCATCATACTCCTTGTCTACAGCCTTCCTCACGAAGTACATGAAGGTGACAATCATTTTTGGTGAGCGCTTATTGTGCGGTAAGACACATTCCTCCTTAACAAACAACGCAATAATATGATTAATATGAAAGAAATATTTATGAGCAATAAATGCAGTAATTCAACACATTTTCAACTGAACGTAACAATAAAGGTAAACAACATATTGATGTAAGCATTACAAAAAAAGGAAGAATAAATTCCAATGATGACATTATGATGCCCTGTTTTCCTTTCAAATGACTAAATATAGATATTGAAAGACGCTTTTGGACAGGCAATTCCATTAAATCGATCTAAAATTAAACCTTACAGGCCTTCATCATTGATCACAAACAATGTTTTTGCGTGAGGTATTATGTCACCAGGGCCTTTATATTGCTCTAAAAAATGAATGAACCGGCTGATATTTTCGTGATTGATTGAGGAACAAACATTTCCGTTATCAAATTCTCTCCTTGCCGTGGGGAAGACGCCCTTTTCTAACAGAAAAAGAGTCCTCCTTATCAAGCAAAATGTCGAGTCAACCTTCGAAAGGATTGTTATTGGAAGACAAAAATGAATTACTTTCAAAAATGGATGCTATGCAACCTAAAATAGATGATAAAAATTCATCGTCGGAAACCAAATTTAGGGACTAAAAATACGAAATAAGCTAGATGCTTCAATGATTTCCGTCTTCAATTATCACAAAAATAATATCATGAATCAAAACTGAAAGTTGAACCTTTTTTAGTAGATTATAAACGTATATATACACCCAATGTGTATTTAATTTCTCGAAATCTCTCCAATTGTTTGTCAACAAACAAAGTTATTTCTTATTTTCATTTCAATCCATGGACCGAGTCTTCCATATAATACTTTTCATGCCATTTAAGGCATTCAAATAATTGATGAAATTTAGATTTTAAGTTTGCATTTTTTATTCTAATTTCATATGTTGAAAGTGGATATATATAAACACACCTAATGGCAAATTCATGCATTCGTGGAAAAAATGCAATTAGCATTTCAAACTTTCTACGTTTTTTTCATGTGTCGAATAAAAAGGAAATAAAAAGGAAGAAATACAAAACAACAGGGCCCTGTTTCATAAAACTTGTTATCGATAATAAGTTACAATAACAGTTATAAGCTACTGAAATACTTGCATCTGATTGGCTGAGAGCAAATTTTGTCATAGATTTGTTGAAATTGTTATTGATAATAACTTTTAGGAAACAGGTCCCTGGTTTAATATGTTTATGCAAAAGACATGTTTTAATATATTTTAAACATTTTCATATTACACTGATCCAGTCGGACATAATAAAACATTTTTAATCTTGCATGTGCATTTGGTCGTCCAACTTATTTTGGGTTTGGTTGCTTTAGAAAGAATATTTTATCCTCAGATAGAGAAAGGGTATAAAGAGAATGATATGATCAAGAAACCCACCTTCATCTTCAAGATAACTCTTATGTTTAAAGAAGTTACTATTTTGCTTTCTATAGTGGCTGCTAATTATTATGCAATCAGTGCTTATTAGAGACCAGAAATCGGCAGACGTTTTAAGTACTATTGCAGAAGGGAAGGGAAGACAAAAGTCTGCAAAACGCATTTTGAAACTTTAGAAATACATCATGTTGTGTACTGGTAAAATTCGCTCGTTTGCAAAGTCTAACTCACACAGATGAGCTCTTATTATAAGACATTTAAAAAAGATTGCTCATAGATCATCTTCACATTACAGAAAGTGTTAAATAAAATTACGCTTACATTACAATGTTTGTCAAAACAAATTCAGAATACACTTAATATGAACATGCAGAAAATACTGAACACCATCTAGCACAAATATTTCTAGCTGCCGTACTTAATATCATTAACCCAGTTTTGCCGAGTTATCCTTATAACCTGAGCAACCAAGGAATTTATCCCTGCGAGGTACCAATTTACTTCACCTGGGTGAAGAGTGGCAAATGTCCATTAATGTCTTGCCAAAGAACGTAAATCCGGTGACAGGAATTCGAACCCAGTATATCAACAAGGTTTTAGATGTCTGGTGAGGCCATTTTTTCTTCTTCTTCTTCTCCTTCTTCTTCTTCTTCTTCTTCTTCTTCTTCTTCTTCTTCTTCTTCTTCTTCTTCTTCTTTCTCTTCCTCTTCCTCTTCTTCTTCTTCTTCTTCTTCTTCTTCTTCTTCTTCTTCTTCTTCTTCTTCTTCTTCTTCTTCTTCTTCTTCTTCTTCTTCTTCTTCTTCTTCTTCTTCTTCTTCTTTCTTTTTGTTGCATTTTACATTAAATATACAAAAAAATCTTCCAACGGGATTGGCATGGGAACAAAAGAAAATGGTGGTTCCTGTGCGCACATTAACACATTTATCTATTGTAAGTGTCTGCTTACAGATTCCTTTGACCTTTATTCATATTCTGCTTTTGTAGAAAAAAAAATCACTAGAATCTTTCTAAAAGCTAGAATTAAAAGCGGATGTTTCCTTAACTCAACACATCCCACAGCAATGAACACTTGGAGATCGATATGCACGATTTGTATGCAGAGTGCATTGTATGTCGCTATGTAATGTGTGCATTCATACTTAAGTCACGTACGAGATGACCGAAGAAAACAGAATGTCACTTTTTCGAATGTTTATATGTCGCAGAGCGCCGTAGTGTTAATCTAATTTATGCAACTCCGCTAAAAGCCTTCGATGTTTAGGAGTTTAGATCAATGTAGAGTAAATTTGACAAAGCTATGTCATCAATCATTTTTGCAACGTCTGCTAGCCTTTCCTGTGTCATTTTAATCATGTAAATTGTCAGACTGAAAACTTTGTTTCATTTCGAGCTGCGGGTACATTTAGCGGTGTCAATCTTGTATCCTAAAAGCACAAATCACCCATGTTTATCCGAGTCTGCATCTTAACATACCTGTATATAATCGGTCTGGCAAAATGATGTATGGAATCTGTATTTTACTGCAATGTTTGTGTAAAGTTTGCCTTTTCTATTGAGTTGTGCAAAGTCCAAGCATATGTCAGCTCATAGCAACTTCGTTGGAGGCAAATGAAAAATCCACTTATAAAATATATCTACTGTAAACAAGTGAAGTGTCTGGGATGTCCTTCCGTGCATAGTCGAAGATTCTTACCTGGTGTTTCTGATGTAAACTGACCATTTCTCAATAAACTTATCGAATGTATTTGTAAATCATATTTATAAGAAATGATGTCTTCAACCTTGCACATTATTGAAGCAAAAATTTCTTCTCTATCCACATGAAGAGATAAAAAATGCATGTTTTTACATCAAACAGGTAATTTATCTTAAATGCAAATGTAAATCTAAAATCTAAAATCTAAATCCACCTAAATACTCCATGTGTTTCTTATAGTTGTTAAAGATTAGAATTTATTTCAAATTTTCAATATTCTTTCTCTTTAGGGAGACAAACATTTATCAATGATGGGTGTTAGGAATACTTTTTTGAAAAATTATTATTTATATTTTTAAGATTTTTAAGGTTTTATTTATTATAATCAACATATGTACAGGTTAATCAAAACAAAAATCAACTAGAAGGTTTTATGAATACTTGGAAGTCAACTATTTGATATTAAATTTATAGATTGTGTTGTTTTTTTCCTAGAGATTAAAAATATCTTCATTTTGCTATGAAGATTTTTGAAAAGCAAATGTTTTGTTCATATATGTTTGGTATGTTACTTTAACAAAAAAAATACGTATATACCCAAATGCTTCTGAAGATAAAAGTTTTGTTTAGAAGTGATTTCAGAAAATATGACTCTTTTCTTTTCCTTGGAAAATTGTTTATCCATTTTTGTCTGTACTGTTGTCAGTAGTATATTCCTTTTATCAAAAGCTTTCCAAAAATAGGCTATTTGTATTGGATATAGTTTGCATGGTTATCCTACTCTCCAATCTTTGGTTTATCGGATATGGTAATTTGTTTTTAATTGTAAATAGTACACTATCTAAGATTATTTCCTGATGATATTTTTGTACGAAATATATCTAGGAAGCTTAAACCTGAACTCATATTCGGAGGGTATGAATTTATGCCGCAGATTGGAGATCTTCACATCTCCTGTGCTGTAAATGTGTCTGCTACATCAACTATTTTACTAATTATGGGCTGCGTGATTATTAAACACAGGCTGCTTTTTATGTTGACAAACTATTCAATTTACAGTCAATAGTATGTTTACACGCTCACCAATTAGACAAATGGCCCATCGCAAAAAACCAACTGTCTACCTCCAAGCTTTTCTCTTCAAGGCCAAATCAAATTGGCGCCTTTCCCCGTTTTCTTTTTTCAGTCCAGGTGGCGTTTCAATAAATGTTTACGAAGCGGTAGGCTTGAAGGCTCAAACAATCGCGAGCAAAACGTTGTATCATATTTCAGGGATTACGTCGTAATGATGATGTATCAAGTAACCCCCTGAAATAATGCCCATTTATTTGACCGGAGGGACAGAAGCTATCCGCGAAAATCACTTTCCCTTTCGGACAATTCCTCAAGGAACAAAACTATTAGATTCAAAAAGAAAAGTAAACGTAGCGTCCGTGGTTTTTTTTCTTTCTTTTTTTTTTTCTTTCTTAACATTAAGATGCCCGATCCTTCTTTTTGTTTACCGCTTTGCAACTTCTGTTGGTTTTCTTGAGGTATGCCAGTATACCCTAGAATCAAAGCGATACTGTTTCGTTTTAACATTAACAGATAGTGCAAAACAAACTACTCGCCTGAAGAATTCATTCTATGAGTTCAATACAAAGTTAAAAGCTAAGATGTTATACATCTTGATATTCATTTTGTGATGAAAAAACCGTATGTATACTGATATGACCCGGAACTCTGCCTGGTGCTTTACTTTTATAATGGCGTTCGTGGATTGAATCTAATTGAATTGTATCGGTTTATGAGTATTTAAATGCGAATTACACATTCACTTTTTACTTCATCTAAGATGTATAACGTAGAGCTTCATAGTATTGTTTTGAGTAAAGGAGAATTTGAAAAATTGAAACTATATTACATGAACAAATGTGAAATCCCAAATGTATTAGAAAAATATGAATTGTCCTTAATAACATTTCAAAGAGTATATTCTCTTTGAACATGTTGAAGATTAGGTTTAAAAGGCATTAGCTGGTCTCCTTTTTGTAATATATTTTACAATTTTATTCTGTAAATTCACAAACCATACGCTTCAACTTAATGTATGGCAGAATAGTGCGGTTTACCAAATATGCCCAAGCAATGCAAAGCAACAGTGATTTACGTTTTTGTATTGGTGCTAGAAATATTGCGTGTTAACCAAATGTATTCCAAACTGTGGAATTTAAAATGGAGTGACTAGTATAATAACGCAACCAATGCGGAAAGACCAGGGCCCTGTTTCATAAAACTTGTTATCAATAACAAGTTACAACAGTTGTTGTAAGCTACTGAAATCCTTAAATCTGATTGGCTGAAAGTGAATTTGTCATAGAAATGAG
The DNA here is from genome assembly GCA_025618425.1 of Heliocidaris tuberculata. Classification (NCBI taxonomy): domain Eukaryota; kingdom Metazoa; phylum Echinodermata; class Echinoidea; order Camarodonta; family Echinometridae; genus Heliocidaris; species Heliocidaris tuberculata. Next base: position 12,618,406 of record CM046839.1, read on the forward strand.
GCAGTTGTTATTGATTACAAGTTTTATGATACAGGGACCTGGTCTCTCCGCACTGGTTGCGTTATTTTACCAGTCACTCCATTTAAAGTTCCACAGTTTGGAACGCCCATGCAGTTAATCGTAGAACGCCGCTTTTCCACAGACTAAAGACCTCTTCAAAATGCAAATACAAGTGTGGAGACATTCAAAGTTCATTATTCCGCTTACATGGCTTATGTAGGGCACACGGCGCCAAAAAAGAAGTAAAGGGAATGAAGAAGAAAAGCGGCCATGCCGGCGATTGTGTGGTACTCCAGAAGATACGAAGGAGATGTTCCTTTAATAACTCAATCAGACTGCTGAATGCCTGCAAGGATACGGGGAGCATCAGATTAGCGAGTGTTCAGTTCTTTATGGGATTCACTCGAGTCATTGCAAAATCCAATTGAATTAATATGAGTCTTTGCTAACATTAGCGACCCCATTTAGCACGCGTTATCCAGCGATCCTCTGAACGACTGCCAGCGTCTTGGCCTGATCCTCTGGGAGTCCTTGAGTTGGTCAAACCGAGCCAATTCCTGGCCCACCTGTAAAGATGTCGACTATTGATTGTCAAGAAGTGTTGGGTAGTATTTCGTTTCAATGGTACCTGACAGACAACGTATGTAATGTTTGCAACCATCACTTTTTTTTTCTATTTTGCAGGACGAATGAGTAAAAGTGTTTTCGTCATGCCAGCACAATAATCACTGAATCTGATCTTTCTTTTATTTATAATCAGGACGCAATGTTAGCTCTAACGCATCATTCTTTATTCATGTTCTTAAAAGCCCCTATTTACATCAAGGGGCAGTGACGAATGTCCATCTAAAGTTTACAGTACATCAGCTTTTTATTCAGGGGGCACAACGGACCCTTCCTCTTTAAAACCAATGTAGATTCCTTAATGGGAAATGCGCCCTCTCTAAAATTTTCGATCGAACAAGCACGTGAAAAATCTAGTAACTTATGTTTTGCTTGATAGAGATTTGTTGGTATAGTGATCCTCCTTTCACAAAAACCTGGTACCGCCCCTGCATACATATCAACGCCCTTACCCATAATGGAAAAAAAAATTATCAGATTTTACGTTAATCCTGGGATTCAGGGCAAATGGACTCTTTTATGGTTGATCGTAGGACTATGTCTGTTGGCATGTTTATGCCTATGCAACTCAGCTGCAGTAAACAAAACTGTTACGACGATAAGTATTTTGAGATTGTTTACCGTCCTTTTAGTGAGTCGATTCGTCCACTCTCTCTCCACCTCTCTCTTTCGTTTTCACTCTCTCGGTGTCTGTTCTCGTCTCTTTCTCTGCTCTCTCCACTTTACTTTTTTTCCCGCCTTTGTCAGAATGCTGGTCACGTGCCTGGAGTAGCGATCGTCTGCTAATGATTCCGTGGCGGGGGAAGAATCGATTGTTTTTGGTCAGGGCGGTGTGTGTGATTGCTGGAAAACACAAGTAGATCGCTGACGGTCCCACCCGTACTCTGACCTGTTGCACAATTAAAGTCAATTAAATTGATGTTAAAGAGAAAAAAGAAGCCAAAAAAAAAAAAAAAGCATGAATGGAACGAGATGTCTTATGTCGTTTGTAAGATCATCAATTTGCTTAATACATTCTAATTACATTTGGGGAGACGAGGGGTTAACTCTACGTTTTTAATTATCTAGAATACAGTGTTTATAGATCAGAGATATTAGCAATGTTTTTTGTTTTAATTCAAAAGATGCCTTCTGGTTGAAAATAAAACAAAAACACCGGCCATCGGCACAGCTTGAGGTCATTCGCCTCCAAATCATGATAAAAATAATCACGGTAGTGTTCACCTATTGAGCGGTCGGTGCTCTTGAAATTAGGTTTCGTCACCCCCGTTCTTGCTGAAATTCGTCCTCCTTTCTTTGAACTTTGGGTGTGAAATTTGCTTTGTGTTCTTGATAAGGTATGAATTCCCCCCTTTCATTTTAACCCCATCCCAGGTTCATGTTTTGATTTCATCTGGATTTATGAACAAAAAATCTTACTTATACTTTTTACGCCTTATAATATAAATAGGCAAAACCTTGTGGCTTATTACATTTTGAAGTGATCTCGGCCATTTCGTGATGTCAAGGGCACTGGCGTGGCCGCTAAGTTTGAACTTCGATATTTGGCACAAATAGTGAGGTTTGAAGCTTAGATTCTATGCCTGCGGCATATATCAGACTAGCCTTTCGCTCTTTCTAAGAAAAAAATGTTACACTTATTCTTAATGCAATTCACACTTTATAGCATAACCCGATTAACGCTCGAAGCATGGTAAGAGGAGAAATGATTTCACGAACGCTCTTTGCAATTTGACTTAATTTGACGCGAAGTTTTGCATTCGAGTTTGTGTGATTCCTTTTTGACTTGTAGTCAATTTGTGACGGGAAGCGAAAAAGAGAACTGTAAATTTACGTATTTTACACACATCTGCCATTTCAGCTTTTAAAAAAATCTTTGCTTTCATTCGAAAATGGCAACAAAGAATGAAAATTAAATTTTTAAAATCCCTTTCTACGTTTTTTGAGAGTAGTGTTTGTTGTCTGTAAGATATATGTATTGATTCATACTGTAATTCATGAATCGTGATAACATTCCTTTTGTCACCCCCCCCCCAAAAAAAAAATCCTTTATCACCTATCTGTTATTTTGTGTAATGACTTTGCTCTAGTTGCTGTTGAATTTATTACCCCATGTATACTGAGAATTAGACAGCCCCTGGACCGGTCCTGGGGCGGTCTAACCCCCAGTATAAATTGGGTGCAATGTTTATGATGACAAAAGTAAAGCGCCCTGATTAAAATGTTCCATAATTTGTAAATAACTGTACATATTCATGGACCAATTTTGGGTGAAGAATAATTGATACAGTAAAAATGACATCTTCCTTTTTCCCTGCGCTTTCTTTTTTTAAGTACCATGTGTTAAAGTCACGCGTTTGTTCATGATATAATCCCAGGTTTTATGTTTTAGGGTCATTCGATGTTCTTGGCGCACTCGTGAGCTTTGGTCAATTCATCTCAATTGAATTAAGACACAAACCCGCTCTACTTTTGATATTCATCATGTGCTATTGATCGCTGAGACACGCTACAACATCCCAATGGGAAAATCGAGAGAAGTTATTTAATATTTGGCGACCTGAATATTTCTTGGCCTTTTTAGCTCTCTCCGCGGTCGTCCTTACTCCAACTCTGCTCGTCTTGCCTTTCCCAGAACAATTACTTTACAGTTTTCATCTTTTTCTCCCTTTCTGTCTTTCCTTCCTTGTTGGTTTATCTCGTCAATCTGTTTAACCCCCATTTTCTTTGTTTATTCCTATGCCTGTATGTGTGGGTAGATGAGGGTCAGTGTGTGCGTGTGCTGCCTTTTCGTGTTCCTGTTTTGTCCTCATTCCATATATTTCCCTTGCAATCTAATTTTCCCTATCTGCGGATATATTTTGGGAAGGTGATAAACAATCTCCATTGTCATGCTTGTTTACATGTTTCTCCACATTTCTATTTATCTCTCTCTCTCTCTCTCTCTCTCTCTCTCTCTCTCTCTCTTTCTCTCTCTCTCTTTCTCTCTCTCTTTCTCTCTCTCCCTCTTTCTCTCTCTCTCTCTCTCTTTCTCTCTATCTTTTTCTTCTGATTTATTTAGAAGTGTAAAATGCACATATGGGCAATATATCATATGCATCACGCACAATCGGGAACGATTTCTTTTCTCTATCATAGACTAATAATTTTTAAGCAAAGTCCCACTGATTTAGAATCAAAGTGAAAATGCCTGGTAGTCCCAGAAACTTTCTGTGGGTAAAGTTTTCGAAATAGCGCCTTACGTCATTTTGGTATTCCTATACATCACAACAGTTGCAAAAGTCATTCGGAAATTCATTTTCAGTGGCATCTTCGGTGAATTGTAATTTCAGAAGTGACACTCTCAAATTAAGTGAAGAACATAGCACTCTACCACTGTCTACAAGCTGACGAAATTCGTGGAAGTAGTGGCAATTTGAATTACTGTAATGATATTTGAGTATATTGTCTTTCACGATGAAGTCGCGACTGGCCTGGGCAAACAGCATTTAAAATCAAAGCAGCTGACCATCACTCATTTGTTCAATCTCAGAGAATCTAAATTGGACAATGATAGAGCATTTGCATAACAGTCCCCGATTCATGACCAGGTAGTCTTTTTCTTCGACTGACATAACTGAAGGCTTTCAGTATTCTGCAGTTTCGAAATGACTCGTCAGAACCTGAGCCGAGGAATATTATTAGAAACAAATGTTATTCGGTGTCCGAACATTGACTGCATTCAGTGTAAGGTTCAAAATAATATTTGAAGCACGGGAAAATTACTCTATTTTGGACCGAGTTTCCTCTTTTTTGTCCCGACTCGTATCAAAGATTACTACTGCCTCTTGCAGACTGTAAGTAAAATTTTGTAGACCAAGCCGAGTAAACATTAAGTTTACTCGAAATATTAAGCGCATAGGGACATGCTATCCAGCAATGTGTTAAGCACTATAAAAGAACCGAATATTATTGTTATTATTATTAAACATTATCTAAGTAAAGATAAACTCAACTTTTTATTGTTCTCATCTCAAGTGGTAATTTTGAAAATAGTTTGTTCATTTTCTCCCCTTTTTTTTGTGTCTTCCAATTTTCACCTAATTTTCTCTGACTATAAAATTAGATCAATTTCATGAGTTTGCATAACTTTAAAACTATTTACCTTTAATTATGCATGCTAAGCCACAGTAATTCACATTCGATATCAACCAAAATAATCTCAATAATAAACCGATGTAATTAAACAATAGTTTATTTCGTTGCTCTTTTATTACTTGATCAATACGTAATGTATTATGTCTTTTATTCATTAAATTTAATTTGAATAAAATATTGTCTATATTTATTTAATGTCAGTGCAGTACTATTACATATATTTTTTTTCTAAACTGGAAACAACTACTTCCTTTTGATTGAATATAACATGGTTTCTTCTTAAGTATGTATTTTTAATCTGTAAATTCGATGTGTATCAGCTTATAACTGCAATGTTGAATTTTTCAAATAAGCCTAACAAAAACACGTTAAATTAGATGAAAAGTATAGGAGAGAGAGAGAGAGACAGACAGACAGACAGACAGAGAGAGGAGGAAATTAAAAGGAGATGATACGACAGTGAAAGAAATATGAAAGCGAAAGAGAAATAGAAAGAATGTGGGGGAACGAGAGGGGGAGATGAAAGAGAGAGAGTGTGTGTGTGTGTGTGTGTGTGTGTTTGTGTGTGTGTGTGTGTGCGTGTGTGTGTGTGTGTGTGTGTGTGTGTGTGAGAGAGAGAGAGAGAGAGAAATTTTCTTAAAAGTGCAACACTAGTCAAACACCAAAGTGTCATTTTTCAAACATGTACCGTACTCAGATGTAATGTATCGGTTTTCCACTGTGGTGCTCATGTGTGCGTTTTGTTGTTTTAATATCGTGAGTTCGAAAAGCCCTGAAGACTCAAAAGGAAACACAATTTTAGAGACAAAGGGGACAACGAGGCTAAGTGAATTATATTTATGCATTGTAGTGGTTAAGAGATACACTTAGAGTGAGATCGATATAGAGAAAGAGAGAGAAAGACGGGCGTGTACAAATTGTGGACGATGAGGAGATCTAAAAAACAGAGAAAGAGAGAGAGAGAGAGAGAGAGAGAGCGCGATAGTGTGAAAGATTTCGGCATGTATTTTGAATTTTGACTGTATATTTTCCCAGATGTTATGCATACATCAAACATTTGCTGAAATTCAAATATTTTTCTTTTCTCCTTTTGTCCCATCTTCTAGTAGATATATAGGACTCATCTTCACCCTTGTAAACATGGTACAATTAAATGAATATGAGCGCCCCTGGCGAAATCCGAACCATTCAACCTTCAATACCACCCTACTCATTTGCGTTGTAACTGACGTGCACTACTGTTTAATAGCGAACAGCATCCCAAACTCAATCCTTCAGGCGATTCGTGATTGGCTAGCGGAGCAACTATGACAGCATCACGTGACATTGTATACCCTCCCTTTTTCACGAAGCCGCACGCACAGTGCAGATGTCTGCGCGCGAAAGTAGTGAGTCGTCTGCATGTGTATCATAAATGTTGCACGGACCAATTCACTTTTTTTTCCATTTAGTGACGAGTTGCGTCTTTATATAAAGACAGCGTGCAGCACGCAACTCATCTTACTCTGGAAATATAACTCGTGACAGAATATTGTTCGCTGTCATTCTCACATCTGTGTGTGCTCTGCATAACTATGAGCTTAATGTGTCGCTGCTCTTCAGTAGAAAGTTTTATAGAAGAGCAAGTAACAGAACTCTGAGGAATAACGAGAACAAGTCATTTCTTAAAGATAATGGTAATAACACCTTGTACTTTTTTTTTGTAGATCATTTAATTTCGACGCAGAAAGGAAACTTGTGAAAGCCGACAATTTTCTCCTTTGAGATTGCGAAATAACGTCTTACATTTCTGAATGGCGATTTGTTTGTAATCAGCCGTGAAAGTGTTGAACTTTACTTTATCAAGAATGAATATCGAAATGGAGCAGTATCAGATGAGTACGTCAATAATGGTGACGAATGAAGAGATCGAATCGATGAATGGATCGAATGAGACGGTAATGAGGAGTTTTTCGAAAGCGGAGATGCAATGGATGACGGTAGGGATCCCTGTAGTTTACGGGATCATTGTGGTTACAGGTCTCATCGGCAACGGTTTAGTCATTACGGTGCTTCTCAAATATAACAACATGAGAACAATTCCTAACATTTACATCCTCAACCTAGCCATTATGGATTTCATGTTCGTGTTGACTTTACCGTTTCAGGCTGTCCAAGCTGCATACATGGCTTGGCCATTCGGATCGTTTTTGTGTAAACTGATCGTCGGTTGTGACTCTGTGAATCAGTTTGCTTCGATCTACACGTTAACTTTCATGAGCGCTGATCGGTACATCGCAGTGGTGTATCCCCTCTCCTCGATACGGTATAGGACCAAGAACAAGACCAGGATCTTCTGCGGACTGGTTTGGGTGCTCTCTATTCTACTCACTCTACCTACCTTTCTCTTCTACAAAACCAAGACCCAATACGGTGTGACAAGCTGCTATACAGTGGACATCACAGACAGGCAAGCACACTTTTATGCTTATTTCAACCTGGTCTTAGGGTTCTTACTACCTCTTGTAGTAATTCTCATGGCTTATACTACTCTGCTCTACAAGATGTTACGTAGTAACCTTCCCTTGAGGTCAGATGGAGCCTGCAGCGCGGCACAAAGAGCATCCAAGCGGGTTTCTCTCCTGACCATCTCTGTCATAGTGGTATTTTTTGTCTGCTGGATGCCGTTTCACATCATGCAGATATGGCAAGCCATCGGCTGGACCCACAGTACAGCTGTTCGCGTTACCTGGTCCATTGCCATCTGCTGGTGCTACAGCAACAGCTGCTTCAACCCACTCGTTTACACATTCATCGGTGAGAACTTCAAGAAAAACCTGGCCGATATGTGTCCCTGGTGTTTCCCGGAAGCCAGCAAGTTCGACCGGAGCCGCTGTCGCGACAGCAGCACCTACACGCGCGGTGGCACCATGCGGCTGCACAATGTCCACAACGAGTACACGACCAGCCCGACCATCGCCCCGTCGACGACACTCGGCAGCGATGGTTACAGCGAGAACTCACCCAAGATACAAACCTATACCTTCAGCACTTAATCATTCGACCCATCGACATTAGACCACCATCTATGGACGGATTTCACAAATAATGATGTAAAAATAGATTTGAATTGGTCACTTGATTCAACACAAGTGCGTCCGCTTCTTTGGGAGGTAAATTCACTCAAGAGGTTTTAGGTAGTGTTTTCGTGCCTAGTTCATGAAGTCGTTTTAACCTGACAGTTTTCAGGTTTTCAGGTTTTACCGATTTTACAACTCAAAATGAATTTCTCGAGAGCATTATTGTTGTGATGTTATGAGCTCTTTAAACTAGGAGGAATGTGGCATATTTGTGTGATTCCTCGAGGTCTGACGTCCCGATGCATCGATGGATGACGCTAACGTGCGTACATTTCAGTATGGTTTGAAAAGAAAAGCTTAATCCATTTTCAATGTTAAATAGTTGCTTAAAACAGTGCTTTATTAACAAAACTCCAGTCGATTGCTTACGTACTTTTCGTGATTTTTTTTTTCTGAAAGAAGAATGCTCGACCCTTAAACTACTCCTTTGAGCTAACGTACTACTTTTGTTGACCAAATGATTTTACCTATATAATTTGAAATAAATCGCCTTTTTTAATTTTTGTATTCTTTATTCATTGAAACAATAACTAAATAGCTAATAACTCAAGATCGTGGTGTAATCGTACTTTATATTTCCATGATTATATCAATATCTGTACCTGATACCCAAGAGCGGAAGCGAAAGTTCGTGCTATTATTAGTAGGGTAGTGAAATTGTTTGCTTGTCAATGGCGCTTTCTAATTTTTGATAAATTTCTTTATATAGTGAATTTTCTGTTTATCCTGGAATGCTACCATCCTATTAGTTTTACACCTCGATGTCGATTGTAATACCCGACCCACATAGGCGATCTTACAGTAGGATCTGTTTTGCTATCTTAAGACGAAAAAAAAAATATCCAGATTTGGAAAACAGGAATTTAGTGGGATCATTATTTCGTAAGCCGTGCTCTTTCTCTCTTTTGTGGTTGCAAATATTCAACCAAACCGCCAGGTGTTAAAAACAAGGTTTATGTCGGTAATTTGAAGATACTTGTGAAAACGATTCAAAAGAGACCCCTCCATATTTGGAACTTTTGTGAATAGTTATGCCTGGCCCTCTTACAGTAATAATAAAAAAGAGTTTTGATCCCCGTACAATAATACAATCCGGTAATTGGGTATTAACACCCGAAGTTGACAAAAAGGAATGATCGAATGAGGGGATTTATGGAAATCTTTTGCGGTTGAATAAAAACGGAACGAAATACTCTTTTGGTGTTTGATCGGAGTTGAATGCTCATTATTTCATAAACATGCTTATCCACTTTCAAACTCTTAAAGGCTCAGGAAAAAATCCACACTTGATGTACATCAAAAAGAAGAAGAAGAAGAAAAAGGGAAAAAATGATAATTTGAGCGTCAATTCAAGAGCATTCAATTGAATATCTTTAACTACATGTAAATTGTCTGCTGATAACTACTGCTGCCGTCTTCACAGTATACGGTAACTCCATCTAATAACTAAGAGGCCTGCATCTGACCCGACCATTGCTATCACTATCTCTACTATCCCTATACTTCTTTACAATGACTACAACTATGACACCACCCCCCCCCCCCCCCACCACAACCAACCACTACTACTTCTACCACCACCACAACAACAACAACAACTACAACTACTAACTACTACTACTACTACTACTACTACTACTGCAGGAACTACTACGCAACTACTTTTACAACTTCTTCTGCCTCTACTACCACTACTACTTCTTATACTACCACTACAACCACCACTACTAATACTACTAATTCTACTACTACTACTTTTATCATTATTTCTGCTAAGACGACGACGACTACTCCTACTAATGATAATACTTCTACGACTAATACTACGATGATCTTAACAATTACTTCTACTATACTTCTACTTCTACTACTGATACTGTTACTATTACAACAACTACTACGACCCCTGCTACAACTACTACTACTACTACTGTTGCTACTATTACTAGTACTACTATAAATTACTACTACTACTGCTACCACTACCACTATACGAATAATACCACGACGAATTTTACTACTTCTATTACTATTACTACTACTACTACTACTACTTCTACTACTACTACTGCTGCTACTGCTGCTGCTGCTGCTGCTGCTGCTGCTATTACTTCTACTATATTACTACAACTTCTACTACTAATACTACACTACAACTTATTGTTCACTTCACCAATTAACGCTAATACTGGTGGGACTGCATTTTGTGCTTCATTTTCCAATATATTTGGTAGCTGTTTATTTTACCTCTCTGCAAGAATAATGCAAAATTATAACACAACATGTGAAAGTGTTTTTGAAGTACCATTTAATCAATAATGTTGGTATATTATTACTACTAAAATTACACATGACATGAAACTTTTTTTAAATATAATTTATCTCAGTTTTATGTATATTTTTTCTATTACGACATTAAATATATTAGAACCAGATACGACGCATACTACGACAAGGATAACTGCTAATGATGATTTATTATTACCATAATACTGATACAGTAACTATTATTTTCTTTTACATAATTGTTTAGTTATTCGACTATACTTCTTTTGTACCAAGTTTACTATACGATATATACGACGTCTTCTTCCTTATTTTACTACTTGTATTTACAATATACTAGTACTGCTACGTCTACTACGACTGCGTCGACTTACTACTACTACTACTACAACAACTACTACTACTACTTTCACTTGTACTACTTCTATTCCTATACTGCAACTACTTGTACTACAACTATTACAACTACTAGTACTTTCTTCTGCGACTTATTCTACTACCAGTTCTGTCACGAAAACGATCATTTCCACACAGCACCTAACTTACAACTCTCAAAATGTTTTCTTTTTAATGCATTAATACAGACTGCTAACTCGTAAATGGAAGTAATTTCTTATCATCGTAAATTGCCGCATTTTCAATTGGTGCTTTTGCATCTACTTTTCCATATGTCACTGTGTTTGCTGCTGCTACTAAAACTACAACTTTAACTATTGTAATTAATATTACTACTACTGCTGCTACTACTACTACTACCACCACCACCACCACCACCACCACCACCACTGCTACTATACGACTACGGTTATAAAAATGATATAACCATACGACTCCTGATACTATTAAAAGTCAAATGATATTATTGGATCTGCTACCGCTACCGCAAAGGGTGTTATCACGATATCCCCAATAGCATTTGATTCTACTTATGTCAATTGTATCATTTTATAAGACTTTTATCAGTACAGGCATTCGTAGCATCTGTAAGCCTCTTATAATCTATATTACTTTTATATACAAGCAAAGTTCATAGCAAACTTTATCACACTTAGAAACATATGAGTCTGAGAGGTGGCTACAAATAGCTGCTGGTATCCTTCCAATTTACTGTCAGTAAAAATAAATTAGTTTTTAAAAAACAAACTCTTGATGAACCCAAAATGATTCCAGATCATACATTGAGTTATTGAGTTGCAGAGCTGCTTTCATGATCTAAAAATGTTCAAAAACCTGACTTTTAACTAAACCCCTTCAAGCGCTGAGATTTTGGAGTAAAAACCCCAGCTGAAACAAACGAAGCGTGCTTTGAACTAATGACATGCCTTCTATCCCATCCGCCACTGCTACTATTTTAGTCTTAGTTGAAGCCCTTGGAGGAAATTGTAGAAATCCTTGATATTCCTGATACCAGTAATGTGAAATTGGAATTAATAACCCAAGATCTAACAATTGACTGTTACAAATTGTGATTTTTTTATGATCATGCATTCCTATTCTTAACTCTACCGTAGACATGGTAGAAGTATCTCAGGGGTCCGCTTACATATACGACACCCTGTTACTAGGTCTCTCCCGTATAAAACTTAAAACAATACTTTTGATAGAGGCGACCAGGGTGAACGCAGCGGACAAATCCGCCATGAGCGTCGATTCGATCGAGGAACTCTGAAAATGAAATTAGCGACCAATTTCAAGTTTTCTTTTAGCCTGTGGGGGAGTGCAAATGAGGAGCGCATTGCTCGTGGGTTTCTACGTTGTTTTTTCAATGATTCGCTTGCTTTTATTGGAATAGGAGAGAAGGAAGGGGATATGTAATTGCGAACGGGCTGACCGGCTAAAACATTCGAATAGCTAGAAGAACGGCGAGTTGCCCATTAATTGATGAGTCTAGCCAAACGACTGTGAATGGATGATTCGATTAGAAGTGAATTTCTATCGAACAAAAGTCAAGTAAGGAGAACTTGTTGCTTAGAGAGGGAGAGAGAGGGGGGGGGGGGAGAGAGCATTTAGAATTGTCTCTTAACAGTCGTAATCTTTAATCTATTCATTGGATTCAAATGTGGTTGTGTATCATTTTCATAACTAGTAGTATAGTGTTCAATTGTTGAAAAGTTAAATAAGTACAACTGACAAGAAAGCCTAATAGAAGAGTTTAAATTGCTATCTAATTACAAAGATGCCAACATTTCATTAGAACATGTATTGTATTTCCTCTGTATAACATTGAACACAATTACGCTTATTTTTTCCCTTCGGATTTTGTCGTTTTTTATTAGTTGTGAGGAGTAGCTCAAGGATTGTGAAAAATATCAATATTTTTGTACCCGATACAAGCAAATAGACGTGTTTTATCTCTACTCAGCTTGCAACTTTTTCTTCATCATGTTTTTATTGTGAACTACATGACTACTATGTCATCAGTATTTAATGTTCTTGAACACCACATTCGTTGATTATATTTTTATTTTAATATGGAATGATTTTAAATATTATGTAACGTTCTGTCTTCACCTGACACTATCTTAATCATATTCACACCTTATTTAGTGTTTAATATTGCAATGAATTCGATAAAGACAATGTGTTACCCTAGTAAGGCATGATATACTTTAGCAAGATATCTGATATATTTTCTTAGATGTACTGTACATAATGTCAATATAGTATATTATCACAGAAGTGTTTTAATTGATGGGATACGAATTATATGGTATACAAATCACTAATTTTAGAAGTTCAGTATATGTCATGGTAATGTGCTGATTGATTGGGACACATCTGAATGTGTATTGATGTGAAACTGTGGCGTACATTTTTTTCGTTTCGGTCCGTCCGCATTGGTAGTTTCTAAGAAAAATAAAAGGGTATTCATGCTTTTGTAAGCTGGCACAAACACGAACATTCGATTGTCACCAAGCTACATACATCTTAGAAATGTTTATTGTGGTAACATTATGCAGTACAGCAAGTAATCACTTTACATGCGCATAAATTATTGTGTCTAACCGAAAGAAACCCTCACGTTCCATGCTGTAAATTAGTTTTACAATGACTGTCATGCCCGACCTTTCACGAAGCTGTGCCCGTCGGCAGGTATTCCGTTATCAAGTCAAGTCTAGAGTACTTGATGTCTGCACCAATGCTATTTATTACCATACAAACACAACAGGGAAAGGGAGCAATTTAAAATCCAAATTGGGATTTCGCTTTAAGAATTAATCATGTTCAATTTCTATTCTTAAGCAACTTTAACAAAGAAAAACATCGTTCTTCTACATTCTCTACATCTTATAAATCTTGCGCAGCATACGGAACCTATATAACCTATATATGAATCCAACGAACCTAAATCTAGAAAGGTGCATTTAAATGTAACAGATCTCTGGCTGAATTCCTGAATGGTTTTAATTCCATTGTGTTCTAAGTCATCTGCTTGTAAAGAATCTCTTGTTACAAATCCATATGTCAAGATTCGTCTAGGATTTGCTAGGCTATTGAATATTCTATTCCTATCTATCAACTTTCCATATTTCTGGGAAACGGATGAACTATCCAACAAGCGCGGTTTCGTATTTTGTACCGGTCTATGTATTTTATTGGTATCCGCGGAATTTAATGTAATTGTAACTTCTTCATCGATATTGGGTTTCAGTAGATGATGTGTTACTTTGAAGCTGCAGACAAAACATCGAATTGTTTTCTCATGAATATAATATTCCGCTCTTTCGTGTACGGTGTACATGGTGTATAGCTATGCGAATTCGTGATGGGGCATATGTCGAAGTTTGTATTTCGACCTGCCTTACAGGGCGATTGTGACGTATGGCTAAAATTCCAAAAGATTCGTAAGTCAAATCTTCATTCATATAACTTGATATGGTCGCAGGCGGGTAGAAACGCATTTCATGTTCCCGGTAAAACGTACTTATTAAAGGTAGCCGGCTATCATCGGTTCGGATCTTTGCCTCAGGACTGTCCGTGAAGACGCTTGTCATAGACAAAATCAATAAGCAGTCGTGATCAGAAAACTCGCTGGAGATCGTTTACACTGCCAATAGATCTGACTACTATCCCACTTTCACAACAGGCAATTGCGCCACTATATATTGTCATATCAGGAACATAAAAATTAAACAAACTCGGAATGAAGGAATCCATTCATGCACCCATGAGAACAGGCCCATAGATCAAAGAGTAGACTCTTGTAGCCAGAAGCGTGGTTTTACAACATTAAAATGTGTGTGAGTGGGACATTCACGTTCGTGTATTATTGCAATTATAAGTACTTTATTATTGGGAATTCTATTTGCTATAGGCTTTTCCCGAATGTCAATCTAGTTTTGTCCTTTACTCAAATATTTTTTTTTGTATTGCATTACTGATGTCCTTATATTGGTTGATATAAATGTAGTCGTGCTTTGACGAAATCAAAACAAAACATTGTAAAGTGAGTTTTATTGAAGAAAAAAATTGTTGTGCTGTTTGAATCTAGGAACTATTGAAGAAAGAATGGTGCAAAATTGTTATGAAGTGGAAATGCTATTAGTTTACTTTATCGTCTATTTGCAGTGGTTAATTAAAGAAGAGTATAACGAAACAATCTTCTATCATACAACGGTTTCCCCCGAAAATCCCCAGTCATCTCTATCCTATAGCTACTTTCTATAATGCTCTATAGGAAATGAAGATTGTAGCTAAAGAAAATAAGTAAATCTAACATTGAAAAATAGCTGACAACATTTGATATGAGGACATTTAAAAACTTTACCGTAGTATTTGTGATTCGTTTCTGTAAAATGTCAACCAGACTTTCAAGAAGTATCCATCTCAAAACGCAAAAAGCAAATCAAGTATATACGTGAATACTTCACATGATATGTGGCTTATACAAATAATTTAGTTCTACTCTATACAGCATTACAATTACTAAAAAGGAGCATAATGTAATATTTTAGGCATCAGTTGCGTATACATAGTTTGAGCCAGTAAACGCCCCTTCCCCTCAGAAGACCGGGAAAGGAAAATAATTACAAACTTCCGTAGGTCTACGGAAAGGAGGAGGTCGCCCCATCCGGAGAATATTTAATTTGTGGATACGCCGCTGGAAATTACACTTCTCTCATGTACTCATTCATTCGTTTTCATGACCGAGTTGCACCTGGTGAAAAGGATGGTAAACATTACACGATATGTGAATACATTGGTGTGAATGCATTTCGAGTCGGTGTCAAACTGTCCAGTCCAGTGTGAAAATGTCAAAGTTCACTGGTCTTGGAGCATCTCAGTAATTCAGATTCATGTGATCAGTGGCGTACCTACAGGGTGCGTTGGGCACTTGCCCCCAATCGAATGGCAAAGAGAGAGAGAGAGAGAGAGAGAGAGAAAGAGAGAGAGAGAGAGAGCAAGAAAGAGAGAGAGAGAGATTAGAAATGGTACATGTGGAATGTTTTTATATCATTTACCTGAAAAATCATTTCTTCATTACTGATGCTTTAGTTGTAGTATAGTGGGAGCACCGTTGTGTATTGGCGGAGGCTTTTGACCCTCAAAAGAGAATTCCTGGGGTCGATCCTTGCTGGGTGCTCACATCCTTTTCCTTTCGACCCAAGTGTAAATGGGTACCTGTCAATAGACCTGTTCTGTAATGTATTTAAATTTATGCTCATTTCTTCTCTGAGCCCCTAGTGACGAGCTATCCATTAACCTGTTTTTTATGAATGAGCCTCAGTGCTTGGAATCCAGTTTGCATACATTACTTGTTGCTATGTCCGGCAAGCCTCCGGCAAACTTTCAGGTTGTCAAGTACAACCTTTGTTTGAAAGGTATGTATAAAATTTGCATACATTGCCGAAGCGGTCTATTGATGGGGTAATGATAATTACAGGGCCTTCGTGAAGAAACTATTAATGCTAATGCGCTTCCCTGGGTACACAAAATTATTATTATTATTGTTATTATGGTTGTAAGAATTTTCCAAAATACATGAAAAAGATAAATTAATATTATTCAAGAAAATTAACAGGATTTCAAAAACGCTAACTATAGCCTTAAATACATTCATTTAACTAGATTTATATGGAATATACACTTCCGCATGCAATTCATCAAACACGTCATTCGATCTATTAACAATTACCAAAGCCTTTACATTGGAAATATTTGAGACTAATCAGTGTAACTCTCTCTTTCCCGCTGGCACCTAATGCAAATGGCAATTCTGCATTGATATCTGATGCTAATTGGTTACAACTGGAAATTTCAACTGGTTTCAATTCGTACCCTTTAGGGAATATACCTAAACTGCGACCTCCAGTTAGCATCTTTATCCGGTAATGTGCATGGCAACATAAGTATATACGAATACAAATAGGGCACGACTTATAATTCTACAATATACACTTTCACAAGTAGGCTAACAATAGAAAAATAATATTTGGTACTATATTCATCATTTTTGCTTAAAAGTCAAGAACAATTTAATTAAAAAAAAAAAAAAAAAAAAAAACTAACAGAAGTATCACAATACAACATAGACTCATAGAAAAATTCAAATTGCTCCAGAACATCGGAAGAATGCAATATAAAATGAATGCAAGGACTTTCAGAAAACTAACCTAAGGCAATTTCAATCATGCATCACGTATTGAATTGTACTAACGCTTCATTTGCTTATTACATAATCTGAACATGATTTCTTTAGGCGATACAATTATAGGGTAATGATATTGCTCTAGAATTGATTTCTTGAAGTCTTTGCAATCATGCTATTTGATATTGATATTCTGATGATGGAACTATATGTGAAGGAAGTTGTACACTCTGCGAAAAAAAAAATCATATCCAGAACTTTACATTAAAGATGAAATTGACTTCTGTAATTCGGTAATGTGATTAAATTGTGAAAGAAACTGTCTCAAAGCAATTTGGAAAGGTTGGTAATGTCTACATAAGAATACATACTGTGAGGTTTTCGAATCGGGACTGTACACCAGTGACGTAATGAGCTGAGCATAGGCATAAGGGGCCCGATTTCTGAATACTTGTTCGCGAGCGAAGCAAGCGGGAAAAAAAATCGACCTTTTTAAAATGAAAATCTAATTTTGTCATATATCTGGTAGGTAATTTGATATTTTATTTCTTTCCTCTCTTATTTTTTTGTGCTGTACACATAAGTGGCATGCCATGTTCGGTCTAAATACTTCAGCTATTTCTCGTCATATTTCGAATCTCAGGGAATTTGAAGAGCAATCCATTTCAGTTTACATTTCTATCATGATGATGTTCTTCCAAACGTACATCAATGGAGTGAGAAAGCTGAGATTTTTTTTTTCTCAGAACTCAACCTTCTCTTAAAGCGTTGCCAAGCTTGTCACAATAAAGGCTCCATTTAAGATTATGGTAAGCACCCCTTTAAATCAGCAGCTCCATTTTAGGTGTTTGTAAGCACCTTTACCATTCAAACAGATGCTCTCGAGGTGCTGAAAATGATGTGAAAAAAAAAATGGTGTGAAAAGTCGGAGCATCTTTTTAGAACATTTTTTTTTTAATTCTTAGAGAAGGAGGTAACGGAATAGGGACAGAGTCAAGTGAAGAAATGTGAAAACTAACCTATTTAGTCATCAAGATTTAGAATGAACACTGTACAGGGGAGATAACATGAAAAGAGGTTAAGGTAAAAAAAAAACAAAAAAAACAAAAAAAAAACCAAAACCTTTGAATGTTATTTTAAATAAAATACTAGTTTCTGATTTCCTTCGACCATACTAATAAGATTATTGTCATTATTTTTATTTCATTTCATTTTATTTCATTTCTTTACACATTCATCTTTCAAAAGTATAGTCTCTTGAGCTTCCAACATTCATAACAAAATTATCCCTCGACAATTTTCAATGTTAATCAATACTTCAGATTTTAGTTTTTACAGAGCTAACAAAGCACGGCATTGAAGACAGTCCTGGTTTTGTGTAACGCTACTACTCGTTCTCTTGGCACATTGCGTAGGTCTGGCATTATACACAAATCATTTTAGTAAGACGAATATACATATATATTTTTGCCCAAGGTTTTTATTTTTTATTTTAAAGTGGGTACGGCCCAAGGAGGACTTTACATCATATCCCTTCTCAACTCCGATACATTTACAGCTCCCTTCGGTGAACGCTAGCACTCTATGCAACAGCCTGATGATGCGTGTGCCAGAGGCGATGTATGAAGTGAAAAAAAAGTTTCATGCCTGTACATTTCGGCGCGGTTGACAGTCCACCGACTGAGAAACCCGTGTACGTGGAAATGCGCAACAATCAACACCCACTGAGTTTTTGGAGTATTAAGAAAAGGAGGATCGTCTTAATCCGTTCTCTGCTATTCCTGTTCTCCGTATTTTTATCTTTCTCTATCACTCTCTCTCTCTGTCGCGCTTATCCCCCCCCCCCCCCCGGTCTCTCTATGAATTCTTTACTCACATTTCATCATATGATGCATGTATTTAAATATCTCTGCATTACTTAAAATGTACATGGAATGATATACAGATCAACAAGATTTTTCTTATGTTACAAGTGCTTAGCGTATTAGAGAACTTAAAAACTAAATTTGAAAAAAGAGAAGAGAAAAAAAAACGCCATAACGAAACAAAACAAAGAAAGAAGGGAAGAAAGAAAGAAATAAAGAAAGAAAGACGGATCCATGAAACAGTCCATTATATCAACATTCATTTTTTGAGGAATAGAAATAAAAAAGGAAATAGATGGATTGCAGTGAGAGCATGCAGGGAAAGGAAAAGATTATGAATGACAGGACAGAGAGAAAGCAAAAGAGAGAAAAAGGAAAAATAGGAAAATATAGACAGAGGGAGAGAGAAAGAGATATAGAATAAGAGAGACGGAAACATAAATAGGTAGAGAAAGAGAGATAGACAGAGAGAGTGAGAGGAGTGTGTGTGGGCGGGTGGATTTGAGCGAGTGTGCGTGCTGGGGCAGTTGGGCGCGGGTACGAGAGCATGTGTGTGTGTGTGTGTGTGTGTGTGGGGGTAAGAGAGAGAGAGAGAGGGGGGGGGGCATATGTGTTTAATAGGAAAGTGAGACAACGCGAGAAAGAGAGAATGACAGAGTGTGTGCGGATGAGGGATAAGTGACCGAGCGTGAAGGAGAGATTGAGAGATGTGTACAAAAACAAACGGTGCATAAAAATAGAGAGAGGTAATGACAGGAAAAAAAGTGATATCCATTTTTCACATACCTTATCACTCCATCATTGTAACATCAACAAACAGCATACTGAACACGTGATCAATATGAATAAACGGCAATTTCACCATCATCATAGTAATAACAAAGAGCAACTCGTGAGCTATCTCATTGATTTATTATGATATTTGTAAATTTCGTCGGGGGGAGAATGAGGTCTAATGTGTCTTGCACATTTTTACAGCTTACTCTATTATGTGAAAAATCAAATTCCGTCTTCAAAACTACGTACAAACTAACATAGAGCAGATAAAATTAGTCTACCTCCATACCCGAATATGAGGTAGCAGCTGCACGAATTTCGCAAATATTGATAATTCAAAATAATTTCGGAAAGAGTCATACACTACGTTACTAAATGCCGAAAGGAAGAGAACTAACAGAGTGAGAGAGAGCCAGAAAGAGAGAGAGAGAGAGAGAGAGAGAGAGAGATTAAACAAACAATTCAAATGTATTAAATCGGGTTAATGTTTACGAACATATTGGGGTTAATATGGCCCCTGAGCATCCTAACTTATCCTGTTTCTTTCATGTTTGCTAATTGATTTAATCAAAAACAGCGAACTAGACCATCAAACCCGAAAGACAGTAGCCATCGCAAACGGATATGACATACCAAAGTTTAAAATAAAAGAAATAATAATCAGAATATGGAAGGATTGAGGCAAAATAGCCACATAACGAAGGCAATGCTCTAATAAGAGGATAATTGGCAGGACTTGATCAGACTGGACAATTTCAAAGCATCTCTCAAGCATATCGGATACTGACATGAATATCGGAAATGTTTTTAATCAAGGTTTGTTCACCTACCGTTGCTGGTCTGACAGATTTAATCTTCATTTCGGGGATTCAAGATTGGCGCCAAAGTAAAGACAGGGCTTTGCCTTCTTCATGATGCGTAGAACATTATCGTCTGCTCAGACCTAGAAGGATGTTTTCTCACAATTCATTAATTATTATTGAGTTAACGCACTTCTAGCTCTCAACAGACCATATGAATAATCAGTTCATCATGTTCACTGTCCCTGGAAATTTTACGAGTAAAGCCCAAACATGCTGACATTAAAAATAAGAAATACTTGAGAGATCACAGTAATTTCATCCGATATTGAAGAGAAATTATATCGATGACATATTACGTTATAAATGCCATTTCATTTCTTGAAATTCTTTATGCAATATATATCACTGAAACTGCGTGGAATAATAGTTAGATTTTCAGTTTTACCGCATTGAAAAAAAAAAGTTTTCTAGTAAAAAAAAGAAGTAACATTTAATTTAAGCAAAATAACAATATGAAAAAGAGATCAAAAATAATCATTATGATACATATTACTTTGGTCTGCAATATAACTTTTGAACACGGCATTTATATACTTATTTCGTGGGGTTTTAATATGCATAACTATAGTCAACTTAATATCATGATCTACCAACATACGGTAATTCTTCACTGCATAATAGAACATTTCGGCAAAGAAATTTTACTAGGTGTAGAAGTGTCCGTCACCGGACTGTAGATCACGAGGTTCGGGGTTCTAAGCCCAGCCCGACACTAAAGTCATTTGGCAAGACATTAATCTACATTTGCCGCTCTCCACCCAGGTGTAAATGGGTACCTGATATGCTTTAGAGCTAGTTACTTTGGCGTCTAGGCTATAACCAGGGTAATGATGTCTATAAGTGCCATGAGCGTCACAGCTTGACGGATATGAGCGCTATATAAAGGTCCATTATTATATTATTATCACGAAGAACATGATGAATGGCTTGTCTGCGGATGCTAATTTTTACAGCCTTTGTTAAATTCCCACATACATTTTTTTACAACGTGTTCTAGACGGGACTATAGCTTTCTTAATCAATATTTTTTTCCTGCAATACCGACTTTCACAGCTCTGAATATGGTAGCATTAAAACAAAAGAGTCATGTCTTTCTTAGTCCGTTTCATTGTCTTTATCCAACGTCGTTTCTAGAATAGATAGGCATTTTTGTTTACACAGCGTCTTTTCAGTTTCAAGTACTTTCTAAAGAGCTCCACAGTGTATTAGCGAAATCAGGTTGGAACAAAATTTCACATGGGATAATGTTCATATTGTCCGTAGCTTATCTCCTCTCACGTCACTGGACAATTTTAGAAGATGAATTGATGCATTCCAGGCATTCACTATGAAACTCAACACATTGCCCGACAGGCCATTCATGATAAGTTCCCATGTAACAGATCCTTCTCGGAGAATGAGTGTGATCAGAGAATGTTCCTTGCAATAAAAGCCTCTGACCTCATTCAGACCAGAATTTTACAAAAATCTGGTCAGGTTTGTAATGGTTTTTAACGGAGAGAGAACGTATCATTTTGTGCCCAAATCTCTAACTGACATAACGCTTTTTATTTAATTCTAAGTTATTGTGATCTTCCACTTTTATGTTTATTTATGACTCTTTTTCTGGGTGCAAATACAAGGTGAAGAAAACAACCTAAGCAATGCAATTATTGTATAACATGCTCAAGGCGTTTCGATTTTACCCAGGCTTTAGCTATTAAAGCTACCGATTTTGATGCTCAAAGCATCCAAGGAATTCATTCCTCCTGAGCAGATTCCCATTTAACACCTGGGTGGAGAGTGGCAAATGTGGATTAATGTCATGCCAGAGGACATAAATTAAACTGATATCATACAGAACGTACAAAGAGGAATTTTGGCAGTGGCTACCTATCTATCGCGGGACAGAACGGACTGACTTCCATTAAGCAGTTAATCACGTTATAAGATTTATTTATTTATTTATTTATTTATTACAACCACGTAAAAATTTTAACACAGTTGGATTTTTACAATAAAAATTTGTTCCATCATACACTGAAATATTTAAAATATAAACACATAGGAAGCGAACATTCATGAAATTATATCGCACCAGAAGACATAGATTTACATATTATAATAATAAATATAAAATGCATTTCATCACTCAATTGGGTGACTGGCAAGTAAACAGATGAACCCACCCAAGAGAATGCGAATTGCAAACAAATAATTTTAATTCACTATATCCAAGCAGACTTCAAAAGAATAAATAGAGAGAAAAGAGAGAGAGAGAGAAAGAGAGAGAGAAAGGGGGAGAGAGAGAAAGAGAGGGGAGAAACAGAGAGAGAGAGAGAGACGAAGAGTTGCAGGAAACAGGTAAAACGGGAGATACAATGTAACAAATAGGTCTACTAAGGGGTAGATCATAAAAAATGGAGAAACAATACAATACAATACAACAAATAAATAAATAAATAAATAAAACAATTACATTACCTGACCACATGAAGAAGAAAGGAACTGAGCTATAGATGACTTTATGCGTTAAATCATAAATGGTTGAAAAAGACGAAATAGATGAGAGCCTCCAATCCAAATCATGGCCTTCCTCCTGACAGCTGATACTGTATCTTTGTGTTAATGGGTCACCTCTTCATAATCGTCGTCCCAATCTTGAAAGACGCACATGTCCTCCGTGTCATGTCTCTCGGACCCTGTTGAATTAAACATGATCCATGATCAGGATCTATCGTTTAATGAATTCGAGTAAATCTGCAGCCCTTCATGAGCTAAAGCATTTTGTACTCCTGCAGTAGTTGGTGCACTTGAAACTCTGTAGAGTCTTTGTTCTCGTATGGACGTCAGAGGTCTGCTACATGACTGAAATTGTAGATTTGTAAGATTGGTGGACATGGTAGATAGATTTAGAAAATGTTGAGTATCAATATTTCGACCTAAAATGTAATAAAGTTGGTTAAAAAGAATGATTATTAGAGTCATATCCATTAGTACCCCAAAATAAGCCCTTTCAAATCTGAAAAATGGGATAGCCTTTTTTTTTTTTAATTGCTAGATAAGCCTCCTGCACTGCCCAAATAGTTTTGAACTCCGTATACATCTGTACTTGCTGGCGTCTTATTTTTATGTCTTAATTTCTCGTTTCCGTCAGCATGAGACTAGTAAGGGTGGATATCACGGCGGTAACATGTCGTTTTTCCGAAGGTTCATAATTCAGAAGGTTCGTTTTTCCGAAGGTTCGTTACTCCGACGGTTTATAATTCCGAAAATGAAAAAGGGTTCAGAATTCCGAAGGTTCGTAATTCCGAAAAGTTCTGTAGGTCTCTATTGCATTTTCGGATTTACGAACCTTCGGAATTATGAACCCTTTTTCATTTTCGGGATTACGAACCCTATTTTATTTTCGGAATTACGAACCTTCGGAATAACGAACCTTCGGAGTAATGCATCAGATGTTCGGAATTATGAACCATATTTTATTTTCGGAATTATGAACCCCCCGCTATGGGAAATTTGTGTTTCGGAATTACGAACCTTCGGAATTATGAACCTTCGGAAAAACGAACCTTCGGAAAAACGAGTACCCCCCCCCCCCCCCCCCCCCCCACCCATCATGGCAACCTCTACCTCAGTCAGACCTGCAAACCGACTTCAAACCTTAGCTATTCACGATAATGTAACGTTCTGATCGTTCTGTGGTCGGTCAGCCGTGGGTTTCGTTGGTGGGACAGGGGTGTATAAAAGATCTCGCCTTTCAAACAGCCCTTCAAAACGCTATATGACCCTTTAACACAACCACAACATAGTGTTGTCCGTTCTTCTGATATCTTTAACAGCTAGTCGTTAGTGTAGCAATCGACGGGTAGGGCAATACTACCAGAGACGCCAACCCCGCAAAAAAAAAGAAAAAAAAAAGAAAACGATAATTGATTATCTTCCACACGAAATTGTCATCAACATTAATCAATCTATTAGGGGCCAAAGGGGGGCAGATGTGGGTGATGTAGAGATATCCTTATGAAATGGTTTGATATAGTAAAGGTGGATGCATTCATTAATCAGGCTGCTCATTAAAAGGTGCTTTACTCACAGGTTGCACTGGATCGTTGATCTGAACATGGCAAAATGCCTCCCTGAATGATTCGGGAAGCATTCAAACATCCTTTCTCAGATTAATTTAATGAAGACCTACAGTATCCTTTTAAAATCAAGGGTTTAATGTACCCTGATAACAAAAAAATCGTAAGTGAGAAGCCATGCAGTTGGAAAGTTGACCAAACACAAAGTCCACAACATTTTCTTTATTTTTGTTTTTTAAAAGAAACATTGATTTCGGTTGGTGTGTTCGTGAGTCGAAGAATCGCATTAGCGTTAGATTTTTATCGGCATAATTATAGGCCTTTTCAAACAACTTTGGGGCTACATGAATGCCCACAAAAGGGCAGGAGGGGGGGGGGATAGTGACCCACAATAATTTGAGAATTAAGCGTATATCTTACGGAGGGGCATATTAATTGATAAGTCTATGCTTATACATGTTATACCGATTGATGCGTTTCCCATGAACTCCCAATCGTGAAGATGGATTAACATACCTTACCCATGACAATACATTAAATGATATGTGAGTTTCTGATGATGCTGTGAGATGGTCTCTAAATGTAAAAATAATGCTTCCACAATTAATATTTCAAACATGACGTTGATCGATTTTCAATCACTGCGTGCTATTTTGGATAACACTGCAATTTTCTTTACACCGGGTTATCATGAAAAAGGAAAGCACGGCACCAGCTGCTAATACCATTTCAAGTTCAAGTGCAAGTTCAACGTTTCAGTTCAACGCCTCTGAGAGCCAATATGGATTCTTTTTGTTACAGTTCTTCAAAGTAATAACATGTCATTCGCCCCTAGCTCACATTTCTTCGCTAATGAAACGCCTTTTTGTCGCCAACATATCCAATTTAAGATAATTCCGTGGACAAAGAAGGTGCATGGCTGTCGGTCGTGTAATTACTATACCATCATATCAATGATCGATTACTTCCTTTTCCTTTCATGTTCTGAATTAGATGAGAAAAGGGTTTCTGCACTGATTTCAGGCACTTCATTTTGCTTTAAGTAGCAAAGTCGTCCTTAAAGTAAGGCTTAATCATGAAAAGGTGATGACACAGTAAAAGTCATTATTGTTAACTTTGGTGCATATTTATTTAATATTACCGTAACAGTCACGTTAACAGGGGAGTGATATTTCTAATTTTAAAGGACTTATTATGCTATCATTTTTTTTTTTAACGCTAAGGGAAGAAAATATCAAATAGAGAGAGAGAGAGAGAGAGAGAGAGAGAGAGAGAGAAATGAGAGACTGGGAGTGTGTACTATATCCTCATTCGATGCCAATTATCTGCTTTAAGAACTCCTCTCTTTCTCCTCTCTTCTTTCTTTTTCTCTCTCCTCTTTCTCTCTCTTTTCTTCTCTTCCATTCTCTCTCTCTCTCTCCCCTCCCCCTTCTCCTTCCATTTCTATTTCTATCTCCCTTTCTCTCTTTCTACTCTTTCTCTCTCATCTTTATCCCTTAGTACCTAGTACCTTTATATCTTCCTGTAGTGTTGATTTGTCTGCATTTGTTGTGTGCATTCCCAAGATAAGCTTTGCTTTCCCTGTTTTCGCCTCCTTCTATTTGATGAACTATTTACTGTACTGATTATTTATGTTTACCACATCGTATCGATAAAGAGAAAGAAATAAATGTGAATTTTAATTCACTTCAATTATCTCACCCCTGTTTCTTCTTTTCCTCCCACTCTCCATACCTCTATAATATCACCTCCTCTCCCTCTATCTTTCTCTGTCTTTCTCTTTCTCTCCCACTCTTTATCTCTTTCTCTCTCCCTCTCTCACCCCCCCCCCCCTCTCTCTCTCTCTCTCTCTCTCTCTCTCTCTCTCTCTCTCTCTCTCTCTCTTTCCATCATACCTCAGTCTCTGTTTATATATCCGCATTTTCTCTCTTTCATTTCCTGGCTCAGTTGCTCTATCCCTCTCTCTCTACCACTCTCTCTTTCTAGTTAAGGTGTCTCTGTGCGTCTCTTTCACTCAATATCTGTCTGTCGCTATCTCCGCTTTTTTTTTTTTTTTTTTTAACTTCAATTTCCGTTTAATTCAAATTCTGTCTGAAATTCTGTTCAGAGCGGCAACATGATTCAGAACGAGATCATAATCCCCTCCCATATTTCTCCATCATTCTCTCTCTCCCTCTCTTCTCTCTATCCCTGTCTCCCATTCCTTCTCGTGTGTAACTGAAGTTCAAGCATTTCATAGCCGGTAACATCATTCATAAACGAAAAGTCGGGCATGGCAAGCGAAGCGAGCTTTAGATTAGTTGTAATGTAATAATCTACACAGACCAAGGCCAGGCGCTTCCTATTCAACAGCAGTCGACAACAGAAATTAAATAACATGTCCTTCAATGAAATATTAACTGTGTAACTTTACGCCAACTCTCAAGTTTTATCGTTTTGAGTATTTTTCGTACTTGGTCGACTTGTTGAGATTTGAGGGAAATATGATTTTGTTAAGTACACCATGTTAAGCAAAAGCTGGTTGTGATAATTCGATTTAAACTGTTTTTTGACACAGTTTACTTAATTTTTGTGTGATGTTGAATGTACATGTTTGGTTGTGTGTTCGTTGATGCAGGAAAATTCATATGTTTTCTTTAAAGCTGCTACGAGAAGAGTAGAAGAATATATTAAAAAGATAAGTACTCGAGAAACGTATATAGAATCGTTGTCATTCTATATCTTACGTTTGGTGGGGTATTGTAAATATCATTGTATTGCAGGCTTCCAGGCAGAAGCATATTATTCCTCATGCAAAAATATCTTAGACATAATAAATTAAATCAGTCATATCCCCGTTTCAAATTGGATTATACGAGAAGTAGTAATTATATGTATTTTTTTAAAGATTACAGATAAAATGCCATTGATTAAGAAAGCGCTGAGCATTCTCAGTGCTGAACTAAAATGGAAAAGTGTGTTGGTATAGCATCGGAGTGAGGAGGCCGGATCCCATTCCTTATCGTTTATTTTCTGAAATGTATATGTAGTTCGTGTTTGATTATTGTCCTCTCTGTGCTACAAAAGTGTACGCCATTGTCCTGGCTTTAGCTCCGGTCACAGCTTTCTCTGGACATACTGGTATGTGTCGTGGTATAGTGGTTCATTCACTTGACTCTCAATCCAAGTGTTGAGGGTTCGAATCTCAGCCCGCCACTAGCGTCTTTTGGCAAGACATTCATCCACATTTTGCCACTCTCTACCAAGGTGTTAAAGGGCACCTGGCAGGATTTATTCCTTGAAATGCACTGTGCGCTGATTACGGCCGCCGGAGCTAAAGCCAGGGTAATAATATCCAAACCATTTGGAGGCGCATATTAAGGGACGTTATATTATAATGTGATATCGGCTATACAAGAACGGTTTATTATTATTTGTATTGTTGTTGTTGTTGAACAAGTTCATCAGGATAGTTTAAAATCTTTATGATTAGTTCTATGACGCGTCCAAAAGGCATTTACATGTGACAGTGTCCATGTCTATGTTCAGATATCGCCAGTACACGTCCCATATAAATGTGTCTGAACCTGGCCCCTAAAGCTCCGCCTTCTTGATCCGAAAGAGGCGGGGCCTAATGCCATTCGCGTACTGATTTCCGCTCGTGCTGCTTTCCGTCTGGTAAATTTATAATATACGTCTATGGTCTGAACCATAGACACCGAAATTGCCACTGATAAATACTAATTGGATGTTTCGTAGAGCTAATTCCTAATATTTCTCTTTGGTTTGCATGTGCTTCAGCTGTTGACTTCTATCTGTACCTTTGTCTGCTTCTGCTTGGTATTTTACATGTTTATCTGTTTGTCTGTCTCTGTCCCTCTACCTCTGTGACTTCCCCCTCTCCCTCCTCTCTCTCTTTCTCTAATATTTTTCGCTTCACATGATACAAGGCTTTAATTAAAATCTAGGAATTAAATGTTTTTGAATCGCCAAATCCAGTTGCTTTTCATTTATTATCTAAATGCAGTATTCTCTTTTTGGTTTTATATAAAAAGTTGTTGTTTTTTTTAGAGAGAAGATTATACGCTTCTTTCTTTCTGTCATTGATTGTGTTCCTTTCTGTTATATATCTATTTAGCTAAATCTTTACATCCTACCATCGGTTCTATCTAGCCTGTCTCTGTTATTCCATCTATCTCCCTCGCATACCTCGTGATCAAATTTAAGTATAGTTTACCAAACGCGTGGGTGAATGAGAGCCTCAAGAGCTGCCCCTATATATTCTTTTTTTTTTTCCATGTCAACCCAAATTTTCTCGCTTTAATGGAGACCCGAGGTTAAATCCACCTGCACTTTCTACACATTGGTTCAGAGACCGCCAGATGATATACCCACAATTTTATCCACCATTTATATCGCCGAAGAAAAAAAAAAAGAGTTACTACTTGCCACAAAAGGAGACTGAAAGAGAGACAGAACTTGCGATCTGGGAAGACTCTACGGTTTCAATTAAATAAAGTGCTAGGGCAGGCCCGCTACAAAACGGCTTTTGGCATTTATGAGCGAAAATATCGTTCACAGTGACATTTGTGATTTCATGATTGTCTTACATTGAGCCCGGTATTTGTCTGGTTTTTAATTTTGCTCATTTTCCATCTCACCCCACCATCATCTCTCTCTCTCTCTCTCTCTCTCTCTCTCTCTCTATATATATATATATATATATATATCTTTCTCTCTTTCTCTCTCTCTCTCTCTTCTCTTCTCTTCTCTATGTACCGCTGGATCGGTGGAGAACATAGCCCGAATATTATTTTGGTGGGGAGGGTTAAAATGGTACGAGTCTACTTTCGTCTTTTCCGGGGTGATTAAATTGCGGGAGCATCGCCTCATTGGGTCCTGTTAGACTATTAGAGACGGATGACTGGAGCTTTATAATGTCACGTGGACGGCCCGATCATACCATGTCTTTCACTGTGATTCTTCTCAAGTCCATCATCATATATATTCTTCGTGATATGATTTAATACTGTACCACTGACTCATGACAAGCAGCGTTAGAAATGAATTAATGCAAAAATGTCTTGCCCAGTTATTTTGGTTCTTGTGTTGATGATGTCATCATGCCGGAAGCAGTGGCAGAAAATACATTCTATTTTAGAAAGTGTCTACAAATTAAACGGTTGTCACGTATCGAAACATAGGAGAGCACAACTTGTTTAGAATCTACGTCATCGTTAGATATGAACTTGTTTCTTGCCCCCCCCCCATCCCTCCTCCCATTATCTGAAGCTCTTACTGCCAGGTGGAGAATGTATTTATGATTTTAATTGCAAATAGATGGTTATCAGACTATTTGTATCGACGATGTATCGTTGATAACTGTTTTTCTTCATTAAGATCGCATATTACATAATGTAGCAGGGGTTAATAGAAGCGATGACGAAATAGCATTAAATTCATGACATGAATTAATATATAGAATAACATCGTTTTGGAGAGAGGGTTGTTATAATCATGAGGTAATGCCCTTGAGTCAAATTTTTTTCAGGCTCTAAACAGACGATTATTGCAATGATCCGACACCCTCTGTAGTATTCGGTCGTCTTGATTTGTTCTCTTTTAATTTTAAGTCAGGATGTTTTTTTCAGGCCGAAATAAAGGGAGGGGATTGTCGGCAAGCCCCGGCTATTTCTTTTGGAACATAGAATTGATTAACACGGTTCTTTTATATAACTTGAATCAATAGCTTGGCTCTGAGGTTACGCGGTCATGTGGTTAGGACACAGCCTAATGAAATGTGGCCCTACATAATCACGTGCTAGTGGTACGTAACGGAGTCGGACATCCTAGCCAAATTTAAAGAGCAAAACCACTGTATTGAAGCAACTTTTTAAGATTAAAGTTAGACTGAAAGGTATTTCTGTAGATATTCAAACGTAAAGATTATTCGATGATAGAAGGCACGTGTACACCGTTCACTTTTCTAAAGAAGGGGTTCTCACAACAGTTTATATCAATAAAACGCAACGTTATTCGCAACAGGGCTTGTATGGATAATGGCCTGCGACCTAGGCACTGTGTTGTTTTTGTTTGTTTGTTTGTTTTTTATTTGTTGTAAGATAGCGGAGAATGAATAGGAAGTGAAGTTGCAGAAAATGAAAACATTGTTCCACATGTCGCCATGATACATTTGTCAGATGTGTTGATGTTCCGTCAGTGAAATTCGATGAATAATTGTTACTATCGGAAAGGAACATGAGATCAAGGCTTAAGGTTATCTCTGCCTTCTCCGAAGTGCACCGCACTGCAATCTCCAAAAGAGGTTAGTACGAATCCGTGCACGTGCGATTTCCTTTAGTTTAACACAGGTTTGTTATGTCCGTCCTTTAGGAATTTCAATCCAAGGTCGGGGTGTAAATTAATTTTCACCTATTCCCACTGAATATTCAACTTAAGGAGGGGAAAAACTTAAAAGCAGCTCTTAGAATAAGTATCTTGCTATTCTATATCAGCTAAAATCAAAGGAATCTGAAGAAAAGTTTGGGGGCTTTACCGAAACGACACGTGAGCTTTAAGTCTGTCTGGCAACCTATATGGACCTCTCAAAAATCCTTCATGTGACCTAGGCGTTGCCGTTGTGTTTTAGATATTTTCCAAGGGCGCCTACAGGACTGCAGAAAGCCAATCTCTGACAGCATGGTTTTCGGTTCATAAGATAGCCGGTTTATAGGCAACCATGACATCGAAATAATATAACATCTTAGTGACAATAACAATAATGTTCATCGTAAATTCACTGACATGAGATTGGAATTTGGGTCAGTAGACCATTTCTTGTTTGGCGCCTGAAGCAATAGCCAAGAGGATTAAGGT
This sequence comes from Heliocidaris tuberculata, assembly GCA_025618425.1. Classification (NCBI taxonomy): domain Eukaryota; kingdom Metazoa; phylum Echinodermata; class Echinoidea; order Camarodonta; family Echinometridae; genus Heliocidaris; species Heliocidaris tuberculata. Next base: position 12,649,585 of record CM046839.1, read on the forward strand.
ACGTCAGAAGATGATCCTTATCTAATCGTTCTCCTCCTCTTCATTGTGAAATAAACGCCAAAGGGCAAGGAAAAGGGACAGATATACTGTTCGAATTTGAATGTAGAATAGTAGAAAAGTCTCTTATGTCGGTGAATATTATACACGCGAAAGATCATTCTAAATTCAGTTCTACTCCCTCAAGTCTCCTCTTCACTGTCGGATATAGTACAAGTTTGACATTGGTAGAGTAGGCGTACATGCAATATGCGAATTTTCTTTTCACAATCATCTATGATCTGTTATTGGATATCTTGTTTTTTATTACAGCCGAAGTTTGAATATGAATCTTTAGACAAACGCCTAGTTCTGGTCTATGGATGTTGCACATGCAAGCTATCATCTAGCATGCATGATGTACACATCTATTAATAAAGAAAAACTGCTTAGAACTACATAGAAATACCTACAATAAAGCTAGTATTTTAAAATGCTACGTGTGGTCGCTTCCGAAAAAAAATGAACGATTACTGCAGAGCAGTGCAAAGCAAATTATGCGGTAATTTCACACTTGAATGTGTCAAATTGCGCTTCGATCTGATAACAAATCACCTCAAAGGTAATGTTCCGTATTGGTTTGAAAATCTTATCAAACTGTCTTGGAGCTTTTATCATGAAATGTTTATTTTGTAGTAAAGAAGAATACCTGTGTGTTTCGACGTTTTGAAAATGTTACAATCATGATATAAAATGAATAAATTTTGCTGAATATTACAAATAGAAAAATCAACTTCACGCAAAATGAAATGAACATACTGCACCCCACCATGCCCACTGCTCCAAGAAATGGCATAAATAGGTTTGACCATATTTATACTGAATGTACGGTATATTTCTTGTAATATTAGACAAATAAGAAAATTTTAAGAGAAATAAATTCATGTTACAGTTCAGAATAATAATTCTCCTTTTTATAATAGGAACATTGAGAGAGCCCACTTTTTCTTTTTACTTTGCGCAGTACTTAACGATCTTGAGAAGCATTTGTGAATTCACTGAGGTCCACATCTAGAGTTACATTATAATGGAAATCTAATAAAAGAAAGATGATTCACTGTATTTCCCTTTCAGTTCAAAATTAACACAACAGCATGAACCCCAATGATCCCTGTAAAACAAGACGAAATAACTAATAATAGACTTAATTTACGATTATTCAGAAGTAATTTAGACGAAATTAAGGTTTTGTTTGGTATAACTTTAGTGTGTGAACGTAGCTTAAGATTACAATCACTTCTCTTTAAAGAGCACGTTCATTACCATCAATTGCCGAAGGGATAAACACTAGGTTCTCATTTTCTTGGGAAATGAAGTAACACACTTTCGTCTGATATCTTGACGATATTTCTGCCGGGGATCTTTTTTATATATAGTTTAGAGGCACAGTGAAGGGTAATTGCAGATGGAGAGATGAAATTTTGTTTTATTATATGCGTTATAATAGAAATGATAATAAGATCGAGTGATGTAACGAGAGGTGTATGCGCAAAATAAAAGTAAAAGTTAAGTATGGGGCACATATAAAGAAAAAAATGTAGGGGAAAAAAGAACTTATTGGAGAAGATTTGGAAGAGTATTAACGTAGACAAAATACATTCAAGGATGTGTTCTTTTCCTTGATTGTACTATCCTGACTATGAAAGATGCACATATTGCCTTTTGGCAAGAAAGAGGGAATAAACCTACCACGATTGAGAGCGTCTGACGTTATTTGGTAAGAAATTAAGATAGGATGACTCACTTAATGTGAAGGGAATCCTAGTGTTACTGATGGCCCAAGAGAGCGACAATGTCGAAAATTTGTTTCAAAGTCAGAAGGAAAAACCGACATGTCGACTCGACTGTAGCCGTTATTGATCGTGTTACTTGAACATGTTGAAAATATTCCAAAATGAAAGTTGGCGACATTATACCGCCATATTGGGAATACTATCTTTGAACACTCACAGTGAAATTATTCAGTGTTTTCACTGAATCTTGACAAGTATATTCTGTCCAGTAAATTCTATAGCCTCCGCTTTGTTTTCTCATGTAATCCAATAGGAAATCTAAATTTTCATCGATTTACATATTACAACATTAGGAGAAAATGTTTGAGTTCCTGACTAAAATTAATTTGAGTGAAATTGAGATAAATTAAGATGAATTTAGATGAGTTTAGATAACTCGAAAAGCACACTTCAACACATCAACATGAACCAATAACAGATTCATTAGTATTGCACAATAGGACTTCTTTTCCTTAAAATTTCGTGACAAACTGTTTCGCATTTTCTTGTTAGTAAGTTGTACACATTTTTTTCTTCTTCACTCCATTTATAGTCAAAATGTATATTTTTCAAAAGAAAATTGGAGGGTTGGGGTGGGGGATAAGTATAGTTCTCATATCACTCTACCTTGCTTTGATTGCTGCCAAACCGGATAGTGGGCAAGGCTGATATTGGGTCAAGAGGAGAAGGATAGCGTCTCAAAACTGTCTTGGGATGATCAGATAACTTAGGTTAGGATGGAATATCAGCGTCAATATGACAAAGATTGGAAAGGGAAAGAAAATAACAAAAAGGATAAGAAAAGGGAGAAATGAGGTAGGTGTACACTGTCTGGCCCTTTTATTGTTGTTTTTCGATCAAACCGCTGGTGGCCAAGAGGAGGTGATTGTAGCGTTCGTATCTATGCGCAGTGGGAGAAGGAAGAAATTATGGCAAGAAAATAATAGAGATGACTGGAAAGATAGGAACAACGATGAAAAATAGAAAGGGAAAGAAGGTAAAAAGGGTGCATTTCCAGTCTTGGCATGTAACATAAAAGATAAAAGTATGTTTTGAATGGAATGAGACGGTTGGAAGATTTATAGAAATAAGAAAATTTGAAAATTTATTAGAATAAGAAATTGAAATAGAAGAAGAAGGGTATACGTTAAAAATAATAAAGAGATGATTAGATTAACAGATAATATAGAGGAAATTAATGACAAGAAATACAGAATCTAAAAAAAAGAGAAAAGAAAGTGGAAAGAAAGGGTGCTCTTTCAGTCTTTGAACGTGACATAACCTATAAAAGTGGTGTGTGTTTTTAATAGAATGAGACACCTTAAAATGATAGAGAAGAATAAGAAAATTGAAATAGAACAAGAAGGGTATACTTAGAAAAATAAGGAGATGATTAGAATAAGAGATGAAATAAATTAAGTCAAGAAATACAGAAGAAAAAATACCCCAGAAAAGTATAATGTACATTTGTCTTGCTGATCAATTATCTCTTACTGGGATGGTCACATGACTGAGAGTTCATTAAAAGAGAATACGATTCCACACCATGCGAGTTAATTTGAAAGAAATAATTAACGGAATGGGTGAAAACGTAAAGTAAACACATGGTTGATAGACAAGAGAATGATCGTTTACATGACAGAGTGAGGTGGATTTTAACGAATCGTCGATAATTATACAGTATAATCAACGCTGTTCAGAGGAATTATTAGAGGTGTTGTGGTCTAGTGGATAAGTCACCGGACTGAAGATCACATGGTAAGGGATTCGAATCCCAGCCCGGCACTAACGTCCTTTAGCAAGACACTGATCTACATTTGCCACTCTCGACCCAGGTGAAGTAAATGTGTACCGGTAGGAACTTATTCCTTGAAGCTTCTGCGCCCTCATAATAATCCAAAGCTCTTTGGAAGCGCATAGAGCCAATGATAAAAATGTATTATGCGCTATACAAGAATTGAGTATTATTACCATTTTTAGGAAGGGGAAAACACTGGGCTAACAAAAAAAAGATGTACGGGTTATAGTATGAGATACTTAATTTGAAAGTACAGTTAAGAGATTAACATCGAGGGTTGAGAAACATTGGCTTTTATAAGAAGCACCCTCCTCCTTATCCATTCATCCATCATCTCCCTCTCCCATTTTTGTCCCTCCCCCCCCCCCCCCCTCTCTCTCTCTTCCTGTATTTATCTGTCTTGAATATCCTCTGTTATCTTTCATCTCATTTCATTTTACCTCCACTCTTTGTCTCTCACGTTCTCTATCCTTTCTGTCTCTATCTCTGTCTTTCTATCCATCTCTGACATCCATATCTTTCCGTCCACATCAACGCATTTAGATTTTCCATTCATGTTGTAAACCATCATCCAACGTGAGGTCCCTTGGAAATATTCATTTCTATTGCCCGGTCATAAAATATAGCATCGTCTGGGAGTGATATGAGCACATTGCCTTCGAATTCAAGTCCCAGACTTGGTCTGTTCACATTACCCCCTAACTACAACATAAAACACATCTTAGGCGTATGAAATTGAATTAAACCCAGTTATAGTCAAGGCCGTAACCGTGAAAATGCATCGTTAAAAATGAACTGAAAACAGTGATGAAATAAATGAAAAGGCATACTGATATCTGCCTAATGAATTCGGTATCTATATACAAATTTTTAATTGTCATTTTGAGTTGTCTGGTACTGGAACGTGACAAAACATCTGCAACTCGAACTCTGAAAAGAAAGAAATGCAGGGATCTTTGTTTCAACAAACTGTTGACTTCACTTTTAACAGGAATATGACGCCATGTAAATGATGTTGATATAAATCATGATCATTTAAATCATTTAAATCATCATCATCATCATCATCATCATCATCATCATCATCATCATTGTGATCATTATCATCATTACCACCACCACCCTCAATACCACTTCCACCTCCACCCCTACCACTACAACCACCACCACCACAACCACCACCACCACCACCACCACCACCACCACCATCACCATCACCACCACCACAACCACTACCACCATCATCACCACCACCACCACCACCACCACCACCACCACCACCACCACCACCACCACCACCACCACCACCACCACCACCACCACTACCACCATTTACACTGGCTGTGTGAACGTTTTCTATTATTAAGAGGGGGTCATAACGCATGGCAAAAATCATCACGACATTATTTGCATTGCTTGCATGTATTTGCCAGTGGTAGATTTATGAAAGAGCACGCAGTCAAAGGGGCGCGGACTCGGAGCGGTGGACGAACACGGGGGAAATAACGTATCGTCGGGAACATGACTCTAAAGTCTAGGGGTGTCTCCAGAGGATTGGGGTCAGCGAGTTGGGGTATAAGGGGTGTCTTTTTGCCTGATGGGAGAATCAGTAATTCTTCTCGACAAATTATTAGTTGAAGGAGTTTTTACCCTTTAAATGCATTCCTTTTTTGAGGATCTTATTTTTTTAAATATTTGTTCTTACTTCTTCTCTTCTTTTTCACGTGATTGAAAATTCTGCCAATTCGACCCGACGCCTCCCCCATTCAAATATCCTACTGACGCCCCTGAACGGCACTGTATGAATTTCATCATATTATTGGTTTGTGAGAAGTATGGACTGTTATCATGGACGCCAGACTTCCTCTTATCCATAATCCCAGGACTCTGGACAGCAACTAACATTGGTAAATTTGAAACCTCTGTATGTCCCACCATTTTTATTTTTTTTTTGTCGGGGGGTGTTAAATTCTAATATTCTCTCTGTCTCTGTCACTCTCTGTCACTGTCACTCTCTCTCTCTCTCTCTCTCTCCTTCTCTCCCTCTCTCTCTCTCTCTCCCACATCCACCGATCCACACACACACACACACACACACACGCACACACACACACACCACACAAACACATCATCACACACAAGTATGCACACGCACCCGCACTGCACGCACTCTCTCTCTCTTTCTCTCCTCTTCTTCTTCTCTCCCTCTTCCATCCATCCCAGTCATTTTTTTCTTTCCCCCTGTAGCTCTCTCTAGCCACTCTCTATCTTCCTCCCTCCCCCCTCTCTCTCTCTCTCTCAAATAAAACGTACGTTTTAAGTACACTAATATCATGAATTAGCAGGCGATCTTATATATAGGGTTCTCGTTCAAATTTACTTCATTTTCATTTTCTCTCATTCTCTCATCGTTAATCTTTCTTGAGCAAAAGAAAGAAGAAAAAAAAAGAGAGAGAAAAGAAATCTTACTTGTAGGCTGGAGTAGGTCAGAAAGATTGAGTTACGAAAAACTTATTCTGTCCATTTTATTTTAGACTTCCACAGACGCAGCTGGTAGGGTACTGGGATACTGAAGTCAGTGTGGAAGAATCAGGAGTGTGACAATGATGAGAGGGGGAAAAATTCGTTCAAGCCATACAATTTGGTCAATATGTCAATCCTATTCATGGAACCGGATAATTCCGCCCATTTCTTGCCTACATTTTTTCATGGTTTGGCATTCTTTCTCAATTCTATGTATACCCAAATGCTCTTTCATGTGTGGAATTGAATTTGAAATCATTTTGTTTTTGCTCTGTTTATTTTTAGATTCTAACTCGAGATCAATAAATTCTTAATACATAATGAGTATTGATTTATTATATTATAAAAAATATATTCGAGAGTCATTTGTTTTTGAGATGTATGTATACCTTATAAATAGGATCTCCATTTAATATGATAATCCGATTGACAGGGTATTTTCCACTAGTTCTTACTTAACGTGCTTTCTTTTGAGCAATAGACATTATGAGGGGGAAAAAGTACGAAGGCAAGAAAGTGGTCGAGAGAAGGGGTAATTTTCGATCCACAATGCGTGCCTTGTGGCGGAATAACTTACTGATCACTGAGGGACGAGGTTCGTGTCGAGTTTCTCTCAAAACTCTGAAAAACGGCTGCTGTCTCCTGAGATAAATCCTAGTCTCGGTGAATTATCATTAGACTATAACATCTTATATTCCTTTACAGACCTGATATCGTCTTGCTTATCGATCTCTCTTCTTTCTGCTTCACGTGTATCTACTCCTTACCCCACTTTTAATGTATCGCACCTGTCCTTTCACCCTTTAACCACACGACTTGATCGAATTGGTCAACCAGGCTAAGATATTTGTTATGAGGCAAAGGGGCGTGGAATCCACCTACAGAAAGAAAGCCCGTCAGAATGACTATAACCATGATAGTAAAGTAATGCGAAACAATCTCGAACATTCTAAATGATAGAAAAAGACATCACAGTGATATACAGAATTTATTTAGCAGACAACATTAGGATAGAAAATGGACAAAAGACTCAATCAGAAAAATATTTAAGGGGAAAATATAATTTTTTTCAAGTTCCCGATATTCAGCCAACCAGCACCTCATATTCAGGCAGCCAGATGCGCAAATATCCTCATGTTTGGGCAGCGAGGTACACGAAAATGTAACTTCTATACACTTTTAATGTGAAATATTTAGATATTGGAAAGTTTGTATTCGGCCAAAAGCCGTCAACTCGCGAAAAATGAGCCTGTACGCCTCTATGGCCGACTATGCCTCTATTTCTTCATGTTTTTTGTGGGGGTTTTTTTTTGTGTTAATTCTCGCACCGTTTGAGAAAGAATAAACAGAAAAACGTTTATCTATGTTCAAAGATTCGTAACTCTACCACACGAGTGCATTGCTCCCTTGTTAGTTTTCCTGGATAAGAATGCATAAGAGTTTCTGAGGGTTAAAAATGCAAAACAAAATGTATTGCTGGGTCGGTTTGCTCGCTCGCTCGTAAGGCTACGTAGATAAGTTTAGGCCGGGTAGGGAGGGGGCGCGTTTTCACTGTTTTCCATAATCTCTAGATACGCCACCGTCAGTGCCTCGCCCCCTGTTCAACAAGTCTTGCTGCACCAATGTCTGTTACTCATATAAAAGCGTTACAATAACGAGATTACAAACAATAATTTCGTAATGCTATCATAACTTGTTATATTATTGGGATAGGGAAATGTCCCTCTGCGTTGGGTTTTAAATTGTTAATCCACCATTTACGGGCAAGTTACTTGTCCCCTTCTTCATAATAATTTGCATTTATAGATGCCTTTTTTCATCTCCAAAAAATCCTTTTTATTGGGGATGAGACACGTACCCATGCAGTTAAGACAAAGAGCTCTCTGGCGCATTTTCCTTCTCACAACATTGATATCAGGCCTATCATTGCGTGATTGATTTTCATTATTGAAAGCTCTCCCGTAAGTCGGAAGAGCTTCGATAATTATGCTCTTGCGTCAGTCGCTCCGGGCTTCATTTGGTCATAGATATATAGGGTTAGGGTTGGGGTTGCAATTGCGTTTTAGTTTAGGTTTTTTATTTCAGGGTCAGGGTTAGATATAGTGTTAGGTCCAGGCCAGAAGTTCAGAATTCGGTAGTGCAGGATATGGACAGCGGAGTGATTGTCGCGGGAGCATGTGTTGCCTCCGCGGTCCCTCTTGAATCCAAGGCCTGGATACGCCACGGATTCAATCTCAATATTCTCTTCAGCCATGCTTGTAAATCCTTCTATTTCTTCTTTTTTTATTATCGCATTCATTTACCATGACCATCATCTTCTCAGCATCAAGAAAGGTGGAAAAATGGAGACAACATTGATTCAATGCAGTCATGGACCAAGTCCTACGTAAATGCAACTGCTGGATTATCATCTCTATATACATGATATACAGAGACATTTCTTTCGAAAGACGAATTCCTCTTTCATTTCTTCAGCTTTTGAACAATAGTTTGGGGAGGTTCAGGAAAATCTTTTAAGAGAGGACGTATCGGGCAGAATGTAGGGCGTTTGGAGAGATAATCTTCCAAGAGACGATATGACTGAAACATGATTGGAGAGACGGTATCAATATTTACCAACAAGATGTAGTTTGGTTACTTCAATTTCTTTCCAGATGTGTCGTTCCTTATCGTAACCTTTTCTTAATTGTAGGCCTATATATTATACATTTCTTTATAACAGAAATGTTTCCTTAAGTTGGCCCCTTTCATCCAACTTACTATTACGCATTTTCGGTGGATGATTAGATTAAGATTTGCACACACGAACTTCCATCCTCTCCGCATCATTCTCGGAAGAGTCCATCAAGAATGGATCGCATCCTGTATATCCCAGTCTGATTGATAGTTGCTTCTCATACCGCCAAGCCCTCCATCTCAATTTGACTCCATGGTATAATGAACACCCATTGGGAGAAACCCAGCTGTGCCACGCTTTCCGATCGCTAGACCTCCGAATCAATATTCTCTCCGCACATATTATCACACTGTCTGTCTGCCCTTTTCTCTCCTCCTTCTTACCTCATTCTTGCTATTACTCCATAAGAGCATATACTTTGAGTAATTCAGTCTGTCTCCTTCTTTACCCCCGCCCTCTCTCTCTCTCTCTCTCTCTCTCTTTCTCTCTCTCCGTCTCTTTCCATTGCCTCTTTAGTGAGACAAGACACTGGTTTTTCTCTAAAGAATGATAATCCGAAATGGGCGTATTCAAAGTTAGATTGAGAGGAAAACAATGAACACATCAACAAAAAAAATATCCCCTTCCCCCGAAAAGGCTTTCTTCATCGATATCTAATAAATTAAAAAAAAACAAACATAGGTAACTTGAAAATAATTGTTTATCAACAACAACAACAACCACAAAATATGGGAAGACTATTTGTTATGAAGTTGCCCTCTAATATAGTCCCTGAAAAAAGGGACAACAAAGTTTACTGGTAAATTACTCAACAATTCCTAATCATTTTTTGTTTTCATTAATGTATACATAATTGGACAGCCCGTTTTCACTTTTTTATAGGACACCAAAATTTTGATCTCAGACCGTCTGAAGTTGCAGTGTCAGAAACCCAATATAGTCCCGAAATAAGAGATGGCTGCTATAATTGGTTCATTATGCTTTTTAAGGGAAAGGAAATGGTTTGGGATAATAGATTATTAAAATGCGCATCATGTACAAGCACAAAGTCACATCTTCAATATGACACAATAATCATTAATTAAGCATCATGAATGACTGAGCAGGTGCGATTTGTCCTTGGTTGGGCAGATCGACATTATTTTGTTCAGCTCCTTTAGTTAATATCCTTAAACATATAGCGATGTGCCTAACCAATTAAATGTGCTGCCTGGTTAGTCAAGAGAATGGTCTCACATGAAAGTGAAGAATATGAGCTTTTAAATGAGTATGTTAGAGAATTGATAATTCAAAATTATTTCCTATCTTTTCAAAACCGTAATGAACCCAAAGTGGTTCACAGTCACACCAAGAAGACCGACGCCAGACCGACACAAACCCGAACTAAAAATTAAATTGTCACCATTGGCCAAGAATCGGTCAGTTTGTAGTCGATGTGGGATCGGTTTGGTGGTGTAACTGTGGTCACAGACTGTCTGAAATTCGTCATGCGTGACCTAGTGATCGATTTTTTTTAATTTTTTTTTTTTTGGGGGGGGGCATATGGATATATAACTTGATGCATATAATAACTTGGTACATACTATTTCATTTTTATGGTAATCATGAGTTGTTTAATAAGTAACATAATTAATGTTAAATAATTAATTACAAATAATTATCATCGAGCAATTTACCTACAAAAATGGATTCCCCTTTTTTTTCAAGGATACCCTGGATAACAGAAGAGATTCGTGATACCCCAGGGTAAACATCCATGCTTTTAGGTTTGAATACGAATATTGTGATTCGAACATGTCGAAGGTTAATACAGAAAAACTCCCATCTCCTTGCTTTAAGTTGTCCGTATTTCTGTCACATCGTATGGCACATTCCTATTCTGATATAAGCAATTTTTAGATTAATGATCCATTGATTTTAAACTGGTCGGGAAATCAAATTCACGCGGAATTTAATCTTAGAAACCAACGAATCAACACAAGGTGAAATTGTTTGGTGGTTAGCATTAGTTGGCATTTCTATAATACACATTTATTCCTTATTGAGGTGAATTATTGTTCTTACTTTCCAGTGTATATTAATTGGTAGCACTAAAATAACGAAGAACATAGCATATTTTTGGAATATTGGAGGCCGTGAAACATTAAAAAAAAATAGATCTTAAATACAAGCCAAATACAAGGACTAACGAATTGGAAGTTGATAACGACTATAGGCGCACGGAGGCATGTATTAAGCTTGGAGCAGGAAAAATTAAGCAAGTCCCTAGACGGAAGCAATTTGAGACGCGGGAGCGAGTCAGGATTTCAAAACAGGTGAAACGTCATAATTTCACTGTAGAATAGTATCAAAGCGGGATAGCCTGGCTAGAAATTCAGTTCTTATTTTTAAAAAAGGACTTTGGGTTTTACGTCTTCACTTCATAAGTTCAGACTTGCAAAGTGCACGTATACGTTGCTGCAGGCCTTGAACGAATTATAACCGCCCGCGAAGACGCGAATGAATACGCACAGATAATAAGAAAAGCGAGTCCACATGGGCAGTCGGAATTACAAAGCATTTTTTAAAATTTGCTTTCTAATGAACATGTGTACAGAAATATATATATATGTATATATGTTTTCAATGTAAAAAGTTTGATTAGAAATTACTCCGAAAGTATGACCCCTTTTGTGTTCCAACTTTAATGAAAACATTTAGTTTCAAGCAATTCGGTTAATTGAAAGCATTAGTTCTGCTCTTTGTAATAAAGATGTTCATTGCACCGACAAAACCCAGATTCAAAAAGATAACATGATTAATTCAACTAAGAAAAAATGAGTGGATAAATTAATGTAGAATGACCCGGGAGAAAGAAAGAAGAAAGAATCCCCTCAATTACATCTTCCCGATCCCCTGCCTTACACAACCTCTGCAGCGGTCAACAGTTATTTGTTGCACAAGTGTAAGTAATTACCAGAGGGAAGGTCAGAGGAGATAGGTGGATTGGCCTTTAATGGAGTTAATTGACCCTTGCTGAAGCGTCGTCGGCTCGAGCAGACGATATATCCGCTCCTGCAGGCTCTCACTTTCGAGTTTTCCCGCCTTTCCAGTGATTGCATTTGCCAGTTTCCAAGCTACTCGTCCAATCAACAGTCATATATCCTATTTACATGAGCTAAAGTGTTTTTGTGTGCATGCATAATTTTAAAAATGCAATCTTTTTAGAAAAGTTTAAGAATAGGTTTTTCTCTGTACAAACATTGAAAATGTAGGTTTTTGAACTAAATAATTTATATGAAGTATATTTGTCTTATTTTTTTCTCTCTGTCTCTGTGTGATTGACTGCTTGTGGGTCTCTGTCCCCTTCTGTGGAACATGCGTGAACTTTCTTGTATATTATGCATTTAAGCTAAGATTGTTTAAAGAAATAACGTAGGTATTTACTTTGATTATTAATCATCATTTTTACGTCAAGATTTGAAGCATCTGCAAAATTAAACTTGAGCTTTAGCCTGGTGTGTCGATTGTCGCTGTGACTGCATGTATACGCGATACCTTGGTGAAATTAGTGGCGGTCTCTATTTTGGTGTCGATGGAGCCAAATTTATCCAGGAACCGTATCAGCTGTCACAACAGAAACTTAAGCCTGCTGAACTTTAGAAAGTGACATTGTTGAGTATAGGCAATGCACTTACTTTATGAAAGAGTCTATCAATAATTAAGTTTCAGGGGCTGATTATGTCGTAATTGGGCAATAACTGATTATTATGAGGTTTATGATCATCAAAACAGTGATAAACTGACTCACAAAACTGAAAAATACTACAGACAGAACTGATATGGATTCATAAACAAAAGAAAACATCGCGAATTAACAACTTGCTCCAAGTTTTAAACTAAGTCAACAATAAAACAGTCCGTTTCATGATGTCGTTTCTCTTCATGTGAACGAAAAGGATGATAAAAGCTCCCAAATCATGTTTTGCCTTTACCAAATCTTTCTATTAAATTTCATTTGGACGATGCACGCAGATCGCCGTTGTCGCCCTGCTCTAAGAAAAATGGATTAAATGAAGCAGTCTGGAATATTTTGTGGAATTTCAAAGTTGAAAAAGTGATCCCGTACAAAGTCTTGTCAGAAATAAAGAGCACGCTCAAGTGATAAATTTGTTACATATATAACTATTATATCATCAAATTTATACCTATAAGGTATGCGTGCGTTGTGTCACGCACTAAGTCTGTAACCCCAGCTCAAATGACGGAGTAGCCGTGCTATTGCTTACAGCATTATGTCTCATCGGTGAAGTGAGTTAGTATATCATGAAATCTGGACTATTTTAATCTGTTATCCCCAGACATGCAAGCCAGGAGAACGGTGTCAGGTGTAGGGTGCATTGGGGTTGCCCCCCCCCCCACCAAAATAATAATAATAATAATAATAATAATAATCATCATCATCGTCATCATCATCATCATCATCATCATAATAATAATGATAATAATGATAATAATAATAATAAATAAATGAAAAATAATCAAATAAATAAATAAATGAAATAAATAAAACAAATAAATTAATAAATTAAAAAATAAATAAATAGATAAAAAGAATAATAATAATAAGCCACTTAGCGAAATCTGGTGGCACGAAAAGACTCGTACGGAGTGCAAAAGGCAAAATACATGTAGTTGATCATTATAATACTATAAATCGTTAAATGATTCTGAATGATTGAGTTTTTGGAGGTGTCAAAAATTTATCAAACTGACTTAGTTTGGCTGAAAATCACAAAACAATGAAAAGTAGTGAATACATATTTGGTATAATATGGGACTACACTAACATTTGACATCAAATTTGGTCCAATGTTTTGAACTATTTCCGGTCATATTTGCAATATGAGAGCATTTTCAAATGCAATTCTTTTCATGTGAAATTGCTACTAGGTTTTGTTGTTGTTGTTGTTGTTGGTTTGTTTTTGTTTTTTTTAACCTTGGAATTAAAAGAATGAGAAAGCTAACAAATTATTTTACACCTTTCTCCTTAGCAGTAAGTGTATACTTCTGATGCTGAGAACTGATCAACGCTCCCGACATGTGCCCGAGGCCAGATATGCTATAAAGTATCGGCATTAACCCCTACTGTGCCGTTGCTGCAATTTTGCACACACATATACAGAACAATATTATATGTGGCATACACAGAGTTCTAAAAAAATCATGCGGTTTATCCTCGATCTCCTGATGACGGACATGAGACACTGCCTGCAACGCGTCAAGATCGATACTCCCTTCCTATTTATTGACCAAAACATTTCGAAACTATTTTCTGAATTACCCCGCAGAGGAATATCAAGGGCTATTTTCAGAACTGAACTCCATAAACCCTTTCAATAAGCCATCCTTCTACTCTCACTTTTATCTTCTTGTACATCATTTGTGAACACCAAACATTATTGTGGTGCCAGTATCTGATGTAGGCTGGATTTGGCACGCTTGGGGACTGCAGCCCATCCCCCCCCCCCCCCCACCCCCAAGTTATACACTGTTAAAAATAATATGCCCATTGGTAATTTTGACTTATTTATCCCATGTAGAATTTACTTCAAAATATAAGTTTTGCCACTTACGCACTCGATTTAAGTCTTACTAACTCAAACTTTCAATTTAGTAGAATATACGTGAAATTTTAAAGTAAAATAAATACAAAAGAAAATGTGAGTAATTTCAACTTGTATCAATTTAGTACTGTTAACTCAAAATAAGAAGCTATACGTATTAATCAAACAATTTATGTTGATTGTACTTATCTTTTCAAAGTGAAGACTGGTGCAGTGCGTAATATAAGTGTTAACATAATTCATGAATATTTATTAAGACCAAATTCATCTCTTTTTTTTTTAAATAAAACAATTCTTTTTTGTGCTTGAATGATAATTTAAGAAGTTTAAAATATTTCCTAATTCATTTAAGCAAAGATTAGAAGATAAGACAATTTTTAATTGTCATTCAATTCAAAACAAATCAAAATTTGATATTTCAGGAAAATTGTTAACCAATTTTCTTTTAAAGATGATACGACCGAGTATATATAGAATTCGGAGCCCTTTCAATAGTTGTCAAATTAAAGAGTAAGTAATAGTGTTTGTTGGTGATGATGATAGATAATTGGTTAAATCCTAAATTATGTAAATTGAAAAAGTGTCAGTGAATGTTAGATGGGTACAAGTTTAAACATGTCATAATTTTTTTTTCATTGTTATCTATCATGATAACAATACTTAAATTATTTACGTTAATGTAACTCAGTTTAACTGAGTAAAAATTTATTAAGCAAAATAAGTAAATTCTACTTAAAATTTCCTGTGACAAATACTTAAAATAATCAAGGCAATCTGTTGACGAATATTTTTTGAGTAATTTCAACGATTTTTTTTTTACAGTGTATACCAATATGTTCATCTCAAAGTCGTTCAGCGAGATGGCCTCTTTGAATTTCTGAAATGTCTTATGTAGTATATTTCAATGAAAAAAAATGCATGAAAAGGCTATAAAATGGATACCCAATCCACCAGCAGTAAGTGTAAGTATTGTTAAGTGTACATTATTTGCTTGCTCGCTTCATTCACTCGCAAAAATTCAGAACGGAAACCTTGATATTCGGGCACGTGATTCAGTCCCCTGTTACAATTATATCCTTGGCCTCCATTCTAACAAGTTTTTTTTTTTTTTTTAATATCAATAGTTAATCCAGGTTTAAACTCGGACTAAGTATACTAGGAGCACCGCGCCGATTGTCTAGCTGTTTATTCCGTACAGTTTATTTTTATTCCGTAACACAGAATATTAAAAATGAATTAAGTCGTAATATGAAATTAAGAAATTGATTTTACAGTAGTATGTGTATGTATTCAGTTACAAAATTGTTAAAGTTCTTACGGGATGAAGAAGTTGACACTCTAAGTAGCGCTCCATAAATCAATGGACTAAACTCACCCTACTTACTCCGTGCTTAAACCAGGACTAAATTTAGCACGTTTTTATGATACCGACCAACGTGTGAAGTGAATTTTATAATCCCGTTTTAAAGATTCTCTCTCCTATCATGCCTATCGGCTGCCGCAACAGATGCAGATGGTACAAGGAGAACTATTTATTATATCTTGTCCCATCATATACTGTACTGCATTCGCGATAAAACTTTAATCAAAACCTTGCATTATTCGGTCGGTGAATGTAATTACAAGATGCAGATAAATATGTAATGGCGAAATACTTTCTGACCGGAACATTATATCTATCCTTAATTCTGTATATGATTGCGTACATTCCTGAGTGTTTGTTGGGGTATATAGTCAGTCTGTTTGAGAAGCACCGAGTGGAGTAGCCACTTGGCGAGGTAAAACCTTTGGGCGCTGTTTTCTTGTAGGAGGGTATGAGGGGTCTTAACATTCCTCTCTCCTTTAATTCTCTCATCTAACTCTATTTCTGTTCCTCTTTTGTCATTAGATTTCGGGGGATACATGCCCCACGCAGCTACGCCAATGAGAAAAAGGTACAGCATGATACACAATCTTTGAGATTTCAGGTTTACATAGCAACTCGAAAAGAGGATTTTGGTGAAACTTTTGATTAACATAACAGTAATTTCATACAATATCACTAATGTTTGTCTTTGCATTCTTGATCCAAAACGCACTTTGACAGCATACTTACTCAGCTGTGACTGTTGTTTCTTTCCTTCTACTCAGTTTTTCCATTATTGTTATTTTGTCTAATTTTCTTAATTATTTCTTTATCTTTGCAATCTTTCTCACCTTTTCCGTGTTACCTTTCCTTCTCTTCGTTGAAAAAGTAATCCCTCCTTAATTTATTCTGACTTTCATTAATGTTTTCAGGTCTTTTTTCATCCCCATACTTTATTTCACCCCTTCACTCTAACACACACACGCTAAACAACTTTCCCACCGAGGAACAAAGATACCGCGGTGTTACGTAACCATTTAATACAACCGTGTAAATTAAATCGTTATAAAAAAATGCCACGAAAACGAAAAGTTTCTTTTTGTCAATCCAGCTAATTAACGTATCATACTTGATTTGCCTGTAAAATTAGATCCAATACCAAAGGTAGGACACAGAGTAGAAAACAATGGTACATTTTATGAAGAGGCGCCCTTTCATTTTAAGGAGTTGAATATCCGAAATTTACAAAGTGCTACTGCCAGTTTATGTAAAATTATCATTGAGGTTTAACACCAAACTGTCCAGACCAACAAAATAATGAGAAAAGTCTTAGATGTAATAGTCCTATCGGTAGTTGTAGTAAACTAATCATCTAACAAAAATAGATAACGATTCATTACTACATCACTCTTTTCAAGAAAACAAAAAAATGGTAACGAAAAAATCTGTACGTTGGCTAGGGAACGTGTAGCAGCTGCTCAGGGCATGTAAATCATATGTAGATGACGATAATGAATGTTTAGAATTAGAAGATAATACAGAAGATAGTGACAAAATTGTTGGAGAAGAAATAGAAATGAAAATGATGAATTTATATGATTGTCAGTTTAAAATGGATTTATGTAGTGATTGTATACATGGTAATGAAAAAAAAACTTAGAACATATAGATTATTCAAGCAGGATATGAACAATGAAAAATACTTGTCTCATGTTAAAAATTACAAACTACGCAAAAAAATATATGTCTACCAATAGAAATCGGAAGACATAGGCGTCCAGAAAAAATCCCCTCTCATCTCCGAATTTGTAATGAATGTAATATGGGAAAAGTTGGAGATGAACTTCACATTATAATGGAGTGTACGAGATTTAGTACTGAAAGAAATACATTTTTTAAAGAAATGGCTGAAATAGATGAAGCATTAATAAGGAAGAGAAATTTGTAAAAATCATGAAATTGGACAATGAAAATGCAATTAATTGCTCTGTAAGATATTTCAAATCCATCATGAATACCCGTGGTGAATTTTGAATATATTGTTTTGACCCATTCATTGTTTATATCAATATGATATCCAGTTTGATGTAGTGTTATATAAATTGTCACATGTTGAATATGAGTAGCGACATTATGATTTTCAGTTTCTTTACTTATGTCAATATGATATCCAATTTGATAATGTTATATAATTTGTCACATGTTAAACCTCAGTAATCTTATTATGATTTGCTACATTTGCTCTCTTTGTTTCCATATCATTTCCACATGATTGTTACTTCTCTTTATACTAATGCTTTGTATTTTAAAACAAAATATTGATGTCAATGTCAATGAAGTTTCTTAATAAAATACCAAAATTACCAAAATACCAAAAGCCAGTACGTTTATTCTAAACACGAACTTCATTTAAGTGTACGTGTCATCGCAAACGGATTGCTCTGAAAGGAAGACAAAGGGAATTCTATTCCGTATTTCCCAGAATATTTCGCGTACAAAGCCCGGACAACATTTTCTTTTGATTTGCAACTGATATGAGAACAGCAGATAAAGTTGAAAATAAACGAGCTCCAATGACATACGATATCTTACGCCTACTTTAATATTAACCAATCGCGCCACTTGCTCATCTTGAAGCGTCATATTAAAGTTTGTTTGCTTCGTTTATTTCTTCTTCCAAATTCGTTGTTCTTCTTTTGTGTTTCTTCTTCCCTAATACCTTTCCTATTGTCCTTGCCCCTATTCGTATTTTTATGTGAATTTTCATGGCTGGTAATAATGTTCTGAAGGTAACACTATCTCACACACGTGCTGGTAATGTAATTCGTTTATGGGAGACAACGAAGACGCATGAAAGTTTTGATAATCGATCCAGGCACTTATTCCACCCTGATTTTCTAATGGGCGAAGTATGTGTGCCCACATTCATCTTAATAAGGGCGAAGTGTCTCGGAGCACATACATCTTATGACATGTATACTTATATTATACATGCATTAATGATTAAAACAACCCCTTGAGGCAGGGACTGTGTGAACGGCCGCTGTGTTAATGCTCATGAAGGACGCCGCGCGGCCCGAGATATAATAGAGGCTAATATAACATGGTGTTTAATGTTTTGAGGTTTCAGTACCAAAACTACCCAGCGAAAACGATATGATTATTTACACCTACATACAGAAAATACCTACATATGAAGTTAAATGCGTAATGTCTGCTGAGGAATCTTACTCGATTTTCTGAATATAATTGCGTGAAAAGACGGATAATATTCACGTTTGCAATCAGTGGTATTAGACAAACCACATAAACCCAGCTATCAAGTTAATGCTATCAATGAAGAAATAATTGCAAAATTTGAGGAAAATTTTCATTATAATTATGTAAATTTGAAAAAAAAGAGTACATTAAGCAGAATAATAAGTACAATTTACATTTTCTGACAGAATGTCATTATCACAGCAAGACCGATTGTTAAGCTAATTATCATGATTATGATGTTCGCTTGCACCTAAACTATAATAATCATAATACCTGCATCGATATGGCGCCTTTCCAGTTAGTAACTGATCAAAGCGCTTTACAGAGTATTATTTCCCCGCTCATTGGATCCAGTGACGATTCTGCACATAATCTGATTTACTAACAATTTTCCATAATAGAATGAAGCACTCAATGAATCAAGCCATGTCACAACCACAATGGACAAAGTCGATAGACTTGACGAAACGTAAACGCGCCTACGTTGTAACCTTGTTTATTAACATTTCTTCTGGTTAAATGAGATAATATCGATTATTACTCACAACACTACAATTTACAGTGTCTTTATCGAACAACATTTGATAGTTCTAAGTGCTGATGTTCATTTTCATTTTGTTTATTTAAGAGGAAAGTGTTACAATGTAGCTTTGAGTTGAGATCAGACACATACGTGTCATAAATGACATGTTTGAATATTACACTCTCAACCGCCCTCAATAATAACCTCAAGGGAATATAGGG
Organism: Heliocidaris tuberculata; assembly: GCA_025618425.1. Classification (NCBI taxonomy): domain Eukaryota; kingdom Metazoa; phylum Echinodermata; class Echinoidea; order Camarodonta; family Echinometridae; genus Heliocidaris; species Heliocidaris tuberculata. The sequence goes on from CM046839.1 coordinate 12,669,347, forward strand.
ATGTATAACAGTGTAAGGTTTGTAAGTAAGATAGGACCCCCCCCCCCCCCGATTTAAACCTTTCAAGACAATTGACCACATTTTGTGGTTTAGCTCAATGATTTTTAATTCAGATCCGTCAAAAATATACCAGATACATGAATAGAAAGAGCTAAAATTTCTGCACACACAGTGTCCATCTTTGTTGAATGACCATACTGCGTTTGATGCCAGGAATTTCATAAAGGAGAATAAGCTTTGTAATCCTTAAATTGGCACCACATTAAGAGGTTCAAAATCATTGCTTTTTAAAAATTATAACTGGCTTTCTTTTCTTTTTTTTTTTCATCTTTTCGTCAAAGTTCCTACCCATGTATGTTGTTTTCAAAGACGTTACATTTTATTAGAACCATGTAGCACTAAAAGAAAAATATCATTGTTGCCAATTTGAAGAACAAAATGTGATCAATTTAGCCCTTAAATAATTCCTGTCCTGAAAGGGTTAACATATGGAAATATAAGACAGGAGAGAGGAATTGTAATATGTATAGAGAGACTATAAGTATTAAAGGAATAGGAAAGTGATAGAGGGGACAGAAAAGAAAGGTAAAAATGTAAGTTATTGTGACAATGAAAGGAACAAAGGGAAAAGTAAGCTAGGATATTTGACACGAGATCAATTATGTGAGTGAGAGAGAGAGAGAGAGAGAGAGATTTATATAGAGGGGGACAGGGGGAGAGATGGAGATACATGGGAAAAGAAAGAAAAAGGGCAGAGGGACAGAGAAAAGACTGAAAGAGAGGGACATAGATATAGAGATAGAGAGAAGGGAGCGAGAGGGGGAGAGAGAGATAGCTAGAGGGAGAGGGAGGGACGGAGAAAGAGAGAGAGAGGGGGGAAGAGACCTGGACAGAAATAGAAAAATAGAGCGATAGAGGGGTGCGAAAGGGGGAGAGGGAGAGAGTAACAGAAAACAGAAAACAGAGCCAGAAGCATACAGATAAAAACGGAAAGGAGGAAGTATGAAGGCAACGATTGAGTAAGAGTCGACAGGCCCTGGAGGTGAAAGCGCTCAATGTCCTGGCTGGGTTTGGAGCAAACGAGACCCCTCGATAGTTGATAGACGTATATTCAGCTAGAAGTATCTAACTGAATTCATATTAAAGCACCCAAGTGCGTTCCTTCCTATTTCGCTCTATATTAATTGGGCTCCGAATACATATATCGAATAAAAGACTATAGCCGTTACCTTTCCATGCTGGCTTTTTCTCGTACATTATTTCTCACACTGGTCAAGATGCAAGCAGAAGACACGAAGATGCAAGCAGAAGCCCTTTCCCCCTAATAAAAGCTTTGGTCTACAGGAGCCCATTAATCGATCGGGAATTCTAAACATGCAAATGCTCTAGAAATTGTCATTAAATTGTATAAATCCCCTCAAATTGTAAACATTTCTGCTGTGTACAGTATGTGTAGAGAAAAGATGGTCATTGGAAAGAACAGTTACTGTAATTGTTTACATTTGAGGTATGTGAATCGTTAATGTGTATAATTATACCCATTAAACAAAACAAAAATATCTCATAATTTTTTTTTTAAATAAAATTTGTATTTCTTATCATCGCCAAAGTGATGATTACCTATCCCGTCTAATATATACCGAAAATATTCCAAATATATGATTCATAATCAAATTAAAGTGAATTAAAAAAAAAAATCATCGACCAGTCTATGTTCAATAGGCAACGTCGAATTTCAACTCATAGTGTTGTGAATTAGGCTATCTCCCCATTGTGACGTTATTGGAATAATATAGGCATTGACGTAATCAGATAGTTAATGTCTCAAAACATGCTTTAATTCCTATTCTTACAATGATGAACCTTTAATAAGGTGTGGTTCTAATGGTTGCAAGAAGGCACTGGTATCATGAAGGAAGAAGGAGGAAGGGGGGTGATCTTACTAGGTGGACGAAATGCGTGGGAGGGTCCTATCTTCTTACTTTGTCCCACATCCTCTTTCTCTCTCTCTCTCTCTCTCTCTCTCTCTCTCTCTCTCTCTCTCTCTCTTTATCTCTCTCTCTCTCTCTTCCCCCTATTTATTTTTTCTTTCTTTTTGGGGTTATTTTTTTTTTGTTTTGGGGTTGTTTGCTTTGTTTTTGTTTGTTTGTTGTTGTGTGCATTGTTGTTGTTGTTTTTTTTTTTTGGGGGGTGGGAGGGGAGGATTCGGTTTGGGGCACGTAAACCCCATGTACCGGCAGTAACCCCACAGGTGGTTATCGTATTAATGTTTCAATGTCTCTTCAAATTTGATAAAGGCCGTAATGTATTTCATGTGTTTCCTCAATCCTGCAAATCTATATATCTATCGTTTGAGCAAATTCAAACAGCTCATATTTCCATTACTTTCAGAAGAAATGGAATTTATTTCTTCTCGTGAGAAGACGGCTTAAACTTGGTAAAAACTCCCATCATTGATTTTTTTTTGGCATGCTCTTGCGTATCTACGGGGCTCCGAGCCCCGCTTGAGGGGGAGGGCAACAAAAAAACGCAAAGGAGAGAAAGAGAAAGGAGAGAAAAGAAAGAAAATGTATGATCCTCCAGGATAAAAAATAGAGTTTTATGAGGGTTTTAAATGCAAAATATTTCTAAAACTCCGTCGCTTTTCTTCCTCACATATGTTGCTTCACAATCTCGTAATGAGATGAAAGAATTTATGAATAGGGTTTATGAATAGTTTAAATCTGGAAAAAAAAGTAATTCTCGTCGCTTTGCTCGGTATTATAATCATATAGGTTTCATCAGCCTCTTGTAAAACATTGCGCCTCCATTATAGATAAAGTGTACAAAATAGCATTAACAAAGGTTTCAAAGAAATGTTTCCTTTTGGTTGCCTAGTTAAATTCCTCTGTTATATTTCTCCAGGGTTTTCGTTAATTTTGCGCCCCATTTGAGGAAGAAGTGAATCGAAAACCGTTTATCAATTTTCGAAATTCGAAACTCTCCCGCTCGATTGCAGTGCACCCTTGCGACTTTTCCATTTTGGTAAAATGCATAAATTACGTTTTCGAGAGTTAAAAATGCAAAAAAAATGCACACAAATTAAAAAAATTGCTCCCTCGCTTGTAGAGATACGTAGATAAATGTTGGTGGGGAAAGGGAGGGGTGGGGTGAAATTTCATTGTTTGCCCCTTGCTTCATAACCCCTAAACACGCCACTGCCGCATGCCTAAAAAAGAATTTGATTCTTTGTGCAAATCTATTCTTTATTTGCTTATTGATTGCAAAGGATCTATTTGCCTTTTTCAGAGTATCATTTTCAACATCTATTCTATTTTCTTTAATTGATCAATTTTTTGAAATTAATGCCATTTCTATTTTTCTTCTGCCATATTTCTAATACAGGCTTGAGAACAGTAAACAATACTTGAAGAAACTTCTTGAGTTCCTCAAAATGAAATTTTGAAGATGCATGGTCTCATTTTGTAAATGAGTGAAATCGGCTGCTTCCTCCCTTTTTTCAATAAGGGGGGGGGGGTTGAAATTGTTGCTGGAACATTTTTGATAAAGGGGGCAACAATATCAAATCATACTTTGACCAAAAAAATCTACCGATTTTCCACATTCTAAACATAGACTGCCAGTGTTTTGTGCTTTGTTTGAATTAGATACGAAGGTGTGTTTGATGAAACCTGTATGAACAGAAACAGAACCACATGGAAGAACATAGGTATTATGTAAATATCACTGAAATGGGATATTCACTATATTAAGATATATTCAGGATTTACAATGTATATTTTAATTATTTTCATGTTTCTGATATTGTTGGAATATTCTTGAAAAGAAAACATACAATCATACCTGAATGGACCCAGGATCACTAAATAACAAAATATTTCCAATAAAAAGTAAATATCTATTGAAATGTTCGGAATCGCTAGAGCTACTGCTGTATAATCAACCAAATCTTTATCCTGTTATGGTGCTTTCAGTCAGCAACCTACGCAAATTCGTTTTCAATATAGATATAAGATATATAAATGGGATGAAATACCAGAACGTAGAGAGTATCTCATGATGTTTAATATTCGTTGTTGTGCTAGTTCTCGAATATCTCGATAATATTTTTGTTCACTATTGCAAAGATATCTAAAAAAATATAATCCAGATCACGTAGACTGATAAGAGGGTTAGCTCTAGAGATTACTGGGGTTACAAATGATGACGCAAAGTACTGATCGCCAATCTTGTTATTTGTTTCGTTGTAATCTTAACACTTCCTTAGCCGTCTTGATTCTTTTTTAGGTGCTAATTTACTCAAAGCATCCTTTGATAAGAAAAAGAAAAGTTATTACATTGTCAGGTGCCATTTGTTTCTATAGTTTGAAAGGGAGGCACAGAAGCACAATAAGGGGGGGGGGGGGTATGCACGATTGAGTATTAAAAGCGGGCACTGACCTGTTGTGTCGCCCCGCCCCCTCCTAAATCCACCAATGTCTTCTATATCATTTCGTCCATTAGTGGTCAACATGCGGGCAAAATATTGAATAACTTGAAAACACTCACTAGTAATCTTTACTCCCAGGCAGATTTACAATTGACGCGCTGACGTCCGCGTTCGTTCGTCAAGACAATCCTTAAGCATCCTATTTCATTGTCTGGATGCGTCTTGGAGCGTCACCTCGATGGGTTTAATTACATTTGGAAAATAGAAATAATCAGATTACGTCCGATTAAATCTGTGTTAATACCTTCATGCTCTACATATTTTCAACAGACTTCTGACAGTTATTATGCTTATTCACCAAGTGTAACAATCGCCTTCAAATTCTACAGGTTCATGGGAAAGTAGATTTTGTAGAACAATATTCGGTCAAGTATGTAATTATCACATTGTTTCTGTTTGTGTCTTTGTTCTGTAGGTTGTTAGTTTTTTATTTCTTTGTTGTTGCTTTTTTTTCTTTCTTTTTAATATATAGCAATCCACCGAATTATGTATGGGAATTATATTTCTTTGTGCCTGTATAAAGCAATCACTGAAAGTACGATTTTATTTATTTATTGATATTTCATCAGGGTAGCCCATTCAACAAAAGTTGATCTTCCATGGGGCCCTGAAAATACAAAAAACTATATACAATTAAAAATGATTTGAATTACAATCAGATGAGCATACATATATCAAATAAGCAGTAACATAAATAATTATAAACGAATTCAATAAAACTGTATCAAAACTAAACCACAATAAATAATCAGTGTCAGTAATCATAACTATTAAACTTACTGATATAAGGATAAACAATGATAATATAAAGAATGAGAGATAGAGAAAGGGAAACCTTGGGAGCAGAAAAAAATAAATAATGTTGAATCCAAACAGTGACAATATCTTAACTCAGATTCAGAAAATCTTCTTCAAGGAAAATTTAAAATTGTTTAAATTACTTGTTTGCTTTATATTTATAGGCAAATTATTCCATAGAGTTGCACCGTCATTACATATTGCATGCTTATAATATTCTGTATGACATTTACCAATTATAAGGTCATGATTAGCACATTGCCGAGTGTTGATATTATGTTTCGTTGAGACTTCTTTAAAAATACCTTTGTAAACATCAGCAGATAAATCATTAAGACATTTAAAAACAAATATACATCTAAAATATTTAACCCGTTCCTTAAAAGGCATCCATTTCAGGCGACCAAATAATTCATTAGATGGAGTATATATATTACAATTTAATATCAATCTGGCAGCTTTCTTTTGTAATTTCGTTATCTTTTCTATATGACTCAAAGATCTATTCCCCCAAATTTCACAACAGTAATCAATTTGTGATTGAATAAGACATGTATATAATGATTTCATTGAAGTTTCATCAACATATGGTTTTACCTCCTGAGCATGGCAAGACCTGCAAATACTTTTTACATAAATAATCTACATGATTAGACCATAATAGATTGTCATCAATAAAAATACCCAGACATTTAAAACTCGTGCATTGTTCAATACACATATTTTCATACTTTATGGAAATGGAGTCATTTTTGTTAATATTCAATCTTTGTTTACTCCCAATAATCATAAATTTTGTTTTATCGACATTCAGATATAGCTTATTACAATTTATCCATCTACCTATAGCATTAAAATCACTCTGAAGTTTTGTCTGTACTTCTAAAAAGGTGGTTCCACTTACAAAAAGGGTAGTGTCATCAGCGTACATTACAATTTTTCCATGTTTCAAAACATTTATCATATCATCAATATATATCAAAAAAACAAAGGACCTAAAATAGACCCTTGTGGAACGCCAATAGAAAAAATTCGATCACTAGATTTGGCATTCTGTATTGCAACATATTGCCGTCTATTATTTAAATAAGAATCAAACCATGCCAAGGACAAATTACTTAAACCTATTTTCTTCAATTTATTCAATAATATTTCAGTATTAACAGTATCAAAAGCGCGTCGTAAATCAATAAACAGAGCACCTACAATAAGGCCTTTATCTATACAGTGTAACCAACTATCCGTTAAAGACCCAAGGGCCGCACATGTGGAATGCCCTGGACGGAATCCGAACTGCGATTTACTTAAAATATCATTGTTTACTAAATAATCATACAGCTGCTCATGAGCAATCCTTTCAATTATCTTACTTACAGCAGGTAAAATAGAAATAGGTCGAAAATTACCAACAAAATTTATATCACCTTTTTTAAATAACGGAAAAACTTTTGCATACTTCCAATCATCAGGGTAAACCTTGTTGCAAAGACATATTTATTAACTTTGCAATAAAATTTTACTGGTAAGTTAGAACAATATAAATCATAGAAAGGAATCTGCAATAATTCATAAAGAAATGCTGTTTTGACCAAATATATGTAGGCCTTTATGAGCACAAATTGGAAAGACAAATGTAAACACGAGGAAACAGGACAAAACAGTCAAAATGACAAGTTTCTTTCTCCTTTTCTCTTTTTTCTACCATAACAGATTGCAACTCTTGGGAGATGGTGACTATACTTAGATTATTCTCCTCTCCTCTTGTCGTGTTTTTGTATGTTTGTTTGTTTGTTTGTTGTTTGTTTAATTTTTTATCAGTATAATCTATCTAATATTCGTCTGGCGCATCTTCTCTGATTTATTCACATTCTGAAAATCATCTTTCGCAAATCTTTGGTGGTCCAAAAGCAAATGTTCTACTTTTGACGTCTTATAAACATGTTTTTCATTCATCACCTTTTTGACGCCTTATCTTAATTCCTCGCGCAGTCGCTCTCTAATTTCTGGACTTACCAAAGCTTCCTTGTATTGACATCTCGTCTAGTCTCACCACCACCATCATAGCTTAAATTGGAGAAGAGAAAGAGAGAAGGGGCTGAGAAGTCCCTTCTTCGACCGGATTATCCCGCAGGTGTTTGTAATCAACACTCCCCTTCGCTCTGACGATTGCCTCGTTTCGCACCACTAGGGGACTCCAGGAGTTAGCGCCCTTTGTACGAGGTAAAGGATGAGGGAGACTGATAAACTTTTAATAGCTAAAAAGCCTTGGAGGTTGTGAAGTTTGGACATCGCCATTTTACCTCACCCAAGCATGGATGTCCTCATGCACGCAAGGCTACAAACCGTGAGATATTTCAGTGTCTGATAAATATGACAAGACATACTCCACATCGTCGGCCTCTAATCTCCTCAAAGCCCCCAAACGCCGTTGCTCCATCGCTGAGAAAGAAATCACTGTTTCCCCGAAATACACTAGAATGACTAAAAAAAAAATACCAAAAAAAAAATTCAACAACACTTCCTTCTTCCATTTCAGTTAATAATACCAAGATAGAAATTGTCTGAAGTTAAATTATCTCTACATGTAGTTAAATTCTAGAGATATTTGATCTAAATTTCGTGTATATTTTATCATATTCAATGTCTAATATAACTACAACTTTAAAGATGAAATTAAAAATCCCCTATAAGAAAATAGAAACATTTGGATAGGTATCTGTGATTGATAAACTATGAAGTATTGTGGATTATCATTAAATCAAATATTCATTTCATAAAGTGGCGTTAATGTTCTTGAAGTAGTAATAGCTTACCATATATTTAGTCTGTTGGTGTTTTCCACCTTGAACATATTTGGTCTTTTTTTTCGGTCAAACATTAATAAATTTGAAATATATATCTGTGCATGGCATGCCGTTCATGTTCAGTCGAAGTAGCGCTTTGATCGGATGTGCTTAGGGCGTGATACCCTCGGCACTTTCGTGGCATTCAATAGCGTAATACCAGACTCAGAGAGAAAGATGGAAGGAAAGTTATGAGAATAGAGAAGGGAGAAAAAAAAGACAGAATTTCAAGTCTTGAACGGCAGGGATAAATTTGAAACCTTTCTCTTTTATTAAACAACATAGCAAGGGCAACCCGTAACAGTATCTTAACTTTCAGGCGATTTGTACCATCGGACTCTACATGGGAATGTTAAGTCATGCAGAGCATGAAACTTTCAGCAACTGAAAATAATGCATGCTTCTTCCTTCTTTTTTTTTTTTTTATTATTCTTCATCTTTCTTTTATTTTTTTCTTATCTTCATCATCCTCTTCTGCATCATCGTCTCCTTTCTTTTTCTTTTTTTTAATCACCTCCTTCTTCTCCTCCTCCTGCACTTTCTTCTTCTGCACGCTATTTTTCATATAATTTTCCCCTGTTTATTCATACCAATTTTTTCCCCGGGTTTTTTCCTTTATATTTTATATAATTATCTTCTCCGTCTCTGTTTCTCTGCCCCCCCCCCCCTCTCTCTCTCTCTCTCTCTCTCCTTTATTCTGTTTTTTTCACTGTATGCCGGCGTACTTTCAAGAGTAACACATAAATCCATTCTCTTAAATACCTCTCGCTGCGGAGATTTTAAATGCACGAGGTAGTTAAATGCCGAGTATAAATTTACCAGGAGTTGAAATAGAGTGATTACTCCCCCGATAGAACAATGGTCAGATTTCCGTTGAAATCTATATCAAAACTTAAAACAAAAAAAAAATTACGATTTCCAGAAGAATGTCTTACATCTCCAAATATGCGTAATGACCATACAATCGGTGGGAATGGAGGGCATAGAATTCTAGGATTTTGACACTAACAGAGTCCCTGATCGGCTGCCCCTTTCTTATACGATCCAATGTCATATCGTCTTTCATCGTCATGTAATTCATAATTCGATTACGACGACGAACTCGTGATATTCATTTCCAATGGCTCAATTCAGTCTGTCACCGAACCGAGTCAGGAATAGATGAGAACATTGTAATCGTCTACAGACAATGGAAAAATTGGATTTGAGAACACTCAATGTATAGTTACCGAAAGATCTACCCACCCGAGTTATTGCTCTCTTTATACGTTGCTCTCTTTATCCTTTTTTCTTGAAGGTAATATTTTTTCTTTCGATGAAGGACTTCATTTTTATTTTTGTATACATGTCTAAATATCTTTGTGTGTTATTTTGTGTTGTGTTTTTAGTATATTTCTGTGTATGATGGTTTATATTTGAATCTGCATAACCACGCACTTTCAATAGTTTGCAAACGAATTATTGAAGATGGATATTCATCGCAAGGCAAGTAAATCAAACATTTTATTTTGTATAATTTGTTAACATTATTGCACCTTGGTAGTGCATAATGATTAATGAAAAGTCAATCGGACATGTTGTCATGATTTCAACCACTGTATTAATATATCTACCTCATTTTTAATCAAGATCAGATACAGATTCGTTTTCATCATCCATCATCCATCATTAGAAGAAACATTATTGGTTATTTCAGTTTGGTTCTATGATTATTTTATAAGTAAAAGAAAGAGGATATCATAAATGCATGTTAATATATGTGAAGATGACAACATGTACACAATTTTCATCCGGAATTCATGTTTTATTTACTCTTGTCTGTTGTTATCTTTTGGAAATTAATGTGTAATATATTAGAGGATGACCGAATGCATATTACTTTTTAAATCAAGACCTTTTTTCAAGAAACAGATAAATAAAAGGTTATCACTATTTAGTAAGTATAGTAAAGTAACACATACTAAGTACAGCCTCGAGGTTTTTAGATTTTATTCATTCTGTGCTGGGAGTTAGTGCCGTGGCCTCAAAAAAAATCAAAGAGGAAAAAATGGTCAAATTATTTCATTCTATCTACGTCGCTAATTTCTGCATGGCAATCTCAATTGCGGCCATTCCATACCAGGCTATCACTGATATTTCACTTTTAATTTCTCATTCAAAAATGGTCACATCTTTGGGAAGAAGTAATGTGATAGAATGGTCGCGAGTCAAGGCTGGACGGACCACTCCTAAAACGTTACTAACAGAACATTATAACTCGTTTCAGTGTCACTCAAGAATAGAGAGGACATTTTCATTGAGACGAAATTCCCATTTCTTTCAGAAGGGATAGAGTAAAAAAAAAAATTAAAAAGGAGTTAAAGTATAAATGAGATTTCTTTCATTTCAAACATTTGACACGGACTTTTGGGCAAATGGCATGTGAACCTGTGACTTTTCTTTCTGTTCTGTTGAATCTTATTGTTACAACTTAGGAAAAGCCCTATGGCAATATAGTTTGAGGAAAGGAGTGAAATCACCCACCAAATCAATCTTATCACTGGGTGAAATGGGAAAAGATGTATCCCGCACGAGCTAACTGTATCAAGCTGCAACCATATTTAGTAAGACCCTGCATTAAGAGTAAGATATGAGAGGTTAAGCAAGTCAAATTCGCATGAATGAGGTTTCAGATAGTCATATGAATGGTTAAAATCGAAATTTAGGGGTAATGTATAAGCCTTCTATTCCCGCTTCTATTTCTATCCCCCCCCCCCCCTTCGCCGCCGAGTTGGCGTTTTATCTACGTCAAAAGGTGCTCAATACCCGTTATTCAAAGTTGTATGACCATTTGAAACGGGGACGTGAAAGAATTGCTGATTGCCACTTCCCTTGAATGTTTTATGTTCGTAGTCATATCGCACAGGCGAGACGGCTTAGTGACAGAGCAGTGGTCTCGTAACCATGGTAACCGAGAGGTCCCGGATTCGAAACCACATTGAGGCGCTAGTGCCCTTTGATAAGGCATTAATCCTCATTACCAAGTCCATCGAAGAGTACTTAAAGCCGTATGCCCCATGGTTGCTTAAAACGAAATAAACCATTAAACATTATTTTCAAAAAATCAAACATCAGTGTTTGGTGAGTTCAATACGTTCACATCAGCAGTAGATCCTGGGTTACATGTATGATAAGGTTCATAGCTCTTTGGGCTACGACAATTTCTTCTCTTTTTTTTTTCGATTCCCATTCCCTTTTCGTGACAAGACAGCATTCCAGGACCTTAAATGGAGTTCATTTGTGTAGGCCTAAGTCGGGATGAGAGATTCGAGGGTCATAATGATTAAGTTAGCTTTTCCCCCTGCCATGCACTGATCACGCCGGATACTTCATTTAAAATCACGTTGTCTTATTAATCTTATTCATGTTATTTATTTATCTTATATATGAATATATGTCCTACTACAAAAAGGAGATGAAACCCCAGTTATATTCATGGGCAAGGGGAAATGTGAGACATATCATATACAGAACATTGTACCTATAGTGCTTGAATACATTACGGCCAAAGAACAGAATGGTTAACCAGGTTTGTTTTGTTTTTTAGGGGGGCGTTTTTTCGTGTCATGCATTTTGTGATAACATCAATTGATTATTTCAAAAAATATAAACGATCTGTTTCTCTGAATCTTCTGTTCCCACTCAATGCCTGTGACTGATGTACAGTCACGGATGCAGTACGGGTAGAAAATGGGAACAGGTGTCTGGATCTTGATCACTCCGACTCAACACTCCAAGCGGGGTAAAACGAGTCCGCCTGAAGGAAAAGAGGAACACCTCGAAGGATTGTGTTGCCACATAACGTGTGATTCGAAGGTCAGAGGAGCGTGGTAATTCAAATCCGAGTGTTCAAGGTTCCCCAGGATGTTACGGTAGCAAATGAAGTCTTTAAACTTGTAGATCGTTCTCTCACAGTCGCCGGTTTGATCTGATTCCTTACATTTTATTTTAGTCCCTGCATTTTTTTCTTCCAGTCATTTGCTTACAAATTCAATAACGTTTTAAGAGGTAACACGATTTTCAGAGGCATTGCAAACATCTTGATAATACAAGATTATGGAGTGGTGTTGGTGAGAATGTGCAGGTGTAGTCCTCATTTTCATAAAGTGTCCTTTAATGATAATAATGATGACAGTATTGAGTATAAAGCTTTATATTCATTAAGCGCCATTTCCATTACGCAAAATGCTCAAGCTGGCGCTGTAAAAGTACAGAAAGAGTAATATGACAGCAATACAGACTACAAGAAATTGAGATAAAGAAACAATTATTAAAATGTACACGAATAACGTAGATACAATGGGATACATATACATGAATAAAATTGTCTAATTAATGAAATGCAGTTTTGAACAAGTGTGTTTTAGCGAAGATTTGAAGGAGTTTGGAGTTGATATGTTTTTAAGTGACTGTGATAGCTGATTCCAAAGAGTTGATCCTGCACATGCAAATGATCGATCACACCATGGTTTCTTTGCTTTGGGTACAACAAGAAGGGAAGAGTTAGCAGACCTAAGTTGTCTGGGAGGATTGTGGAAGGTGAACAAGATAGAGTTGTACTTGGGGAAGTAACATGCAAACAGTGAAATACAAGTAATATTCATTCTTGCATGTTACTATGATTGGAATTACAGAACTCTTACAAATATGAATTTGAGAGGATAACATCAAGTCGAAATCATATCGTCTGCAAATTCTAGTCTACTTTTATCATCACATTATCATTCTTATAAAACCTCCAACATTTACTTATCAAACATGGACTTTACCTTTTAAGGTATAAAGCAGATCTGAAAATCAAAGGGCACTCGTCATATTACGTCATATTACGTAGCTTTTCAATTTAGCATATTCTCGACAGAAACATATCTGCGACCTTTTTTATTAAAGGAATTGTGATCGGGTTTTCGATTGAAAAATCTGACGGCGTGCGTATTCCTGAATACCGCAAAGTATATTGATTGTCTGTTTTGAATTTCATTAGATGGGATTGGAGTAACGATTTAAAATGATCCCCTTCTATCCTCCCCTCTTTCCAATCGTCTCTCTCTTTCAGTCTCTATACATCTCTTTCACTATGGAAGATTGGAAACCTTAAGTACACAGTGAATTTTGTACAAAAGAAGAATGTGTCCCATAATAATATTGTGCAACCGAAAGAAATGTTAGCCCCGAAAAGCACCTTGAAAATTTGATAATCCCCCCCCCCCTCTTCTCTCTCTCTCTCTCTCTCTCCTTTCTCTTCCTTCTTCTTCTTCTTCTTCTTTCACAACCCATATTCTTTTTAGTTGTTGGATTATCTC
>CM046839.1:12683318-12725818 GCA_025618425.1 Heliocidaris tuberculata
TTCGTGAGTCGAAGAATCGCATTAGCGTTACATTTTTATCGGCATAATTATAGGCCTTTTCAAACAACTTTGGGGCTACATGAATGCCCACAAAAGGGCAGGAGGGGGGGGGGATAGTGACCCACAATAATTTGAGAATTAAGCGTATATCTTACGGAGGGGCATATTAATTGATAAGTCTATGCTTATACATGTTATACCGATTGATGCGTTTCCCATGAACTCCCAATCGTGAAGATGGATTAACATACCTTACCCATGACAATACATTAAATGATATGTGAGTTTCTGATGATGCTGTGAGATGGTCTCTAAATGTAAAAATAATGCTTCCACAATTAATATTTCAAACATGACGTTGATCGATTTTCAATCACTGCGTGCTATTTTGGATAACACTGCAATTTTCTTTACACCGGGTTATCATGAAAAAGGAAAGCACGGCACCAGCTGCTAATACCATTTCAAGTTCAAGTGCAAGTTCAACGTTTCAGTTCAACGCCTCTGAGAGCCAATATGGATTCTTTTTGTTACAGTTCTTCAAAGTAATAACATGTCATTCGCCCCTAGCTCACATTTCTTCGCTAATGAAACGCCTTTTTGTCGCCAACATATCCAATTTAAGATAATTCCGTGGACAAAGAAGGTGCATGGCTGTCGGTCGTGTAATTACTATACCATCATATCAATGATCGATTACTTCCTTTTCCTTTCATGTTCTGAATTAGATGAGAAAAGGTTTCTGCACTGATTTCAGGCACTTCATTTTGCTTTAAGTAGCAAAGTCGTCCTTAAAGTAAGGCTTAATCATGAAAAGGTGATGACACAGTAAAAGTCATTATTGTTAACTTTGGTGCATATTTATTTAATATTACCGTAACAGTCACGTTAACAGGGGAGTGATATTTCTAATTTTAAAGGACTTATTATGCTATCATTTTTTTTTTTAACGCTAAGGGAAGAAAATATCAAAGAGAGAGAGAGAGAGAGAGAGAGAGAGAGAGAGAGAGAAATGAGAGACTGGGAGTGTGTACTATATCCTCATTCGATGCCAATTATCTGCTTTAAGAACTCCTCTCTTTCTCCTCTCTTCTTTCTTTTTCTCTCTCCTCTTTCTCTCTCTTTTCTTCTCTTCCATTCTCTCTCTCTCTCTCTCCCCTCCCCCTTCTCCTTCCATTTCTATTTCTATCTCCCTTTCTCTCTTTCTACTCTTTCTCTCTCATCTTTATCCCTTAGTACCTAGTACCTTTATATCTTCCTGTAGTGTTGATTTGTCTGCATTTGTTGTGTGCATTCCCAAGATAAGCTTTGCTTTCCCTGTTTTCGCCTCCTTCTATTTGATGAACTATTTACTGTACTGATTATTTATGTTTACCACATCGTATCGATAAAGAGAAAGAAATAAATGTGAATTTTAATTCACTTCAATTATCTCACCCCTGTTTCTTCTTTTCCTCCCACTCTCCATACCTCTATAATATCACCTCCTCTCCCTCTATCTTTCTCTGTCTTTCTCTTTCTCTCCCACTCTTTATCTCTTTCTCTCTCCCTCTCTCACCCCCCCCCCCCTCTCTCTCTCTCTCTCTCTCTCTCTCTCTCTCTCTCTCTCTCTCTCTCTCTCTCTTCCATCATACCTCAGTCTCTGTTTATATATCCGCATTTTCTCTCTTTCATTTCCTGGCTCAGTTGCTCTATCCCTCTCTCTCTACCACTCTCTCTTTCTAGTTAAGGTGTCTCTGTGCGTCTCTTTCACTCAATATCTGTCTGTCGCTATCTCCGCTTTTTTTTTTTTTTTTTTTAACTTCAATTTCCGTTTAATTCAAATTCTGTCTGAAATTCTGTTCAGAGCGGCAACATGATTCAGAACGAGATCATAATCCCCTCCCATATTTCTCCATCATTCTCTCTCTCCCTCTCTTCTCTCTATCCCTGTCTCCCATTCCTTCTCGTGTGTAACTGAAGTTCAAGCATTTCATAGCCGGTAACATCATTCATAAACGAAAAGTCGGGCATGGCAAGCGAAGCGAGCTTTAGATTAGTTGTAATGTAATAATCTACACAGACCAAGGCCAGGCGCTTCCTATTCAACAGCAGTCGACAACAGAAATTAAATAACATGTCCTTCAATGAAATATTAACTGTGTAACTTTACGCCAACTCTCAAGTTTTATCGTTTTGAGTATTTTTCGTACTTGGTCGACTTGTTGAGATTTGAGGGAAATATGATTTTGTTAAGTACACCATGTTAAGCAAAAGCTGGTTGTGATAATTCGATTTAAACTGTTTTTTGACACAGTTTACTTAATTTTTGTGTGATGTTGAATGTACATGTTTGGTTGTGTGTTCGTTGATGCAGGAAAATTCATATGTTTTCTTTAAAGCTGCTACGAGAAGAGTAGAAGAATATATTAAAAAGATAAGTACTCGAGAAACGTATATAGAATCGTTGTCATTCTATATCTTACGTTTGGTGGGGTATTGTAAATATCATTGTATTGCAGGCTTCCAGGCAGAAGCATATTATTCCTCATGCAAAAATATCTTAGACATAATAAATTAAATCAGTCATATCCCCGTTTCAAATTGGATTATACGAGAAGTAGTAATTATATGTATTTTTTTAAAGATTACAGATAAAATGCCATTGATTAAGAAAGCGCTGAGCATTCTCAGTGCTGAACTAAAATGGAAAAGTGTGTTGGTATAGCATCGGAGTGAGGAGGCCGGATCCCATTCCTTATCGTTTATTTTCTGAAATGTATATGTAGTTCGTGTTTGATTATTGTCCTCTCTGTGCTACAAAAGTGTACGCCATTGTCCTGGCTTTAGCTCCGGTCACAGCTTTCTCTGGACATACTGGTATGTGTCGTGGTATAGTGGTTCATTCACTTGACTCTCAATCCAAGTGTTGAGGGTTCGAATCTCAGCCCGCCACTAGCGTCTTTTGGCAAGACATTCATCCACATTTTGCCACTCTCTACCAAGGTGTTAAAGGGCACCTGGCAGGATTTATTCCTTGAAATGCACTGTGCGCTGATTACGGCCGCCGGAGCTAAAGCCAGGGTAATAATATCCAAACCATTTGGAGGCGCATATTAAGGGACGTTATATTATAATGTGATATCGGCTATACAAGAACGGTTTATTATTATTTGTATTGTTGTTGTTGTTGAACAAGTTCATCAGGATAGTTTAAAATCTTTATGATTAGTTCTATGACGCGTCCAAAAGGCATTTACATGTGACAGTGTCCATGTCTATGTTCAGATATCGCCAGTACACGTCCCATATAAATGTGTCTGAACCTGGCCCCTAAAGCTCCGCCTTCTTGATCCGAAAGAGGCGGGGCCTAATGCCATTCGCGTACTGATTTCCGCTCGTGCTGCTTTCCGTCTGGTAAATTTATAATATACGTCTATGGTCTGAACCATAGACACCGAAATTGCCACTGATAAATACTAATTGGATGTTTCGTAGAGCTAATTCCTAATATTTCTCTTTGGTTTGCATGTGCTTCAGCTGTTGACTTCTATCTGTACCTTTGTCTGCTTCTGCTTGGTATTTTACATGTTTATCTGTTTGTCTGTCTCTGTCCCTCTACCTCTGTGACTTCCCCCTCTCCCTCCTCTCTCTCTTTCTCTAATATTTTTCGCTTCACATGATACAAGGCTTTAATTAAAATCTAGGAATTAAATGTTTTTGAATCGCCAAATCCAGTTGCTTTTCATTTATTATCTAAATGCAGTATTCTCTTTTTGGTTTTATATAAAAAGTTGTTGTTTTTTTTAGAGAGAAGATTATACGCTTCTTTCTTTCTGTCATTGATTGTGTTCCTTTCTGTTATATATCTATTTAGCTAAATCTTTACATCCTACCATCGGTTCTATCTAGCCTGTCTCTGTTATTCCATCTATCTCCCTCGCATACCTCGTGATCAAATTTAAGTATAGTTTACCAAACGCGTGGGTGAATGAGAGCCTCAAGAGCTGCCCCTATATATTCTTTTTTTTTTTCCATGTCAACCCAAATTTTCTCGCTTTAATGGAGACCCGAGGTTAAATCCACCTGCACTTTCTACACATTGGTTCAGAGACCGCCAGATGATATACCCACAATTTTATCCACCATTTATATCGCCGAAGAAAAAAAAAAAGAGTTACTACTTGCCACAAAAGGAGACTGAAAGAGAGACAGAACTTGCGATCTGGGAAGACTCTACGGTTTCAATTAAATAAAGTGCTAGGGCAGGCCCGCTACAAAACGGCTTTTGGCATTTATGAGCGAAAATATCGTTCACAGTGACATTTGTGATTTCATGATTGTCTTACATTGAGCCCGGTATTTGTCTGGTTTTTAATTTTGCTCATTTTCCATCTCACCCCACCATCATCTCTCTCTCTCTCTCTCTCTCTCTCTCTCTCTCTATATATATATATATATATATATATCTTTCTCTCTTTCTCTCTCTCTCTCTCTTCTCTTCTCTTCTCTATGTACCGCTGGATCGGTGGAGAACATAGCCCGAATATTATTTTGGTGGGGAGGGTTAAAATGGTACGAGTCTACTTTCGTCTTTTCCGGGGTGATTAAATTGCGGGAGCATCGCCTCATTGGGTCCTGTTAGACTATTAGAGACGGATGACTGGAGCTTTATAATGTCACGTGGACGGCCCGATCATACCATGTCTTTCACTGTGATTCTTCTCAAGTCCATCATCATATATATTCTTCGTGATATGATTTAATACTGTACCACTGACTCATGACAAGCAGCGTTAGAAATGAATTAATGCAAAAATGTCTTGCCCAGTTATTTTGGTTCTTGTGTTGATGATGTCATCATGCCGGAAGCAGTGGCAGAAAATACATTCTATTTTAGAAAGTGTCTACAAATTAAACGGTTGTCACGTATCGAAACATAGGAGAGCACAACTTGTTTAGAATCTACGTCATCGTTAGATATGAACTTGTTTCTTGCCCCCCCCCCCATCCCTCCTCCCATTATCTGAAGCTCTTACTGCCAGGTGGAGAATGTATTTATGATTTTAATTGCAAATAGATGGTTATCAGACTATTTGTATCGACGATGTATCGTTGATAACTGTTTTTCTTCATTAAGATCGCATATTACATAATGTAGCAGGGGTTAATAGAAGCGATGACGAAATAGCATTAAATTCATGACATGAATTAATATATAGAATAACATCGTTTTGGAGAGAGGGTTGTTATAATCATGAGGTAATGCCCTTGAGTCAAATTTTTTTCAGGCTCTAAACAGACGATTATTGCAATGATCCGACACCCTCTGTAGTATTCGGTCGTCTTGATTTGTTCTCTTTTAATTTTAAGTCAGGATGTTTTTTTCAGGCCGAAATAAAGGGAGGGGATTGTCGGCAAGCCCCGGCTATTTCTTTTGGAACATAGAATTGATTAACACGGTTCTTTTATATAACTTGAATCAATAGCTTGGCTCTGAGGTTACGCGGTCATGTGGTTAGGACACAGCCTAATGAAATGTGGCCCTACATAATCACGTGCTAGTGGTACGTAACGGAGTCGGACATCCTAGCCAAATTTAAAGAGCAAAACCACTGTATTGAAGCAACTTTTTAAGATTAAAGTTAGACTGAAAGGTATTTCTGTAGATATTCAAACGTAAAGATTATTCGATGATAGAAGGCACGTGTACACCGTTCACTTTTCTAAAGAAGGGGTTCTCACAACAGTTTATATCAATAAAACGCAACGTTATTCGCAACAGGGCTTGTATGGATAATGGCCTGCGACCTAGGCACTGTGTTGTTTTTGTTTGTTTGTTTGTTTTTTATTTGTTGTAAGATAGCGGAGAATGAATAGGAAGTGAAGTTGCAGAAAATGAAAACATTGTTCCACATGTCGCCATGATACATTTGTCAGATGTGTTGATGTTCCGTCAGTGAAATTCGATGAATAATTGTTACTATCGGAAAGGAACATGAGATCAAGGCTTAAGGTTATCTCTGCCTTCTCCGAAGTGCACCGCACTGCAATCTCCAAAAGAGGTTAGTACGAATCCGTGCACGTGCGATTTCCTTTAGTTTAACACAGGTTTGTTATGTCCGTCCTTTAGGAATTTCAATCCAAGGTCGGGGTGTAAATTAATTTTCACCTATTCCCACTGAATATTCAACTTAAGGAGGGGAAAAACTTAAAAGCAGCTCTTAGAATAAGTATCTTGCTATTCTATATCAGCTAAAATCAAAGGAATCTGAAGAAAAGTTTGGGGGCTTTACCGAAACGACACGTGAGCTTTAAGTCTGTCTGGCAACCTATATGGACCTCTCAAAAATCCTTCATGTGACCTAGGCGTTGCCGTTGTGTTTTAGATATTTTCCAAGGGCGCCTACAGGACTGCAGAAAGCCAATCTCTGACAGCATGGTTTTCGGTTCATAAGATAGCCGGTTTATAGGCAACCATGACATCGAAATAATATAACATCTTAGTGACAATAACAATAATGTTCATCGTAAATTCACTGACATGAGATTGGAATTTGGGTCAGTAGACCATTTCTTGTTTGGCGCCTGAAGCAATAGCCAAGAGGATTAAGGTACGTCAGAAGATGATCCTTATCTAATCGTTCTCCTCCTCTTCATTGTGAAATAAACGCCAAAGGGCAAGGAAAAGGGACAGATATACTGTTCGAATTTGAATGTAGAATAGTAGAAAAGTCTCTTATGTCGGTGAATATTATACACGCGAAAGATCATTCTAAATTCAGTTCTACTCCCTCAAGTCTCCTCTTCACTGTCGGATATAGTACAAGTTTGACATTGGTAGAGTAGGCGTACATGCAATATGCGAATTTTCTTTTCACAATCATCTATGATCTGTTATTGGATATCTTGTTTTTTATTACAGCCGAAGTTTGAATATGAATCTTTAGACAAACGCCTAGTTCTGGTCTATGGATGTTGCACATGCAAGCTATCATCTAGCATGCATGATGTACACATCTATTAATAAAGAAAAACTGCTTAGAACTACATAGAAATACCTACAATAAAGCTAGTATTTTAAAATGCTACGTGTGGTCGCTTCCGAAAAAAAATGAACGATTACTGCAGAGCAGTGCAAAGCAAATTATGCGGTAATTTCACACTTGAATGTGTCAAATTGCGCTTCGATCTGATAACAAATCACCTCAAAGGTAATGTTCCGTATTGGTTTGAAAATCTTATCAAACTGTCTTGGAGCTTTTATCATGAAATGTTTATTTTGTAGTAAAGAAGAATACCTGTGTGTTTCGACGTTTTGAAAATGTTACAATCATGATATAAAATGAATAAATTTTGCTGAATATTACAAATAGAAAAATCAACTTCACGCAAAATGAAATGAACATACTGCACCCCACCATGCCCACTGCTCCAAGAAATGGCATAAATAGGTTTGACCATATTTATACTGAATGTACGGTATATTTCTTGTAATATTAGACAAATAAGAAAATTTTAAGAGAAATAAATTCATGTTACAGTTCAGAATAATAATTCTCCTTTTTATAATAGGAACATTGAGAGAGCCCACTTTTTCTTTTTACTTTGCGCAGTACTTAACGATCTTGAGAAGCATTTGTGAATTCACTGAGGTCCACATCTAGAGTTACATTATAATGGAAATCTAATAAAAGAAAGATGATTCACTGTATTTCCCTTTCAGTTCAAAATTAACACAACAGCATGAACCCCAATGATCCCTGTAAAACAAGACGAAATAACTAATAATAGACTTAATTTACGATTATTCAGAAGTAATTTAGACGAAATTAAGGTTTTGTTTGGTATAACTTTAGTGTGTGAACGTAGCTTAAGATTACAATCACTTCTCTTTAAAGAGCACGTTCATTACCATCAATTGCCGAAGGGATAAACACTAGGTTCTCATTTTCTTGGGAAATGAAGTAACACACTTTCGTCTGATATCTTGACGATATTTCTGCCGGGGATCTTTTTTATATATAGTTTAGAGGCACAGTGAAGGGTAATTGCAGATGGAGAGATGAAATTTTGTTTTATTATATGCGTTATAATAGAAATGATAATAAGATCGAGTGATGTAACGAGAGGTGTATGCGCAAAATAAAAGTAAAAGTTAAGTATGGGGCACATATAAAGAAAAAAATGTAGGGGAAAAAAGAACTTATTGGAGAAGATTTGGAAGAGTATTAACGTAGACAAAATACATTCAAGGATGTGTTCTTTTCCTTGATTGTACTATCCTGACTATGAAAGATGCACATATTGCCTTTTGGCAAGAAAGAGGGAATAAACCTACCACGATTGAGAGCGTCTGACGTTATTTGGTAAGAAATTAAGATAGGATGACTCACTTAATGTGAAGGGAATCCTAGTGTTACTGATGGCCCAAGAGAGCGACAATGTCGAAAATTTGTTTCAAAGTCAGAAGGAAAAACCGACATGTCGACTCGACTGTAGCCGTTATTGATCGTGTTACTTGAACATGTTGAAAATATTCCAAAATGAAAGTTGGCGACATTATACCGCCATATTGGGAATACTATCTTTGAACACTCACAGTGAAATTATTCAGTGTTTTCACTGAATCTTGACAAGTATATTCTGTCCAGTAAATTCTATAGCCTCCGCTTTGTTTTCTCATGTAATCCAATAGGAAATCTAAATTTTCATCGATTTACATATTACAACATTAGGAGAAAATGTTTGAGTTCCTGACTAAAATTAATTTGAGTGAAATTGAGATAAATTAAGATGAATTTAGATGAGTTTAGATAACTCGAAAAGCACACTTCAACACATCAACATGAACCAATAACAGATTCATTAGTATTGCACAATAGGACTTCTTTTCCTTAAAATTTCGTGACAAACTGTTTCGCATTTTCTTGTTAGTAAGTTGTACACATTTTTTTCTTCTTCACTCCATTTATAGTCAAAATGTATATTTTTCAAAAGAAAATTGGAGGGTTGGGGTGGGGGATAAGTATAGTTCTCATATCACTCTACCTTGCTTTGATTGCTGCCAAACCGGATAGTGGGCAAGGCTGATATTGGGTCAAGAGGAGAAGGATAGCGTCTCAAAACTGTCTTGGGATGATCAGATAACTTAGGTTAGGATGGAATATCAGCGTCAATATGACAAAGATTGGAAAGGGAAAGAAAATAACAAAAAGGATAAGAAAAGGGAGAAATGAGGTAGGTGTACACTGTCTGGCCCTTTTATTGTTGTTTTTCGATCAAACCGCTGGTGGCCAAGAGGAGGTGATTGTAGCGTTCGTATCTATGCGCAGTGGGAGAAGGAAGAAATTATGGCAAGAAAATAATAGAGATGACTGGAAAGATAGGAACAACGATGAAAAATAGAAAGGGAAAGAAGGTAAAAAGGGTGCATTTCCAGTCTTGGCATGTAACATAAAAGATAAAAGTATGTTTTGAATGGAATGAGACGGTTGGAAGATTTATAGAAATAAGAAAATTTGAAAATTTATTAGAATAAGAAATTGAAATAGAAGAAGAAGGGTATACGTTAAAAATAATAAAGAGATGATTAGATTAACAGATAATATAGAGGAAATTAATGACAAGAAATACAGAATCTAAAAAAAAGAGAAAAGAAAGTGGAAAGAAAGGGTGCTCTTTCAGTCTTTGAACGTGACATAACCTATAAAAGTGGTGTGTGTTTTTAATAGAATGAGACACCTTAAAATGATAGAGAAGAATAAGAAAATTGAAATAGAACAAGAAGGGTATACTTAGAAAAATAAGGAGATGATTAGAATAAGAGATGAAATAAATTAAGTCAAGAAATACAGAAGAAAAAATACCCCAGAAAAGTATAATGTACATTTGTCTTGCTGATCAATTATCTCTTACTGGGATGGTCACATGACTGAGAGTTCATTAAAAGAGAATACGATTCCACACCATGCGAGTTAATTTGAAAGAAATAATTAACGGAATGGGTGAAAACGTAAAGTAAACACATGGTTGATAGACAAGAGAATGATCGTTTACATGACAGAGTGAGGTGGATTTTAACGAATCGTCGATAATTATACAGTATAATCAACGCTGTTCAGAGGAATTATTAGAGGTGTTGTGGTCTAGTGGATAAGTCACCGGACTGAAGATCACATGGTAAGGGATTCGAATCCCAGCCCGGCACTAACGTCCTTTAGCAAGACACTGATCTACATTTGCCACTCTCGACCCAGGTGAAGTAAATGTGTACCGGTAGGAACTTATTCCTTGAAGCTTCTGCGCCCTCATAATAATCCAAAGCTCTTTGGAAGCGCATAGAGCCAATGATAAAAATGTATTATGCGCTATACAAGAATTGAGTATTATTACCATTTTTAGGAAGGGGAAAACACTGGGCTAACAAAAAAAAGATGTACGGGTTATAGTATGAGATACTTAATTTGAAAGTACAGTTAAGAGATTAACATCGAGGGTTGAGAAACATTGGCTTTTATAAGAAGCACCCTCCTCCTTATCCATTCATCCATCATCTCCCTCTCCCATTTTTGTCCCTCCCCCCCCCCCCTCTCTCTCTCTCTTCCTGTATTTATCTGTCTTGAATATCCTCTGTTATCTTTCATCTCATTTCATTTTACCTCCACTCTTTGTCTCTCACGTTCTCTATCCTTTCTGTCTCTATCTCTGTCTTTCTATCCATCTCTGACATCCATATCTTTCCGTCCACATCAACGCATTTAGATTTTCCATTCATGTTGTAAACCATCATCCAACGTGAGGTCCCTTGGAAATATTCATTTCTATTGCCCGGTCATAAAATATAGCATCGTCTGGGAGTGATATGAGCACATTGCCTTCGAATTCAAGTCCCAGACTTGGTCTGTTCACATTACCCCCTAACTACAACATAAAACACATCTTAGGCGTATGAAATTGAATTAAACCCAGTTATAGTCAAGGCCGTAACCGTGAAAATGCATCGTTAAAAATGAACTGAAAACAGTGATGAAATAAATGAAAAGGCATACTGATATCTGCCTAATAAATTCGGTATCTATATACAAGATTTTTAATTGTCATTTTGAGATGTCTGGTACTGGAACGTGACAAAACACCTGCAACTCGAACTCTGAAAAGAAAGAAATGCAGGGATCTTTGTTTCAACAAACTGTTGACTTCACTTTTAACAGGAATATGACGCCATGTAAATGATGTTGATATAAATCATGATCATTTAAATCATTTAAATCATCATCATCATCATCATCATCATCATCATCATCATCATCATTATGATCATTATCATCATTACCACCACCACCCTCAATACCACTTCCACCTCCACCCCTACCACTACAACCACCACCACCACAACCACCACCACCACCACCACCACCACCACCACCATCACCATCACCACCACCACAACCACTACCACCATCATCATCACCACCACCACCACCACCACCACCACCACCACCACCACCACCACCACCACCACCACCACCACCACCACCACCACCACCACCATTTACACTGGCTGTGTGAACGTTTTCTATTATTAAGAGGGGGTCATAACGCATGGCAAAAATCATCACGACATTATTTGCATTGCTTGCATGTATTTGCCAGTGGTAGATTTATGAAAGAGCACGCAGTCAAAGGGGCGCGGACTCGGAGCGGTGGACGAACACGGGGGAAATAACGTATCGTCGGGAACATGACTCTAAAGTCTAGGGGTGTCTCCAGAGGATTGGGGTCAGCGAGTTGGGGTATAAGGGGTGTCTTTTTGCCTGATGGGAGAATCAGTAATTCTTCTCGACAAATTATTAGTTGAAGGAGTTTTTACCCTTTAAATGCATTCCTTTTTTGAGGATCTTATTTTTTTAAATATTTGTTCTTACTTCTTCTCTTCTTTTTCACGTGATTGAAAATTCTGCCAATTCGACCCGACGCCTCCCCCATTCAAATATCCTACTGACGCCCCTGAACGGCACTGTATGAATTTCATCATATTATTGGTTTGTGAGAAGTATGGACTGTTATCATGGACGCCAGACTTCCTCTTATCCATAATCCCAGGACTCTGGACAGCAACTAACATTGGTAAATTTGAAA
Source organism: Heliocidaris tuberculata (assembly GCA_025618425.1). Taxonomy (NCBI): domain Eukaryota; kingdom Metazoa; phylum Echinodermata; class Echinoidea; order Camarodonta; family Echinometridae; genus Heliocidaris; species Heliocidaris tuberculata. The sequence continues at coordinate 12,695,439 of CM046839.1, forward strand.
CCTCTGTATGTCCCACCATTTTTATTTTTTTTTGTCGGGGGGTGTTAAATTCTAATATTCTCTCTGTCTCTGTCACTCTCTGTCACTGTCACTCTCTCTCTCTCTCTCTCTCTCCTTCTCTCCCTCTCTCTCTCTCTCTCCCACATCCACCGATCCACACACACACACACACACACACACGCACACACACACACACCACACAAACACATCATCACACACAAGTATGCACACGCACCCGCACTGCACGCACTCTCTCTCTCTTTCTCTCCTCTTCTTCTTCTCTCCCTCTTCCATCCATCCCAGTCATTTTTTTCTTTCCCCCTGTAGCTCTCTCTAGCCACTCTCTATCTTCCTCCCTCCCCCCTCTCTCTCTCTCTCTCAAATAAAACGTACGTTTTAAGTACACTAATATCATGAATTAGCAGGCGATCTTATATATAGGGTTCTCGTTCAAATTTACTTCATTTTCATTTTCTCTCATTCTCTCATCGTTAATCTTTCTTGAGCAAAAGAAAGAAGAAAAAAAAAGAGAGAGAAAAGAAATCTTACTTGTAGGCTGGAGTAGGTCAGAAAGATTGAGTTACGAAAAACTTATTCTGTCCATTTTATTTTAGACTTCCACAGACGCAGCTGGTAGGGTACTGGGATACTGAAGTCAGTGTGGAAGAATCAGGAGTGTGACAATGATGAGAGGGGGAAAAATTCGTTCAAGCCATACAATTTGGTCAATATGTCAATCCTATTCATGGAACCGGATAATTCCGCCCATTTCTTGCCTACATTTTTTCATGGTTTGGCATTCTTTCTCAATTCTATGTATACCCAAATGCTCTTTCATGTGTGGAATTGAATTTGAAATCATTTTGTTTTTGCTCTGTTTATTTTTAGATTCTAACTCGAGATCAATAAATTCTTAATACATAATGAGTATTGATTTATTATATTATAAAAAATATATTCGAGAGTCATTTGTTTTTGAGATGTATGTATACCTTATAAATAGGATCTCCATTTAATATGATAATCCGATTGACAGGGTATTTTCCACTAGTTCTTACTTAACGTGCTTTCTTTTGAGCAATAGACATTATGAGGGGGAAAAAGTACGAAGGCAAGAAAGTGGTCGAGAGAAGGGGTAATTTTCGATCCACAATGCGTGCCTTGTGGCGGAATAACTTACTGATCACTGAGGGACGAGGTTCGTGTCGAGTTTCTCTCAAAACTCTGAAAAACGGCTGCTGTCTCCTGAGATAAATCCTAGTCTCGGTGAATTATCATTAGACTATAACATCTTATATTCCTTTACAGACCTGATATCGTCTTGCTTATCGATCTCTCTTCTTTCTGCTTCACGTGTATCTACTCCTTACCCCACTTTTAATGTATCGCACCTGTCCTTTCACCCTTTAACCACACGACTTGATCGAATTGGTCAACCAGGCTAAGATATTTGTTATGAGGCAAAGGGGCGTGGAATCCACCTACAGAAAGAAAGCCCGTCAGAATGACTATAACCATGATAGTAAAGTAATGCGAAACAATCTCGAACATTCTAAATGATAGAAAAAGACATCACAGTGATATACAGAATTTATTTAGCAGACAACATTAGGATAGAAAATGGACAAAAGACTCAATCAGAAAAATATTTAAGGGGAAAATATAATTTTTTTCAAGTTCCCGATATTCAGCCAACCAGCACCTCATATTCAGGCAGCCAGATGCGCAAATATCCTCATGTTTGGGCAGCGAGGTACACGAAAATGTAACTTCTATACACTTTTAATGTGAAATATTTAGATATTGGAAAGTTTGTATTCGGCCAAAAGCCGTCAACTCGCGAAAAATGAGCCTGTACGCCTCTATGGCCGACTATGCCTCTATTTCTTCATGTTTTTTGTGGGTTTTTTTTGTGTTAATTCTCGCACCGTTTGAGAAAGAATAAACAGAAAAACGTTTATCTATGTTCAAAGATTCGTAACTCTACCACACGAGTGCATTGCTCCCTTGTTAGTTTTCCTGGATAAGAATGCATAAGAGTTTCTGAGGGTTAAAAATGCAAAACAAAATGTATTGCTGGGTCGGTTTGCTCGCTCGCTCGTAAGGCTACGTAGATAAGTTTAGGCCGGGTAGGGAGGGGGCGCGTTTTCACTGTTTTCCATAATCTCTAGATACGCCACCGTCAGTGCCTCGCCCCCTGTTCAACAAGTCTTGCTGCACCAATGTCTGTTACTCATATAAAAGCGTTACAATAACGAGATTACAAACAATAATTTCGTAATGCTATCATAACTTGTTATATTATTGGGATAGGGAAATGTCCCTCTGCGTTGGGTTTTAAATTGTTAATCCACCATTTACGGGCAAGTTACTTGTCCCCTTCTTCATAATAATTTGCATTTATAGATGCCTTTTTTCATCTCCAAAAAATCCTTTTTATTGGGGATGAGACACGTACCCATGCAGTTAAGACAAAGAGCTCTCTGGCGCATTTTCCTTCTCACAACATTGATATCAGGCCTATCATTGCGTGATTGATTTTCATTATTGAAAGCTCTCCCGTAAGTCGGAAGAGCTTCGATAATTATGCTCTTGCGTCAGTCGCTCCGGGCTTCATTTGGTCATAGATATATAGGGTTAGGGTTGGGGTTGCAATTGCGTTTTAGTTTAGGTTTTTTATTTCAGGGTCAGGGTTAGATATAGTGTTAGGTCCAGGCCAGAAGTTCAGAATTCGGTAGTGCAGGATATGGACAGCGGAGTGATTGTCGCGGGAGCATGTGTTGCCTCCGCGGTCCCTCTTGAATCCAAGGCCTGGATACGCCACGGATTCAATCTCAATATTCTCTTCAGCCATGCTTGTAAATCCTTCTATTTCTTCTTTTTTTATTATCGCATTCATTTACCATGACCATCATCTTCTCAGCATCAAGAAAGGTGGAAAAATGGAGACAACATTGATTCAATGCAGTCATGGACCAAGTCCTACGTAAATGCAACTGCTGGATTATCATCTCTATATACATGATATACAGAGACATTTCTTTCGAAAGACGAATTCCTCTTTCATTTCTTCAGCTTTTGAACAATAGTTTGGGGAGGTTCAGGAAAATCTTTTAAGAGAGGACGTATCGGGCAGAATGTAGGGCGTTTGGAGAGATAATCTTCCAAGAGACGATATGACTGAAACATGATTGGAGAGACGGTATCAATATTTACCAACAAGATGTAGTTTGGTTACTTCAATTTCTTTCCAGATGTGTCGTTCCTTATCGTAACCTTTTCTTAATTGTAGGCCTATATATTATACATTTCTTTATAACAGAAATGTTTCCTTAAGTTGGCCCCTTTCATCCAACTTACTATTACGCATTTTCGGTGGATGATTAGATTAAGATTTGCACACACGAACTTCCATCCTCTCCGCATCATTCTCGGAAGAGTCCATCAAGAATGGATCGCATCCTGTATATCCCAGTCTGATTGATAGTTGCTTCTCATACCGCCAAGCCCTCCATCTCAATTTGACTCCATGGTATAATGAACACCCATTGGGAGAAACCCAGCTGTGCCACGCTTTCCGATCGCTAGACCTCCGAATCAATATTCTCTCCGCACATATTATCACACTGTCTGTCTGCCCTTTTCTCTCCTCCTTCTTACCTCATTCTTGCTATTACTCCATAAGAGCATATACTTTGAGTAATTCAGTCTGTCTCCTTCTTTACCCCCGCCCTCTCTCTCTCTCTCTCTCTCTCTCTTTCTCTCTCTCCGTCTCTTTCCATTGCCTCTTTAGTGAGACAAGACACTGGTTTTTCTCTAAAGAATGATAATCCGAAATGGGCGTATTCAAAGTTAGATTGAGAGGAAAACAATGAACACATCAACAAAAAAAATATCCCCTTCCCCCGAAAAGGCTTTCTTCATCGATATCTAATAAATTAAAAAAAAACAAACATAGGTAACTTGAAAATAATTGTTTATCAACAACAACAACAACCACAAAATATGGGAAGACTATTTGTTATGAAGTTGCCCTCTAATATAGTCCCTGAAAAAAGGGACAACAAAGTTTACTGGTAAATTACTCAACAATTCCTAATCATTTTTTGTTTTCATTAATGTATACATAATTGGACAGCCCGTTTTCACTTTTTTATAGGACACCAAAATTTTGATCTCAGACCGTCTGAAGTTGCAGTGTCAGAAACCCAATATAGTCCCGAAATAAGAGATGGCTGCTATAATTGGTTCATTATGCTTTTTAAGGGAAAGGAAATGGTTTGGGATAATAGATTATTAAAATGCGCATCATGTACAAGCACAAAGTCACATCTTCAATATGACACAATAATCATTAATTAAGCATCATGAATGACTGAGCAGGTGCGATTTGTCCTTGGTTGGGCAGATCGACATTATTTTGTTCAGCTCCTTTAGTTAATATCCTTAAACATATAGCGATGTGCCTAACCAATTAAATGTGCTGCCTGGTTAGTCAAGAGAATGGTCTCACATGAAAGTGAAGAATATGAGCTTTTAAATGAGTATGTTAGAGAATTGATAATTCAAAATTATTTCCTATCTTTTCAAAACCGTAATGAACCCAAAGTGGTTCACAGTCACACCAAGAAGACCGACGCCAGACCGACACAAACCCGAACTAAAAATTAAATTGTCACCATTGGCCAAGAATCGGTCAGTTTGTAGTCGATGTGGGATCGGTTTGGTGGTGTAACTGTGGTCACAGACTGTCTGAAATTCGTCATGCGTGACCTAGTGATCGATTTTTTTTAATTTTTTTTTTTTTGGGGGGGGGGCATATGGATATATAACTTGATGCATATAATAACTTGGTACATACTATTTCATTTTTATGGTAATCATGAGTTGTTTAATAAGTAACATAATTACTGTTAAATAATTAATTACAAATAATTATCATCGAGCAATTTACCTACAAAAATGGATTCCCCTTTTTTTTCAAGGATACCCTGGATAACAGAAGAGATTCGTGATACCCCAGGGTAAACATCCATGCTTTTAGGTTTGAATACGAATATTGTGATTCGAACATGTCGAAGGTTAATACAGAAAAACTCCCATCTCCTTGCTTTAAGTTGTCCGTATTTCTGTCACATCGTATGGCACATTCCTATTCTGATATAAGCAATTTTTAGATTAATGATCCATTGATTTTAAACTGGTCGGGAAATCAAATTCACGCGGAATTTAATCTTAGAAACCAACGAATCAACACAAGGTGAAATTGTTTGGTGGTTAGCATTAGTTGGCATTTCTATAATACACATTTATTCCTTATTGAGGTGAATTATTGTTCTTACTTTCCAGTGTATATTAATTGGTAGCACTAAAATAACGAAGAACATAGCATATTTTTGGAATATTGGAGGCCGTGAAACATTAAAAAAAAATAGATCTTAAATACAAGCCAAATACAAGGACTAACGAATTGGAAGTTGATAACGACTATAGGCGCACGGAGGCATGTATTAAGCTTGGAGCAGGAAAAATTAAGCAAGTCCCTAGACGGAAGCAATTTGAGACGCGGGAGCGAGTCAGGATTTCAAAACAGGTGAAACGTCATAATTTCACTGTAGAATAGTATCAAAGCGGGATAGCCTGGCTAGAAATTCAGTTCTTATTTTTAAAAAAGGACTTTGGGTTTTACGTCTTCACTTCATAAGTTCAGACTTGCAAAGTGCACGTATACGTTGCTGCAGGCCTTGAACGAATTATAACCGCCCGCGAAGACGCGAATGAATACGCACAGATAATAAGAAAAGCGAGTCCACATGGGCAGTCGGAATTACAAAGCATTTTTTAAAATTTGCTTTCTAATGAACATGTGTACAGAAATATATATATATGTATATATGTTTTCAATGTAAAAAGTTTGATTAGAAATTACTCCGAAAGTATGACCCCTTTTGTGTTCCAACTTTAATGAAAACATTTAGTTTCAAGCAATTCGGTTAATTGAAAGCATTAGTTCTGCTCTTTGTAATAAAGATGTTCATTGCACCGACAAAACCCAGATTCAAAAAGATAACATGATTAATTCAACTAAGAAAAAATGAGTGGATAAATTAATGTAGAATGACCCGGGAGAAAGAAAGAAGAAAGAATCCCCTCAATTACATCTTCCCGATCCCCTGCCTTACACAACCTCTGCAGCGGTCAACAGTTATTTGTTGCACAAGTGTAAGTAATTACCAGAGGGAAGGTCAGAGGAGATAGGTGGATTGGCCTTTAATGGAGTTAATTGACCCTTGCTGAAGCGTCGTCGGCTCGAGCAGACGATATATCCGCTCCTGCAGGCTCTCACTTTCGAGTTTTCCCGCCTTTCCAGTGATTGCATTTGCCAGTTTCCAAGCTACTCGTCCAATCAACAGTCATATATCCTATTTACATGAGCTAAAGTGTTTTTGTGTGCATGCATAATTTTAAAAATGCAATCTTTTTAGAAAAGTTTAAGAATAGGTTTTTCTCTGTACAAACATTGAAAATGTAGGTTTTTGAACTAAATAATTTATATGAAGTATATTTGTCTTATTTTTTTCTCTCTGTCTCTGTGTGATTGACTGCTTGTGGGTCTCTGTCCCCTTCTGTGGAACATGCGTGAACTTTCTTGTATATTATGCATTTAAGCTAAGATTGTTTAAAGAAATAACGTAGGTATTTACTTTGATTATTAATCATCATTTTTACGTCAAGATTTGAAGCATCTGCAAAATTAAACTTGAGCTTTAGCCTGGTGTGTCGATTGTCGCTGTGACTGCATGTATACGCGATACCTTGGTGAAATTAGTGGCGGTCTCTATTTTGGTGTCGATGGAGCCAAATTTATCCAGGAACCGTATCAGCTGTCACAACAGAAACTTAAGCCTGCTGAACTTTAGAAAGTGACATTGTTGAGTATAGGCAATGCACTTACTTTATGAAAGAGTCTATCAATAATTAAGTTTCAGGGGCTGATTATGTCGTAATTGGGCAATAACTGATTATTATGAGGTTTATGATCATCAAAACAGTGATAAACTGACTCACAAAACTGAAAAATACTACAGACAGAACTGATATGGATTCATAAACAAAAGAAAACATCGCGAATTAACAACTTGCTCCAAGTTTTAAACTAAGTCAACAATAAAACAGTCCGTTTCATGATGTCGTTTCTCTTCATGTGAACGAAAAGGATGATAAAAGCTCCCAAATCATGTTTTGCCTTTACCAAATCTTTCTATTAAATTTCATTTGGACGATGCACGCAGATCGCCGTTGTCGCCCTGCTCTAAGAAAAATGGATTAAATGAAGCAGTCTGGAATATTTTGTGGAATTTCAAAGTTGAAAAAGTGATCCCGTACAAAGTCTTGTCAGAAATAAAGAGCACGCTCAAGTGATAAATTTGTTACATATATAACTATTATATCATCAAATTTATACCTATAAGGTATGCGTGCGTTGTGTCACGCACTAAGTCTGTAACCCCAGCTCAAATGACGGAGTAGCCGTGCTATTGCTTACAGCATTATGTCTCATCGGTGAAGTGAGTTAGTATATCATGAAATCTGGACTATTTTAATCTGTTATCCCCAGACATGCAAGCCAGGAGAACGGTGTCAGGTGTAGGGTGCATTGGGGTTGCCCCCCCCCCCACCAAAATAATAATAATAATAATAATAATAATAATCATCATCATCGTCATCATCATCATCATCATCATCATAATAATAATGATAATAATGATAATAATAATAATAAATAAATGAAAAATAATCAAATAAATAAATAAATGAAATAAATAAAACAAATAAATTAATAAATTAAAAAATAAATAAATAGATAAAAAGAATAATAATAATAAGCCACTTAGCGAAATCTGGTGGCACGAAAAGACTCGTACGGAGTGCAAAAGGCAAAATACATGTAGTTGATCATTATAATACTATAAATCGTTAAATGATTCTGAATGATTGAGTTTTTGGAGGTGTCAAAAATTTATCAAACTGACTTAGTTTGGCTGAAAATCACAAAACAATGAAAAGTAGTGAATACATATTTGGTATAATATGGGACTACACTAACATTTGACATCAAATTTGGTCCAATGTTTTGAACTATTTCCGGTCATATTTGCAATATGAGAGCATTTTCAAATGCAATTCTTTTCATGTGAAATTGCTACTAGGTTTTGTTGTTGTTGTTGTTGTTGGTTTGTTTTTGTTTTTTTTAACCTTGGAATTAAAAGAATGAGAAAGCTAACAAATTATTTTACACCTTTCTCCTTAGCAGTAAGTGTATACTTCTGATGCTGAGAACTGATCAACGCTCCCGACATGTGCCCGAGGCCAGATATGCTATAAAGTATCGGCATTAACCCCTACTGTGCCGTTGCTGCAATTTTGCACACACATATACAGAACAATATTATATGTGGCATACACAGAGTTCTAAAAAAATCATGCGGTTTATCCTCGATCTCCTGATGACGGACATGAGACACTGCCTGCAACGCGTCAAGATCGATACTCCCTTCCTATTTATTGACCAAAACATTTCGAAACTATTTTCTGAATTACCCCGCAGAGGAATATCAAGGGCTATTTTCAGAACTGAACTCCATAAACCCTTTCAATAAGCCATCCTTCTACTCTCACTTTTATCTTCTTGTACATCATTTGTGAACACCAAACATTATTGTGGTGCCAGTATCTGATGTAGGCTGGATTTGGCACGCTTGGGGACTGCAGCCCATCCCCCCCCCCCCCCCCCACCCCCAAGTTATACACTGTTAAAAATAATATGCCCATTGGTAATTTTGACTTATTTATCCCATGTAGAATTTACTTCAAAATATAAGTTTTGCCACTTACGCACTCGATTTAAGTCTTACTAACTCAAACTTTCAATTTAGTAGAATATACGTGAAATTTTAAAGTAAAATAAATACAAAAGAAAATGTGAGTAATTTCAACTTGTATCAATTTAGTACTGTTAACTCAAAATAAGAAGCTATACGTATTAATCAAACAATTTATGTTGATTGTACTTATCTTTTCAAAGTGAAGACTGGTGCAGTGCGTAATATAAGTGTTAACATAATTCATGAATATTTATTAAGACCAAATTCATCTCTTTTTTTTTTAAATAAAACAATTCTTTTTTGTGCTTGAATGATAATTTAAGAAGTTTAAAATATTTCCTAATTCATTTAAGCAAAGATTAGAAGATAAGACAATTTTTAATTGTCATTCAATTCAAAACAAATCAAAATTTGATATTTCAGGAAAATTGTTAACCAATTTTCTTTTAAAGATGATACGACCGAGTATATATAGAATTCGGAGCCCTTTCAATAGTTGTCAAATTAAAGAGTAAGTAATAGTGTTTGTTGGTGATGATGATAGATAATTGGTTAAATCCTAAATTATGTAAATTGAAAAAGTGTCAGTGAATGTTAGATGGGTACAAGTTTAAACATGTCATAATTTTTTTTTCATTGTTATCTATCATGATAACAATACTTAAATTATTTACGTTAATGTAACTCAGTTTAACTGAGTAAAAATTTATTAAGCAAAATAAGTAAATTCTACTTAAAATTTCCTGTGACAAATACTTAAAATAATCAAGGCAATCTGTTGACGAATATTTTTTGAGTAATTTCAACGATTTTTTTTTTACAGTGTATACCAATATGTTCATCTCAAAGTCGTTCAGCGAGATGGCCTCTTTGAATTTCTGAAATGTCTTATGTAGTATATTTCAATGAAAAAAAATGCATGAAAAGGCTATAAAATGGATACCCAATCCACCAGCAGTAAGTGTAAGTATTGTTAAGTGTACATTATTTGCTTGCTCGCTTCATTCACTCGCAAAAATTCAGAACGGAAACCTTGATATTCGGGCACGTGATTCAGTCCCCTGTTACAATTATATCCTTGGCCTCCATTCTAACAAGTTTTTTTTTTTTTTAATATCAATAGTTAATCCAGGTTTAAACTCGGACTAAGTATACTAGGAGCACCGCGCCGATTGTCTAGCTGTTTATTCCGTACAGTTTATTTTTATTCCGTAACACAGAATATTAAAAATGAATTAAGTCGTAATATGAAATTAAGAAATTGATTTTACAGTAGTATGTGTATGTATTCAGTTACAAAATTGTTAAAGTTCTTACGGGATGAAGAAGTTGACACTCTAAGTAGCGCTCCATAAATCAATGGACTAAACTCACCCTACTTACTCCGTGCTTAAACCAGGACTAAATTTAGCACGTTTTTATGATACCGACCAACGTGTGAAGTGAATTTTATAATCCCGTTTTAAAGATTCTCTCTCCTATCATGCCTATCGGCTGCCGCAACAGATGCAGATGGTACAAGGAGAACTATTTATTATATCTTGTCCCATCATATACTGTACTGCATTCGCGATAAAACTTTAATCAAAACCTTGCATTATTCGGTCGGTGAATGTAATTACAAGATGCAGATAAATATGTAATGGCGAAATACTTTCTGACCGGAACATTATATCTATCCTTAATTCTGTATATGATTGCGTACATTCCTGAGTGTTTGTTGGGGTATATAGTCAGTCTGTTTGAGAAGCACCGAGTGGAGTAGCCACTTGGCGAGGTAAAACCTTTGGGCGCTGTTTTCTTGTAGGAGGGTATGAGGGGTCTTAACATTCCTCTCTCCTTTAATTCTCTCATCTAACTCTATTTCTGTTCCTCTTTTGTCATTAGATTTCGGGGGATACATGCCCCACGCAGCTACGCCAATGAGAAAAAGGTACAGCATGATACACAATCTTTGAGATTTCAGGTTTACATAGCAACTCGAAAAGAGGATTTTGGTGAAACTTTTGATTAACATAACAGTAATTTCATACAATATCACTAATGTTTGTCTTTGCATTCTTGATCCAAAACGCACTTTGACAGCATACTTACTCAGCTGTGACTGTTGTTTCTTTCCTTCTACTCAGTTTTTCCATTATTGTTATTTTGTCTAATTTTCTTAATTATTTCTTTATCTTTGCAATCTTTCTCACCTTTTCCGTGTTACCTTTCCTTCTCTTCGTTGAAAAAGTAATCCCTCCTTAATTTATTCTGACTTTCATTAATGTTTTCAGGTCTTTTTTCATCCCCATACTTTATTTCACCCCTTCACTCTAACACACACACGCTAAACAACTTTCCCACCGAGGAACAAAGATACCGCGGTGTTACGTAACCATTTAATACAACCGTGTAAATTAAATCGTTATAAAAAAATGCCACGAAAACGAAAAGTTTCTTTTTGTCAATCCAGCTAATTAACGTATCATACTTGATTTGCCTGTAAAATTAGATCCAATACCAAAGGTAGGACACAGAGTAGAAAACAATGGTACATTTTATGAAGAGGCGCCCTTTCATTTTAAGGAGTTGAATATCCGAAATTTACAAAGTGCTACTGCCAGTTTATGTAAAATTATCATTGAGGTTTAACACCAAACTGTCCAGACCAACAAAATAATGAGAAAAGTCTTAGATGTAATAGTCCTATCGGTAGTTGTAGTAAACTAATCATCTAACAAAAATAGATAACGATTCATTACTACATCACTCTTTTCAAGAAAACAAAAAAATGGTAACGAAAAAATCTGTACGTTGGCTAGGGAACGTGTATGCAAATCATATGTAGATGACGATAATGAATGTTTAGAATTAGAAGATAATACAGATAGTGACAAAATTGTTGGAGAAGAAATAGAAATGAAAATGATGAATTTATATGATTGTCAGTTTAAAATGGATTTATGTAGTGATTGTATACATGGTAATGAAAAAAAACTTAGAACATATAGATTATTCAAGCAGGATATGAACACTGAAAAATACTTGTCTCATGTTAAAAATTACAAACTACGCAAAAATATATGTCTACCAATAGAAATCGGAAGACATAGGCGTCCAGAAAAAAATCCCCTCTCATCTCCGAATTTGTAATGAATGTAATATGGGAAAAGTTGGAAATGAACTTCACATTATAATGGAGTGTACGAGATTTAGTACTGAAAGAAATACATTTTTTAAAGAAATGGCTGAAATAGATGAAGCATTAATAAGGAAGAGAAATTTGTAAAAATCATGAAATTGGACAATGAAAATGCAATTAATTGCTCTGTAAGATATTTCAAATCCATCATGAATACCCGTGGTGAATTTTGAATATATTGTTTTGACCCATTCATTGTTTATATCAATATGATATCCAGTTTGATGTAGTGTTATATAAATTGTCACATGTTGAATATGAGTAGCGACATTATGATTTTCAGTTTCTTTACTTATGTCAATATGATATCCAATTTGATAATGTTATATAATTTGTCACATGTTAAACCTCAGTAATCTTATTATGATTTGCTACATTTGCTCTCTTTGTTTCCATATCATTTCCACATGATTGTTACTTCTCTTTATACTAATGCTTTGTATTTTAAAACAAAATATTGATGTCAATGTCAATGAAGTTTCTTAATAAAATACCAAAATTACCAAAATACCAAAAGCCAGTACGTTTATTCTAAACACGAACTTCATTTAAGTGTACGTGTCATCGCAAACGGATTGCTCTGAAAGGAAGACAAAGGGAATTCTATTCCGTATTTCCCAGAATATTTCGCGTACAAAGCCCGGACAACATTTTCTTTTGATTTGCAACTGATATGAGAACAGCAGATAAAGTTGAAAATAAACGAGCTCCAATGACATACGATATCTTACGCCTACTTTAATATTAACCAATCGCGCCACTTGCTCATCTTGAAGCGTCATATTAAAGTTTGTTTGCTTCGTTTATTTCTTCTTCCAAATTCGTTGTTCTTCTTTTGTGTTTCTTCTTCCCTAATACCTTTCCTATTGTCCTTGCCCCTATTCGTATTTTTATGTGAATTTTCATGGCTGGTAATAATGTTCTGAAGGTAACACTATCTCACACACGTGCTGGTAATGTAATTCGTTTATGGGAGACAACGAAGACGCATGAAAGTTTTGATAATCGATCCAGGCACTTATTCCACCCTGATTTTCTAATGGGCGAAGTATGTGTGCCCACATTCATCTTAATAAGGGCGAAGTGTCTCGGAGCACATACATCTTATGACATGTATACTTATATTATACATGCATTAATGATTAAAACAACCCCTTGAGGCAGGGACTGTGTGAACGGCCGCTGTGTTAATGCTCATGAAGGACGCCGCGCGGCCCGAGATATAATAGAGGCTAATATAACATGGTGTTTAATGTTTTGAGGTTTCAGTACCAAAACTACCCAGCGAAAACGATATGATTATTTACACCTACATACAGAAAATACCTACATATGAAGTTAAATGCGTAATGTCTGCTGAGGAATCTTACTCGATTTTCTGAATATAATTGCGTGAAAAGACGGATAATATTCACGTTTGCAATCAGTGGTATTAGACAAACCACATAAACCCAGCTATCAAGTTAATGCTATCAATGAAGAAATAATTGCAAAATTTGAGGAAAATTTTCATTATAATTATGTAAATTTGAAAAAAAAGAGTACATTAAGCAGAATAATAAGTACAATTTACATTTTCTGACAGAATGTCATTATCACAGCAAGACCGATTGTTAAGCTAATTATCATGATTATGATGTTCGCTTGCACCTAAACTATAATAATCATAATACCTGCATCGATATGGCGCCTTTCCAGTTAGTAACTGATCAAAGCGCTTTACAGAGTATTATTTCCCCGCTCATTGGATCCAGTGACGATTCTGCACATAATCTGATTTACTAACAATTTTCCATAATAGAATGAAGCACTCAATGAATCAAGCCATGTCACAACCACAATGGACAAAGTCGATAGACTTGACGAAACGTAAACGCGCCTACGTTGTAACCTTGTTTATTAACATTTCTTCTGGTTAAATGAGATAATATCGATTATTACTCACAACACTACAATTTACAGTGTCTTTATCGAACAACATTTGATAGTTCTAAGTGCTGATGTTCATTTTCATTTTGTTTATTTAAGAGGAAAGTGTTACAATGTAGCTTTGAGTTGAGATCAGACACATACGTGTCATAAATGACATGTTTGAATATTACACTCTCAACCGCCCTCAATAATAACCTCAAGGGAATATAGGGATGTATAACAGTGTAAGGTTTGTAAGTAAGATAGGACCCCCCCCCCCCCCGATTTAAACCTTTCAAGACAATTGACCACATTTTGTGGTTTAGCTCAATGATTTTTAATTCAGATCCGTCAAAAATATACCAGATACATGAATAGAAAGAGCTAAAATTTCTGCACACACAGTGTCCATCTTTGTTGAATGACCATACTGCGTTTGATGCCAGGAATTTCATAAAGGAGAATAAGCTTTGTAATCCTTAAATTGGCACCACATTAAGAGGTTCAAAATCATTGCTTTTTAAAAATTATAACTGGCTTTCTTTTCTTTCTTTTTTTCATCTTTTCGTCAAAGTTCCTACCCATGTATGTTGTTTTCAAAGACGTTACATTTTATTAGAACCATGTAGCACTAAAAGAAAAATATCATTGTTGCCAATTTGAAGAACAAAATGTGATCAATTTAGCCCTTAAATAATTCCTGTCCTGAAAGGGTTAACATATGGAAATATAAGACAGGAGAGAGGAATTGTAATATGTATAGAGAGACTATAAGTATTAAAGGAATAGGAAAGTGATAGAGGGGACAGAAAAGAAAGGTAAAAATGTAAGTTATTGTGACAATGAAAGGAACAAAGGGAAAAGTAAGCTAGGATATTTGACACGAGATCAATTATGTGAGTGAGAGAGAGAGAGAGAGAGAGATTTATATAGAGGGGGACAGGGGGAGAGATGGAGATACATGGGAAAAGAAAGAAAAAGGGCAGAGGGACAGAGAAAAGACTGAAAGAGAGGGACATAGATATAGAGATAGAGAGAAGGGAGCGAGAGGGGGAGAGAGAGATAGCTAGAGGGAGAGGGAGGGACGGAGAAAGAGAGAGAGAGGGGGGAAGAGACCTGGACAGAAATAGAAAAATAGAGCGATAGAGGGGTGCGAAAGGGGGAGAGGGAGAGAGTAACAGAAAACAGAAAACAGAGCCAGAAGCATACAGATAAAAACGGAAAGGAGGAAGTATGAAGGCAACGATTGAGTAAGAGTCGACAGGCCCTGGAGGTGAAAGCGCTCAATGTCCTGGCTGGGTTTGGAGCAAACGAAACCCCTCGATAGTTGATAGACGTATATTCAGCTAGAAGTATCTAACTGAATTCATATTAAAGCACCCAAGTGCGTTCCTTCCTATTTCGCTCTATATTAATTGGGCTCCGAATACATATATCGAATAAAAGACTATAGCCGTTACCTTTCCATGCTGGCTTTTTCTCGTACATTATTTCTCACACTGGTCAAGATGCAAGCAGAAGACACGAAGATGCAAGCAGAAGCCCTTTCCCCCTAATAAAAGCTTTGGTCTACAGGAGCCCATTAATCGATCGGGAATTCTAAACATGCAAATGCTCTAGAAATTGTCATTAAATTGTATAAATCCCCTCAAATTGTAAACATTTCTGCTGTGTACAGTATGTGTAGAGAAAAGATGGTCATTGGAAAGAACAGTTACTGTAATTGTTTACATTTGAGGTATGTGAATCGTTAATGTGTATAATTATACCCATTAAACAAAACAAAAATATCTCATAATTTTTTTTTTAAATAAAATTTGTATTTCTTATCATCGCCAAAGTGATGATTACCTATCCCGTCTAATACATACCGAAAATATTCAAAATATATGATTCATAATCAAATTAAAGTGAATTTAAAAAAAAAAATCATCGACCAGTCTATTTTCAATAGGCAACGTCGAATTTCAACTCATAGTGTTGTGAATTAGGCTATCTCCCCATTGTGACGTTATTGGAATAATATAGGCATTGACGTAATCAGATAGTTAATGTCTCAAAACATGCTTTAATTCCTATTCTTACAATGATGAACCTTTAATAAGGTGTGGTTCTAATGGTTGCAAGAAGGCACTGGTATCATGAAGGAAGAAGAAGGAGGGAGGGGGGGGGGTGATCTTACTAGGTGGACGAAATGCGTGGGAGGGTCCTATCTTCTTACTTTGTCCCACATCCTCTTTCTCTCTCTCTCTCTCTCTCTCTCTCTCTCTCTCTCTCTCTCTCTTTATCTCTCTCTCTCTCTCTTCCCCCTATTTATTTTTTCTTTCTTTTTGGGGTTATTTTTTTTTTTGTTTTG
The DNA here is from genome assembly GCA_025618425.1 of Heliocidaris tuberculata. Taxonomy (NCBI): domain Eukaryota; kingdom Metazoa; phylum Echinodermata; class Echinoidea; order Camarodonta; family Echinometridae; genus Heliocidaris; species Heliocidaris tuberculata. Next base: position 12,711,775 of record CM046839.1, read on the forward strand.
GGGTTGTTTGCTTTGTTTTTGTTTGTTTGTTGTTGTGTGCATTGTTGTTGTTTTTTTTTGGGGGGGGGGGTGGGAGGGGAGGATTCGGTTTGGGGCACGTAAACCCCATGTACCGGCAGTAACCCCACAGGTGGTTATCGTATTAATGTTTCAATGTCTCTTCAAATTTGATAAAGGCCGTAATGTATTTCATGTGTTTCCTCAATCCTGCAAATCTATATCTATCGTTTGAGCAAATTCAAACAGCTCATATTTCCATTACTTTCAGAAGAAATGGAATTTATTTCTTCTCGTGAGAAGACGGCTTAAACTTGGTAAAAACTCCCATCATTGATTTTTTTTTCATGCTCTTGCGTATCTACGGGGCTCCGAGCCCCGCTTGAGGGGGAGGGCAACAAAAAAAAAAAAAAAACGCAAAGGAGAGAAAGAGAAAGGAGAGAAAAGAAAGAAAATGTATGATCCTCCAGGATAAAAAATAGAGTTTTATGAGGGTTTTAAATGCAAAATATTTCTAAAACTCCGTCGCTTTTCTTCCTCACATATGTTGCTTCACAATCTCGTAATGAGATGAAAGAATTTATGAATAGGGTTTATGAATAGTTTAAATCTGGAAAAAAAAGTAATTCTCGTCGCTTTGCTCGGTATTATAATCATATAGGTTTCATCAGCCTCTTGTAAAACATTGCGCCTCCATTATAGGATAAAGTGTACAAAATAGCATTAACAAAGGTTTCAAAGAAATGTTTCCTTTTGGTTGCCTAGTTAAATTCCTCTGTTATATTTCTCCAGGGTTTTCGTTAATTTTGCGCCCCATTTGAGGAAGAAGTGAATCGAAAACCGTTTATCAATTTTCGAAATTCGAAACTCTCCCGCTCGATTGCAGTGCACCCTTGCGACTTTTCCATTTTGGTAAAATGCATAAATTACGTTTTCGAGAGTTAAAAATGCAAAAAAAATGCACACAAATTAAAAAAATTGCTCCCTCGCTTGTAGAGATACGTAGATAAATGTTGGTGGGGAAAGGGAGGGGTGGGGTGAAATTTCATTGTTTGCCCCTTGCTTCATAACCCCTAAACACGCCACTGCCGCATGCCTAAAAAAGAATTTGATTCTTTGTGCAAATCTATTCTTTATTTGCTTATTGATTGCAAAGGATCTATTTGCCTTTTTCAGAGTATCATTTTCAACATCTATTCTATTTTCTTTAATTGATCAATTTTTTGAAATTAATGCCATTTCTATTTTTCTTCTGCCATATTTCTAATACAGGCTTGAGAACAGTAAACAATACTTGAAGAAACTTCTTGAGTTCCTCAAAATGAAATTTTGAAGATGCATGGTCTCATTTTGTAAATGAGTGAAATCGGCTGCTTCCTCCCTTTTTTCAATAAGGGGGGGGGGGTTGAAATTGTTGCTGGAACATTTTTGATAAAGGGGGCAACAATATCAAATCATACTTTGACCAAAAAAATCTACCGATTTTCCACATTCTAAACATAGACTGCCAGTGTTTTGTGCTTTGTTTGAATTAGATACGAAGGTGTGTTTGATGAAACCTGTATGAACAGAAACAGAACCACATGGAAGAACATAGGTATTATGTAAATATCACTGAAATGGGATATTCACTATATTAAGATATATTCAGGATTTACAATGTATATTTTAATTATTTTCATGTTTCTGATATTGTTGGAATATTCTTGAAAAGAAAACATACAATCATACCTGAATGGACCCAGGATCACTAAATAACAAAATATTTCCAATAAAAAGTAAATATCTATTGAAATGTTCGGAATCGCTAGAGCTACTGCTGTATAATCAACCAAATCTTTATCCTGTTATGGTGCTTTCAGTCAGCAACCTACGCAAATTCGTTTTCAATATAGATATAAGATATATAAATGGGATGAAATACCAGAACGTAGAGAGTATCTCATGATGTTTAATATTCGTTGTTGTGCTAGTTCTCGAATATCTCGATAATATTTTTGTTCACTATTGCAAAGATATCTAAAAAAATATAATCCAGATCACGTAGACTGATAAGAGGGTTAGCTCTAGAGATTACTGGGGTTACAAATGATGACGCAAAGTACTGATCGCCAATCTTGTTATTTGTTTCGTTGTAATCTTAACACTTCCTTAGCCGTCTTGATTCTTTTTTAGGTGCTAATTTACTCAAAGCATCCTTTGATAAGAAAAAGAAAAGTTATTACATTGTCAGGTGCCATTTGTTTCTATAGTTTGAAAGGGAGGCACAGAAGCACAATAAGGGGGGGGGGGGGGTATGCACGATTGAGTATTAAAAGCGGGCACTGACCTGTTGTGTCGCCCCGCCCCCTCCTAAATCCACCAATGTCTTCTATATCATTTCGTCCATTAGTGGTCAACATGCGGGCAAAATATTGAATAACTTGAAAACACTCACTAGTAATCTTTACTCCCAGGCAGATTTACAATTGACGCGCTGACGTCCGCGTTCGTTCGTCAAGACAATCCTTAAGCATCCTATTTCATTGTCTGGATGCGTCTTGGAGCGTCACCTCGATGGGTTTAATTACATTTGGAAAATAGAAATAATCAGATTACGTCCGATTAAATCTGTGTTAATACCTTCATGCTCTACATATTTTCAACAGACTTCTGACAGTTATTATGCTTATTCACCAAGTGTAACAATCGCCTTCAAATTCTACAGGTTCATGGGAAAGTAGATTTTGTAGAACAATATTCGGTCAAGTATGTAATTATCACATTGTTTCTGTTTGTGTCTTTGTTCTGTAGGTTGTTAGTTTTTTATTTCTTTGTTGTTGCTTTTTTTTCTTTCTTTTTAATATATAGCAATCCACCGAATTATGTATGGGAATTATATTTCTTTGTGCCTGTATAAAGCAATCACTGAAAGTACGATTTTATTTATTTATTGATATTTCATCAGGGTAGCCCATTCAACAAAAGTTGATCTTCCATGGGGCCCTGAAAATACAAAAAACTATATACAATTAAAAATGATTTGAATTACAATCAGATGAGCATACATATATCAAATAAGCAGTAACATAAATAATTATAAACGAATTCAATAAAACTGTATCAAAACTAAACCACAATAAATAATCAGTGTCAGTAATCATAACTATTAAACTTACTGATATAAGGATAAACAATGATAATATAAAGAATGAGAGATAGAGAAAGGGAAACCTTGGGAGCAGAAAAAAATAAATAATGTTGAATCCAAACAGTGACAATATCTTAACTCAGATTCAGAAAATGCTTCTTCAAGGAAAATTTAAAATTGTTTAAATTACTTGTTTGCTTTATATTTATAGGCAAATTATTCCATAGAGTTGCACCGTCATTACATATTGCATGCTTATAATATTCTGTATGACATTTACCAATTATAAGGTCATGATTAGCACATTGCCGAGTGTTGATATTATGTTTCGTTGAGACTTCTTTAAAAATACCTTTGTAAACATCAGCAGATAAATCATTAAGACATTTAAAAACAAATATACATCTAAAATATTTAACCCGTTCCTTAAAAGGCATCCATTTCAGGCGACCAAATAATTCATTAGATGGAGTATATATATTACAATTTAATATCAATCTGGCAGCTTTCTTTTGTAATTTCGTTATCTTTTCTATATGACTCAAAGATCTATTCCCCCAAATTTCACAACAGTAATCAATTTGTGATTGAATAAGACATGTATATAATGATTTCATTGAAGTTTCATCAACATATGGTTTTACTCTCCTGAGCATGGCAAGACCTGCAAATACTTTTTTACATAAATAATCTACATGATTAGACCATAATAGATTGTCATCAATAAAAATACCCAGACATTTAAAACTCGTGCATTGTTCAATACACATATTTTCATACTTTATGGAAATGGAGTCATTTTTGTTAATATTCAATCTTTGTTTACTCCCAATAATCATAAATTTTGTTTTATCGACATTCAGATATAGCTTATTACAATTTATCCATCTACCTATAGCATTAAAATCACTCTGAAGTTTTGTCTGTACTTCTAAAAAGGTGGTTCCACTTACAAAAAGGGTAGTGTCATCAGCGTACATTACAATTTTTCCATGTTTCAAAACATTTATCATATCATCAATATATATCAAAAAAAGCAAAGGACCTAAAATAGACCCTTGTGGAACGCCAATAGAAAAAATTCGATCACTAGATTTGGCATTCTGTATTGCAACATATTGCCGTCTATTATTTAAATAAGAATCAAACCATGCCAAGGACAAATTACTTAAACCTATTTTCTTCAATTTATTCAATAATATTTCAGTATTAACAGTATCAAAAGCGCGTCGTAAATCAATAAACAGAGCACCTACAATAAGGCCTTTATCTATACAGTGTAACCAACTATCCGTTAAAGACCCAAGGGCCGCACATGTGGAATGCCCTGGACGGAATCCGAACTGCGATTTACTTAAAATATCATTGTTTACTAAATAATCATACAGCTGCTCATGAGCAATCCTTTCAATTATCTTACTTACAGCAGGTAAAATAGAAATAGGTCGAAAATTACCAACAAAATTTATATCACCTTTTTTAAATAACGGAAAAACTTTTGCATACTTCCAATCATCAGGGTAAACCCTTGTTGCAAAAGACATATTTATTAACTTTGCAATCACTGAAAGTACGATTTTACTGGTAAGTTAGAACAATATAAATCATAGAAAGGAATCTGCAATAATTCATAAAGAAATGCTGTTTTGACCAAATATATGTAGGCCTTTATGAGCACAAATTGGAAAGACAAATGTAAACACGAGGAAACAGGGACAAAACAGTCAAAATGACAAGTTTCTTTCTCCTTTTCTCTTTTTTCTACCATAACAGATTGCAACTCTTGGGAGATGGTGACTATACTTAGATTATTCTCCTCTCCTCTTGTCGTGTTTTTGTTTGTTTGTTTGTTTGTTTGTTTGTTTGTTTAATTTTTATCAGTATAATCTATCTAATATTCGTCTGGCGCATCTTCTCTGATTTATTCACATTCTGAAAATCATCTTTCGCAAATCTTTGGTGGTCCAAAAGCAAATGTTCTACTTTTGACGTCTTATAAACATGTTTTTCATTCATCACCTTTTTGACGCCTTATCTTAATTCCTCGCGCAGTCGCTCTCTAATTTCTGGACTTACCAAAGCTTCCTTGTATTGACATCTCGTCTAGTCTCACCACCACCATCATAGCTTAAATTGGAGAAGAGAAAGAGAGAAGGGGCTGAGAAGTCCCTTCTTCGACCGGATTATCCCGCAGGTGTTTGTAATCAACACTCCCCTTCGCTCTGACGATTGCCTCGTTTCGCACCACTAGGGGACTCCAGGAGTTAGCGCCCTTTGTACGAGGTAAAGGATGAGGGAGACTGATAAACTTTTAATAGCTAAAAAGCCTTGGAGGTTGTGAAGTTTGGACATCGCCATTTTACCTCACCCAAGCATGGATGTCCTCATGCACGCAAGGCTACAAACCGTGAGATATTTCAGTGTCTGATAAATATGACAAGACATACTCCACATCGTCGGCCTCTAATCTCCTCAAAGCCCCCAAACGCCGTTGCTCCATCGCTGAGAAAGAAATCACTGTTTCCCCGAAATACACTAGAATGACTAAAAAAAAAATACCAAAAAAAAAATTCAACAACACTTCCTTCTTCCATTTCAGTTAATAATACCAAGATAGAAATTGTCTGAAGTTAAATTATCTCTACATGTAGTTAAATTCTAGAGATATTTGATCTAAATTTCGTGTATATTTTATCATATTCAATGTCTAATATAACTACAACTTTAAAGATGAAATTAAAAATCCCCTATAAGAAAATAGAAACATTTGGATAGGTATCTGTGATTGATAAACTATGAAGTATTGTGGATTATCATTAAATCAAATATTCATTTCATAAAGTGGCGTTAATGTTCTTGAAGTAGTAATAGCTTACCATATATTTAGTCTGTTGGTGTTTTCCACCTTGAACATATTTGGTCTTTTTTTTCGGTCAAACATTAATAAATTTGAAATATATATCTGTGCATGGCATGCCGTTCATGTTCAGTCGAAGTAGCGCTTTGATCGGATGTGCTTAGGGCGTGATACCCTCGGCACTTTCGTGGCATTCAATAGCGTAATACCAGACTCAGAGAGAAAGATGGAAGGAAAGTTATGAGAATAGAGAAGGGAGAAAAAAAAGACAGAATTTCAAGTCTTGAACGGCAGGGATAAATTTGAAACCTTTCTCTTTTATTAAACAACATAGCAAGGGCAACCCGTAACAGTATCTTAACTTTCAGGCGATTTGTACCATCGGACTCTACATGGGAATGTTAAGTCATGCAGAGCATGAAACTTTCAGCAACTGAAAATAATGCATGCTTCTTCCTTCTTTTTTTTTTTTTTATTATTCTTCATCTTTCTTCTATTTTTTCTTATCTTCATCATCCTCTTCTACATCATCGTCTCCTTTCTTTTTCTTTTTTTTAATCACCTCCTTCTTCTCCTCCTCCTGCACTTTCTTCTGCACGCTATTTTTCATATAATTTTCCCCTGTTTATTCATACCAATTTTTTCCCCGGGTTTTTTCCTTTATATTTTATATAATTATCTTCTCCGTCTCTGTTTCTCTGCCCCCCCCCCCCTCTCTCTCTCTCTCTCTCTCTCCTTTATTCTGTTTTTTCACTGTATGCCGGCGTACTTTCAAGAGTAACACATAAATCCATTCTCTTAAATACCTCTCGCTGCGGAGATTTTAAATGCACGAGGTAGTTAAATGCCGAGTATAAATTTACCAGGAGTTGAAATAGAGTGATTACTCCCCCGATAGAACAATGGTCAGATTTCCGTTGAAATCTATATCAAAACTTAAAACAAAAAAAAAATTACGATTTCCAGAAGAATGTCTTACATCTCCAAATATGCGTAATGACCATACAATCGGTGGGAATGGAGGGCATAGAATTCTAGGATTTTGACACTAACAGAGTCCCTGATCGGCTGCCCCTTTCTTATACGATCCAATGTCATATCGTCTTTCATCGTCATGTAATTCATAATTCGATTACGACGACGAACTCGTGATATTCATTTCCAATGGCTCAATTCAGTCTGTCACCGAACCGAGTCAGGAATAGATGAGAACATTGTAATCGTCTACAGACAATGGAAAAATTGGATTTGAGAACACTCAATGTATAGTTACCGAAAAGATCTACCCACCCGAGTTATTGCTCTCTTTATACGTTGCTCTCTTTATCCTTTTTTCTTGAAGGTAATATTTTTTCTTTCGATGAAGGACTTCATTTTTATTTTTGTATACATGTCTAAATATCTTTGTGTGTTATTTTGTGTTGTGTTTTTAGTATATTTCTGTGTATGATGGTTTATATTTGAATCTGCATAACCACGCACTTTCAATAGTTTGCAAACGAATTATTGAAGATGGATATTCATCGCAAGGCAAGTAAATCAAACATTTTATTTTGTATAATTTGTTAACATTATTGCACCTTGGTAGTGCATAATGATTAATGAAAAGTCAATCGGACATGTTGTCATGATTTCAACCACTGTATTAATATATCTACCTCATTTTTAATCAAGATCAGATACAGATTCGTTTTCATCATCCATCATCCATCATTAGAAGAAACATTATTGGTTATTTCAGTTTGGTTCTATGATTATTTTATAAGTAAAAGAAAGAGGATATCATAAATGCATGTTAATATATGTGAAGATGACAACATGTACACAATTTTCATCCGGAATTCATGTTTTATTTACTCTTGTCTGTTGTTATCTTTTGGAAATTAATGTGTAATATATTAGAGGATGACCGAATGCATATTACTTTTTAAATCAAGACCTTTTTTCAAGAAACAGATAAATAAAAGGTTATCACTATTTAGTAAGTATAGTAAAGTAACACATACTAAGTACAGCCTCGAGGTTTTTAGATTTTATTCATTCTGTGCTGGGAGTTAGTGCCGTGGCCTCAAAAAAAATCAAAGAGGAAAAAATGGTCAAATTATTTCATTCTATCTACGTCGCTAATTTCTGCATGGCAATCTCAATTGCGGCCATTCCATACCAGGCTATCACTGATATTTCACTTTTAATTTCTCATTCAAAAATGGTCACATCTTTGGGAAGAAGTAATGTGATAGAATGGTCGCGAGTCAAGGCTGGACGGACCACTCCTAAAACGTTACTAACAGAACATTATAACTCGTTTCAGTGTCACTCAAGAATAGAGAGGACATTTTCATTGAGACGAAATTCCCATTTCTTTCAGAAGGGATAGAGTAAAAAAAAAAATTAAAAAGGAGTTAAAGTATAAATGAGATTTCTTTCATTTCAAACATTTGACACGGACTTTTGGGCAAATGGCATGTGAACCTGTGACTTTTCTTTCTGTTCTGTTGAATCTTATTGTTACAACTTAGGAAAAGCCCTATGGCAATATAGTTTGAGGAAAGGAGTGAAATCACCCACCAAATCAATCTTATCACTGGGTGAAATGGGAAAAGATGTATCCCGCACGAGCTAACTGTATCAAGCTGCAACCATATTTAGTAAGACCCTGCATTAAGAGTAAGATATGAGAGGTTAAGCAAGTCAAATTCGCATGAATGAGGTTTCAGATAGTCATATGAATGGTTAAAATCGAAATTTAGGGGTAATGTATAAGCCTTCTATTCCCGCTTCTATTTCTATCCCCCCCCCCCCTTCGCCGCCGAGTTGGCGTTTTATCTACGTCAAAAGGTGCTCAATACCCGTTATTCAAAGTTGTATGACCATTTGAAACGGGGACGTGAAAGAATTGCTGATTGCCACTTCCCTTGAATGTTTTATGTTCGTAGTCATATCGCACAGGCGAGACGGCTTAGTGACAGAGCAGTGGTCTCGTAACCATGGTAACCGAGAGGTCCCGGATTCGAAACCACATTGAGGCGCTAGTGCCCTTTGATAAGGCATTAATCCTCATTACCAAGTCCATCGAAGAGTACTTAAAGCCGTATGCCCCATGGTTGCTTAAAACGAAATAAACCATTAAACATTATTTTCAAAAAATCAAACATCAGTGTTTGGTGAGTTCAATACGTTCACATCAGCAGTAGATCCTGGGTTACATGTATGATAAGGTTCATAGCTCTTTGGGCTACGACAATTTCTTCTCTTTTTTTTTTCGATTCCCATTCCCTTTTCGTGACAAGACAGCATTCCAGGACCTTAAATGGAGTTCATTTGTGTAGGCCTAAGTCGGGATGAGAGATTCGAGGGTCATAATGATTAAGTTAGCTTTTCCCCCTGCCATGCACTGATCACGCCGGATACTTCATTTAAAATCACGTTGTCTTATTAATCTTATTCATGTTATTTATTTATCTTATATATGAATATATGTCCTACTACAAAAAGGAGATGAAACCCCAGTTATATTCATGGGCAAGGGGAAATGTGAGACATATCATATACAGAACATTGTACCTATAGTGCTTGAATACATTACGGTCAAAGAACAGAATGGTTAACCAGGTTTGTTTGTTTTTTAGGGGGGCGTTTTTTCGTGTCATGCATTTTGTGATAACATTAAACAATTCATTTTTTTCCAATTGATTATTTCAAAAATATAAACGATCTGTTTCTCTGAATCTTCTGTTCCCACTCAATGCCTGTGACTGATGTACAGTCACGGATGCAGTACGGGTAGAAAATGGGAACAGGTGTCTGGATCTTGATCACTCCGACTCAACACTCCAAGCGGGGTAAAACGAGTCCGCCTGAAGGAAAAGAGGAACACCTCGAAGGATTGTGTTGCCACATAACGTGTGATTCGAAGGTCAGAGGAGCGTGGTAATTCAAATCCGAGTGTTCAAGGTTCCCCAGGATGTTACGGTAGCAAATGAAGTCTTTAAACTTGTAGATCGTTCTCTCACAGTCGCCGGTTTGATCTGATTCCTTACATTTTATTTTAGTCCCTGCATTTTTTTCTTCCAGTCATTTGCTTACAAATTCAATAACGTTTTAAGAGGTAACACGATTTTCAGAGGCATTGCAAACATCTTGATAATACAAGATTATGGAGTGGTGTTGGTGAGAATGTGCAGGTGTAGTCCTCATTTTCATAAAGTGTCCTTTAATGATAATAATGATGACAGTATTGAGTATAAAGCTTTATATTCATTAAGCGCCATTTCCATTACGCAAAATGCTCAAGCTGGCGCTGTAAAAGTACAGAAAGAGTAATATGACAGCAATACAGACTACAAGAAATTGAGATAAAGAAACAATTATTAAAATGTACACGAATAACGTAGATACAATGGGATACATATACATGAATAAAATTGTCTAATTAATGAAATGCAGTTTTGAACAAGTGTGTTTTAGCGAAGATTTGAAGGAGTTTGGAGTTGATATGTTTTTAAGTGACTGTGATAGCTGATTCCAAAGAGTTGATCCTGCACATGCAAATGATCGATCACACCATGGTTTCTTTGCTTTGGGTACAACAAGAAGGGAAGAGTTAGCAGACCTAAGTTGTCTGGGAGGATTGTGGAAGGTGAACAAGATAGAGTTGTACTTGGGGGAAGTAACATGCAAACAGTGAAATACAAGTAATATTCATTCTTGCATGTTACTATGATTGGAATTACAGAACTCTTACAAATATGAATTTGAGAGGATAACATCAAGTCGAAATCATATCGTCTGCAAATTCTAGTCTACTTTTATCATCACATTATCATTCTTATAAAACCTCCAACATTTACTTATCAAACATGGACTTTACCTTTTAAGGTATAAAGCAGATCTGAAAATCAAAGGGCACTCGTCATATTACGTCATATTACGTAGCTTTTCAATTTAGCATATTCTCGACAGAAACATATCTGCGACCTTTTTTATTAAAGGAATTGTGATCGGGTTTTCGATTGAAAAATCTGACGGCGTGCGTATTCCTGAATACCGCAAAGTATATTGATTGTCTGTTTTGAATTTCATTAGATGGGATTGGAGTAACGATTTAAAATGATCCCCTTCTATCCTCCCCTCTTTCCAATCGTCTCTCTCTTTCAGTCTCTATACATCTCTTTCACTATGGAAGATTGGAAACCTTAAGTACACAGTGAATTTTGTACAAAAGAAGAATGTGTCCCATAATAATATTGTGCAACCGAAAGAAATGTTAGCCCCGAAAAGCACCTTGAAAATTTGATACCCCCCCCCCCCTCTCTCTCTCTCTCTCTCTCTCTCTCTTTCTCTCCTTCTTCTTCTTCTTCTTCTTTCACATTCTCCATTTTCTTTTTAGTTGTTGGATTATCTCAGTCTTAACAGTTCTCATATAAATTCTTTAAACCCTCAACTGAAAATGGAGAATGCTCTTATTTCACTTTCCTTCTTTTTCCCTCTTCACTCTTTTTAACTTTGATTCTTACAAAAAACCTAAAGCATTTTATACTGATGGTTACCAGGATTATATTTTTTTTCCTACCGGTGTCCATGGACTTGTACGTTACCGGTGTCCATGGGATCATATCGGATCATATGCCATCCACCCATGACACAATCTTGTACACCACTGGTGTCTTTAGGCTGTACGCCAATTGCAGTTCTATACGTGTTGCGCAGGAAGCGTCATTACCTGCACGAATTAAGCCTATGAAGGCAATTAGCCCATGCGCAAGTGATTCAACGCATTGTTTGCTCTGTTCATTTTCGCATCCTCTTTTTGTGTGATGTCACTGTAACATGGCCCGTCAAATACGCGTCATTCGTGACGCAGTCCAACTTTAGTAAATGACGTCACAATAGAAGCTGTGGTTGCTTTCCCCCTTGTTTTCCTTCTTCATAATCTGGCTAGAGGGCTTTCCGTCCTCACAAGTTATGGCAGAAAACAGCAACCGGGGATGTATAAAAAGTCATTGCGTATGATTATATAAATATGACGCACGTGAGAATGAAAAACGCCTCTTAAAAGAAAAAAAAACGCGGTCCTTGTGTTTCTTGGGTCATTGGTCAAACGAATGACCCATGAAGGGATTTTTTCTTGCTTTCATCAGAATAGGACGCTTGTGCCCACCAACCCTCTCCCCTACCAATCACACGCGTCCCCATACACACGCACACATCCACATACCCACGCACACCTTCCCCTCCCACACACGCACCATACTTGATCGCCGCAAAGTCTACGGCGTGGAACCAACTAGTGGTTTGATCACGTGATTATACTGCACATTCTTGAATAAGATCGATTACGCGGGAAAACAAGGATCAGTAGAAATCCAGACAATTTGCACATTTAAAGATGGTATAGCGTTTCTCGTTGAGTAATCAAGGGCATTCGCACTTACTGCTATCGATTTCCTTCTCGCAACCTTGTCGTCTGATAAACTAACTACTTTCTACCAAAAGCTAACTACTCTTTTAGTCTCTCTTTATCTCTCCCTCACTCACTCTCTCTCTCTCTATTTCTTTCACAAGACACGCACGCAAACGCACACAAACACACGATCTGTCTGTCTGTCTGTCTGTATGTCTGTCTCTCTGTTTCCTTCACACACGCGCGCGCATGCGCTCACACACACCGCACAAACTCACACACTCTATCCCTTTCTGTCTGTCTCTGTCTCTCTCTTCTACCCGTTTCTGATTCTTTGTCATTTCGTCTGTATACCTGTTTATCTGTCTTCCTTCTATATATTCACTACTTCTCTCTCTCTCCCTCTCTCTCTCTCTCTGCTCCTAGTATAATATACCATCTCTCTATAGCAATTTGTACATGCTATGTTACAAGTTTACCAGGTCCGTGTCATATTTTTCTTGGTATATTGACCGCACTCACTCGCTGAATGTCTTCGCCGCTTGGCCCTGCGGAATGATATTGGTTGGTTCCATCAACATGCCTGGTTATGTTTCCTTATCATCTCTGATCGAATCGTCTGGTCAAGAAAAAAAATACAAAAAATGTCGCCCTAGAGAACAATGTACATTTTCAACCACTAGTGAATATATCAACAGAATGACCTCCTATTTTGGTAGAGCCCCTGATTGTTGACAAAACTATCAGTGCAAATTTTACTAATTTTTCTTTAGCCACATTATAAGTCCTTTAAAAACATCGCATTGTTTTTCCACTTTTTCTGCTGTTGAAAAAATTGACAATGAACATGATTAAAGTCTGGTGCCTGGGAAAGTATGACGACTTTTTGACTGGACAGATTTTATTTCAATATTTAAAGTATCCTTCTCTATTAAAATGTCTCATTCCACATTTCTTCAAACACAAATATTTTTATGGACGTTCACTAAAGGCCATGGTTTTTCAAGGTTATTTTACCAAAAAGTATTATCTGACTTTAACTGAAAAAAAGGGATTAAAAGAAAACGAAGACATTTGATCCTATATTTTCTGAAGATATTTGATATAACGAAGGCCCATATTTCTTATAGATGTAATGATCAAGTATCTGATTTTAAGCTTAGATATTCTTAGAAAACAATTGAAGTCTATGACTTAAAGCAATTTTGCTATAATATTGGGAAGTGCCCTTCTTATGTTTTCTTTCATTGCAGTTGTCTTCCTTTATTACGTTGCCTTCCTTATAGAATTACCAACATGGGTATTTTCGTGACATTTTAAAAGGTGCCCGTACTTCAAAAGTGACCTTTTCGCCATGAATGACATTTATTGTCATTTTGTCCCCTAGCCAATTTCCGCTTACTAGGAAAATTCCATTAGCCAAGTTGAGAACTGGTGCCCTTCTTTTACCCTTCCTTTTTTATGAAATGGATGCATGCAATCGGTAAAAGAAATTAAAGAATTTCTTTGTTTCGGCTCTCTTGATTCGTTCGCTCGCGGGGTATTAATGTCATCATCCGCGTTACGCGTTCCTGGACCCCATGGAAGACCAGTAGTGTCGTGCCTGGCACAGCTGAATATGGGTTATCCAGCCGTTTCATTCAAATGTAAACACTTA
>CM046839.1:12730818-12760796 GCA_025618425.1 Heliocidaris tuberculata
AATTAAGGCAGTTTTGCAATGTGTAACTCTTTTGTGTGCTACCTTCGTAGCCAGGGCAAGATTATGTGTAGCAGGTGTCTTTAATAGGTAGGCCTTACTTTCAATAGCCAAGGTAGGCATAGAGAGAAGAGTAGATTATTTTCAGATGTATGACATTGTAGACTTTTTGTAAGGACATAATTGGGTGTGGAAGCCAAAATGCTGCAGCCAGCTCTGACCATGATTTTGGAGAGAGAGGAGTGAACTCGCAGCAGCCTGCAGTTTAGGGGCGTTTTGCTGGTATGCGAGCAGCGCAGCTTGTTATAGCCATGCAACACATGCCAAGGCTGATATTCCCCTCTTCTCGGAAGCCAATTTGTAGGTAACCATGTTTTATTAAATGCTGATAGTAATATGTCTATAAAGTTGTTTGATTACCATCGTTAGATACACTCGAAGACTTTCGCGATTTTGTCCGCGTTAGGTTTGACTAGGGAATTAATGATAATGAACATTAATGCTGTTGAAGTCTTTATTCAATTCTTCAGACTTCCATACTTATAGCATCAAAGTTTGAATATTGGAAAGTTTTTACCATTGTCATATTTTCTAGGTATATTATCAGAATCAGACTTTGAATATTTTATTTTGTAACTGATATCTTTTGTCAACAATACAAACAATAGCTTCTTTGAAGTATCTGATCAAGACTAAATTCCAAACTCTTCATTTATAATCTTGAGTCCAATAATTTTCTTATTTGGGATGATTAAGTAGTCCATAATCTAATAATTTAATTCACAGGAGTATTCTGCTCCGTGACAAATATGATCCTCGATGTATATAATAGGTCCTTTCTTCGTTTTTGAAATTTGAAAGAATATCTTTGCTCTCTCTCTCTCTCTCTCTCTCTCTCTCTCTCTTTATATTCTTCCCCTATCTCCTCCTCTTTTTCCTATCCTCCCTTCTTATATTCTCTTTTGAAAGGATAACAGATATGTATATATGAACTGTTTTCAGTTTTATTGCTCCTATTTACTTTTGGAAAAGTTACCGCTCATTAAAAGGTACCGCTCATTAAAAGGTACCGCTCATTAGAAGGTGCAAACTTTCCTGCGACAATTGTCCCCTTCCCTGAATTCCTTCTACCATTGCCCCCTCTAAACCCACTCCTTGTCACTGTCTCACCCCCTCATCCGACATTGTTAATTTGATACCAGACACACGTACAACGTGCGAAGTTGTAATTAGACATTCCCAGCTACAACTGATGACTTTATCACAGACATGTCAATGGGATCGTGATGATTAAATGGACAGGGAAGAACTTCATACTGAATGATCGTATTACCCTGGATTGTGGCAAGATTTCCAGATGCCTTTGACACTTCAAGTTGTCTTTATGAAATGCGACACCAACCTTACCATACATAGCTGAATTTCCTCGAAATTCCAAGATGATAGATCAATCATAACTTACCTGGAGGCAAAATAAGCTCTTTCAAAAGTTTCATTCCTGATCGCTTTTCACATTTTCTTGTCCTGTCTTTGTTGTCGTAGATACCTCTCTATACTCCATACTGCTGTTCCTCATTTGTTGATGGTACAGTACCTGTCTAGAAGAGTCTCATGATCTTTGCTAAAAAAAAGTTCACGTGCCCTCGACTTCATTTTGATATCCTGGAGATAGACAAGTATTATTTTAGAGCAATAAAAACTATTTACTGCCATCATGATATGAAGAACGTTCATCCAATATTGATATTGGTCTTCGAATGAGATAACAATTCATTATTAGATATCATGTTATTGGGGCCCGATTGTTATCAAAGGAAAGAAATGTTATTAAAGTACGACCCATTTCGAACATAGTCAGCGAATAATAACTTCATATTTGCTATTCGACCGAATCATTTTGAGCTAGTGTATCCAATCAATGTTGTTGTACAGTGGTCATTTTAGAGGTCCAATAATCTAAACATTATCTGACAGTCCTCTTGATTCTAGGTGACCTGAACGTACACCTGTTTTGCCTTTTTTTTTTTTTCTTTCTTTCTTTCTTTCTTTCTTTTCTTGCTTATTTTGAAAGAGGATTGGGGACTGGATAGCAGATTTATATTTATTATACACGAATGAAACAGAAACGTACGATTATCGAAATATTTCGAAGTCCTTTTATTCTTTTCCTGCTTCTTTTGGAAGGGGGAAGGAGGACTGGATAGCAGATTTTATACCATTATACTAAACCGAAACAAAAAAGTTCGATTATCGAAATAAGTCGAAGTAAAGGAAAATTAAGATTGCAGGTTCAAGATTCGATTTTAGGAGACATGATGACGAGGTATTTGGTGAAAAGGGGGAAAAGGAAAGTAGTTGGGTGTGAGAAAGTGTGTGTGTGTGTATGTGCGTGTGTATGTGAGAGAGAGAAAGAGAGAGAGAGAGAGAGAGATCGGAAAAGGAAAGAAAGAGGAAAAGGTAAAATAGAATCAGGAAACATTTAAGTATATGTCCCCTAAAGCATATTGAGGTAACATTTATCCTCATGCATTGCTGTTCAAACATTTATGTTTACTTAGTAATCATTCGGGAGAAGTCCGAAGGCATAAGCCAGTCAAATTTTGCACATCACGATGAATTTATATATTAAAATGGTAGAGGATGAGGGGGAAAGCCCACTAATTATATTCTTCGCCGTAGGGGTATCTTGTGTGAGGTGACTCTTCTTTATTCCCTAACGAATGAAGTGCTAGTGACCGATTTCATGATATCGCGTCGGCAGAACTTACATTATGCACATCTATGATCTATGTTACTATCATCTTCCCCATAGTACACCCCTCCCCCTCCCACCCCCAAACACTCGCACATAAATTCTAAATGGAGCAGAAGATATATTCCGCGATCTCCTGGGAAGGAGGGAGGGATGGAAAGTTCTTTCGTCTGATTTCATGATATCAGGTAGACAGAAAATACATTATGCAACATCTACGATATATATTACAACCATCTTCCCCAGACCAGCCCTCCCCCACCCCTCCACTCCATACACACACACACACACACACACACACGCACACGCACACATTTGTTAATTCGGGCAGAATACATTTCACGAACCGCTGGGAGGGATAGAGTAGCTGAGGGAGAGAGAGAGGGGAGATGGAACAGTGAGGAGGAGAGAAAGAGAAATAGACAGAAGGAAAGGGTAAAAGAGGGAGAGGATCTTCCCCAGACAGATTCCCCCAACAGATGTTTAACTTAAGTGGGCCATAAGATATATATATATATATATATATATATATATTTCACAAAATACTGGAAGAGATAGAAAGATAGAGAGAGAGAATAAAGGAGGAAGAGATGCATTAACAAAGAAGAAAAGAAGGGAAACAGAGAGAGAAAGAGAGAGAGGGAGGGAGAGAGAGAAATAAAGGGGAGAGGGGGAAGGGCGTAAGAACTGGCTTAAGAAAAAACACACAACAATTTGTGGGAATTGCATCTTATAAATGATAACTTAATTATATATATCTTCATTTGAAGTTTGTGATACCTTTGCCAACGAGGAACTTTTGACACCGGAACTATTATTATTCTACGGAACCTCTCCTTTTCTATTGATTACTACGACACATAACTGATCAATCAAAATGCAATCACATCAATTGTTCTTGCCCAGGGTAAAAGATCGATTTCTCCGATGAGCCGAACACCCGCATCGGCTCTGAACTCTGCGATTAATCGAAAGACTAAGGTCAGGTCTTTGACCTTAAACATCCTTATATCATTCAAATCGCTTGTTGATCAGATGAAAAACCCACTTGACAAATAATTGCACAAAATGTTCAATGGTGAAATGATCATGGACAAGTCTCCATGGACATCGTGGAACCTCCCGAATAACAAAACAACAACTATCACCCCAAAACTACCGCAATGATGACGTATTCATGACGTCAGAGGCGCGACGGGTCTTGAGTGTCTGTAAGCTTTTATCGATTTGGCCCGTTCTATATTTTCTGGGTGAAATTTCGAACCAATTATTTGTTGCCGGCAAACAGAAAGGATCGAAATTACTTTTTGTTTCACAATTTTCTATTTACCTTTTACCCTTTGAGTTTGATTCGCCGATCGATTGTGTCGTCTTCATGGATGTTGTTGGTGTAACTTTGTTGCTGCTGTTGTTGTTATTGCTGTTGGTGCCTTCGCTTTTAATTTCTTTTCTCTCATTCTTGTATTGGAACCACAAACACTAATAGAAATTGCATTTCGCATGATCACATTTATCAATTACGATCCATGCTATACATTGACAGACATTTTATGTTTCGGTAAATCTTTAAATCGCAAGTGATTGATATTGAGGAACAAAAACATTATAAATTTTTATCATCAACTTTTGTTTTTAGCTACTTTGAAGATGATTTCCGCCATTTCAGTATCTCTGCTACATTGCATGGTTCATGTGATCTAAAATAGAGTGGTAGCAGAAATTATCAAACAACATTCGCTTCTCTGTTGCTTCAGGATTGTATTAAATATCATATCGAAATACAAATTCAGAGAATATTTTCTTACTAGTACATGTTCATGTATATAATAACATTTATGGAAATTAGAATTGAAACATAATCCAGCGTTGAAATGTTACACTCTCTGTCCACCACTTGCCAACAATATTGTTACACCTCCGCATTTGGACACAAACCATTATCGAAAACTTTTTGCGAAATATTAGAAACTCACTCTATTCTAAATTACCAGAAATTACATTTTGGTTCTGCTTTATTCACATCGAAATTCTCACCGAACAGTCTCTCACGTTCTATGTCTTTTGAGAATCATAATCAATTAGAAGCGTAAGGGCAATACTAAAACATATTTTGCATGATTTTGAGACCTAATCATCGTATATTCTACAAAAGAACGCTGATCAATATCATACAACTATTAGGTCTCTTTTGACGTAACCACCTCTTTTCCTTTCGAAATTGTTATTGATGAATGGCGGTTTTGGACAGAATATACTGTACGCTAGAGCATTGTGATACAGTCATGTTGATATGTCCTACCGTACAAAATTACTAATTTTCACATCTCAAATGTACGTCATGTTGTTTTCGAGTTTTGTAATTGGGAGATTTGATTATGTGGTTTCGTTGTTTTCCCAATTTTTTAATGAATCGTCGGCGGGTCGCAAAATGTCAAGCGATCGATTGTCATTCACACAGAAATACAAAATATCTCATCAAACCTGCCTGCTTATCCATGTGATGCATCAGCATGTAAACATATCTATAGTTTTGAACACTAATTACAGATTAATTTATCATTCTTTCTGTTATTGCTCTTTTTTTTTTTTTTTTTTTTTTTTTGGAGAAGATATCGGTGAAAACGGTTTTAAGGGGCACATTTTAACTTGAAAATCGGGATTTTTATTAGGATTCGGATTTACTGTCTACTATCCCTTGGTTTCTCCTTTTTCGACCATGTTAATTTTAAGCAAAGTTCAATCATTAACTTATTTTTAACATTTAAAGCAATTTTCACGAAATACGTCAACGAATAAACTGCAACGAGAAGCTGACCATTTCTTCATGTAAACACAACTCTTTCTTTTTTTAGATATTCTCCTTCAAATTCAGTGCTAAGAAGAGGTTACCAAGAAAGATAGAAGTGTCAGAAAATATGCTTTTGTTCAAATTTTTTGGAGATTAGGAAAACTATATATTTTTGGAATCAGTAGAACATGGGGCGTCCACAATTTGATATTGGCATTTGCACCAAACTCTGACCAAGCAGCCATTTTTTAATTTTCAAAATGGCTGCCATGTGTAACTAGTATTAATAATATTTCAAAATACTTTTTGTAACAGAACGTCATTCTATCAACTGGGCGTTGTGGCGTGAGCCTGTAATCCACCTAACAGTGGAAGTTATAAATGGACCCAGGTTCGAGACTGAGTCACGTCTTTCGGATGGTGACGTTAAAGGTCGGTCCCAGACGTACTGAATAATTATATCTGATTGATACACATCTGTAAAAACCCAATTACACACACACACACACACACGCGCGCACACACACACACACACACACACACACTATCAAGTTTGTGGTAGCATATTAAAGGGCGTTAAATTCTTTACAAACTGATACTACATTCGCTTGTTTTGGTGATGATTTGCATAACAATTTTGTGCCAAAAATGTGATTTTTATCATTTTATTCAAAAATATGAATTGATTTGAAATACATATTTCAAATGTCCATTTCTCTTAAGACTTCCAATTTTACGGAAAATCGAATCGTCCATATGTAGGGTCAATATAATATAAAAAATACAAGTTCCTTGCTTATCTAACAAAAAAAATATAGCACTTTAAAGTTAACACTTTGATATTTGCTGAAACAGAAATAATGAAAAACATGGTTCCCAAGGGCTGCCTTCTCCCTAGCAACGGTGACATAGGGTGTTGAAAATTAGAGTATTTTGTAAGGAACTCCATAGCCATGTTCAACTGTGGTAGGCATTCTGCTAGTGGCAAATCCTTTTCAGTCTTTTTTTTTTTTTTTTTTTTTGTACTCTGCTATCTTTATTGCCATGTAAAAATGTAAACATGCCTGAGGTATTAGTAGAGGTATTGAAAGAGAGAAAAAGACTTCAAGGGCGAATCCAGTGTGCAAACGGTGAGTATTAAAGTAAATTAACATTAATTCTTTTAGTATTTTTAGTATTTTACCTGAGAGGCCAATATTTTGACTTAGTAACATGCTCTATTTCAAACAATTATTTTGTAAGGTATGATGGTCCCGAAAAGAGAAGATTTATCAAGATACCACAAAAGCATTGTTGAGTGCATTGGGGGTCGTAAGAAATATTGTTTGACACTAAGATTTCGAAGATTTTAAGTCCTCTCCGAGGGACTTGGTAATGAGGATTAATGCCTTACCAAATGGCATTAGCACATCCACTTGGTTTCGAACCCGTGTCCTCCCAGTTACGAGACCACTGCTCTTCCACTGAGCCATCGCGCCTCCTCGTAGCTTTATAATGCTTTTCCTTCCAGGGCATCATGATGAATGAAAGTTCTCATGATAATGACTCCATGAAGCCTGTTTACTGGACATTATGCATTATCAGCCAGGAATCAAACCCTGGTAAAAAGGAAAATTGTTCAGAATCCCAAGAATGAATCTAACCAGAAAGTGATTGAAATGGTGACAGAGCGAACCGGGTATTTAAGATAAGATAAACAATTTGTCGAATTTCAAAAACGTCTGGAAGGATGTACCAAGGAAATGCTCTTGAGAAAGGAGGCAAAATGGCACCGCACATGCTATTCTTATGCCATAAATCGTACAGACTTGCAGCGAGTCATTGACCGTGATCTCTACCGTATCTACAGGACGATTTGCTACGAAAAAACGTGACTGTAAAATGTCCAGGCCGGAAATGGAAGGGGATGTACCTGGTGCATCAAAGCCTTTCACAAGATCCGCGACAGAACCTTTGGCAAAACACCTTCTGTCAGCTGGATAGCGGTGAAGATCTCTTTACAGTAAGAACCGTGAACATGGGGAAGGCACCAGACAAGCAGTAGAAATTTCCCAAGATGCAGTGTTAATGACAAGAATAGCCAGCGTGATATCCCAAATGATGCACTTACAATGGATATCAGATACCACAAGCAGTCTTGGACTCGACATGTATTCCATGTAGTCAGAGATCATGCCAATGACGAATCCAAAGCCCAAATGACAGAGCTATCCATGCAGAGGTCATGCTTTATTGAGTTCATCAATCTCGTTGACATACAAACTCAAAATAAAGCACATCTCACCATGGATGTCATAGAATCAACAAACATATCGATGCTGGGGGCAGCAAGGAGGCACTGAAGCATATACCAACAATGACACGACAATGGTTCTTCAAAAGGTTCTTCAAAACTTGCCCCATATGAAGTCTGCAAGGCCGAAAGATAGTCGACAGTCATCAGTTCATTACTGTCCTGAAGCCTGTACAGAGGATACGGTCCGGATGTCTATGATATCAGATAATGAGAATGAAATAAACAACTCAAAGATGTTGTACAATACAGCTAAGCTATAATACGCAAGAAGATTGATAACTTCAGCGACAAGAAGAAACAGTCTGACGTGGTTAACGTACTGAGCAGCGCAGAAGACATCCCGCCAGAGTTGTACAGTCTCATTCGTTGGATTTTGGTAGGACCGGAAGACAAGTTACAAACAGAGATGAGGTACAGGACAGTAGACCAATCGGCAGTAAGCCACAATATCATGTATGCCTTCAGAACCAAAAGGCAGGTGCACCACCAACCCAAATAAGCCACAGAAACTCACTTGACGATCACTGCAGTATATCAGAAGAACAGTGCTCCAGGGGAAGCCATTGCATCAAATCTGGATATAAGTGACGCAAAGAATGTATCGGTTACCCATATTATGTACCAATACAGTCCTGTAACAAACCAAAGCCTAGACACGTCAAGAGAACATCCGAATTCATAATCAATCCTACAGGGGTTTCGAAGTCTTAAGAATTGACCACCATAGGATGGATTATAGCAACTGCCTTATCCAGAAAAAAAAGAATGGAGAAAAGATCGAAATCCCTGGATGGGTTGGATTCAAGTCACTCGTGTCAGCTGGGCAATCCTTGACCCAAGTTTGTGCGCTGCCATTGCTGCCAGAAGTTGCCCAGGAATGGTCAATGATGTTGACCGTGATCCTGCAAGCGCCCCGGCTGAAGAGTTTGGTCGTAGGCGAAGAACACCTCACAGTGATTACCTTCGACATGGGCTTGTATGAGGAGGCGGTGTTGCTACTGGATTCTAGAGAGATCTGAAAAAGACAGTTCTTCCCAGGTTAAAAATGAGAATGACTTCGTCAACAAAATCAAAGCTGCCATACTGATGATCTATAACGGCATATATGCATATGTTTAACTGGTATGTATCAATCTTGGGTTTAAGATTTAATGCTCAAATCTATTCATATCTAACAAAGTTACTTTCTTGCCTGAATAGGTCTTAAACCAATACTGAAGAAGGACTCTTTAATAATGTAAGACATTATATTGCAAATAGAGAAAATGTGGTTTGCGGTTAGCTTTGTTTTCCCCTGTGGACACTACTAGTATTTAGGGGCTCCATTTTGATTTCATAACCGAGGTAACATATGGCATTTGGGATTAACTACCTAGACTGACTTTGTAATGCAATAAGGTGGTCACTTTAAAAAGTCTAAACACAATGATAAAACTGTAATGTCCTTGAATGGCCATACAAGGGGATGCTTTGAGACGAACAAGAGAATGTGTAGATGATAGAATGATATGGAGAGCTAAATAGCCATGTTCTAAGTTCTTACCACTGCTTTTCACCATGAAAGGCAATGAGTCTACCATGTCTATAAGTACTTTTACTTATCGATCAGCAAGTTCAAAATGAATAAAAGTGTCTACATTAAAATATTGACTACAAAATATCATTATTTAATTTGATCTCTTAAATGATATTTTGGTTATCAATTGGTCTCAATGGGGAACTCCACATCATATAGTGGTAATTTACTTATTTCCCATATTCATGAAGAGTAGCCTGGTTCAGATACAAAGTACAACAAATATACACAGTACAATGACGTATAATTTACAATCCAAATAAATAAATAAATAAATAGAAATGATACTCGCCTTCCCCTGGGATGTGTGTATTGAATGAGTTGATATGTATGTTGACGTATAAATGATGGCTATAACCGATTATTGCTATCATAAAAAAAAACATTGATGAATGATAATAACAGCAAGTATGTGTAAGACAGATAGAGTGTGAGGGGGTGAAAATGGAGGGAGAATGAGTCCGTGTGACATGAACGCAGAGAGTGTTAGATAGATAAACAGAAGAGAAGAGAGTGGAAGGATTAAAGAGAGATGTTAACGGATACGACGAAATTGAAAGAGACACATGATAAAACAGTCACTCTGCTTCCCCTTCTCTCATGTAAATAAAATTGTGCATTTAAGCAAATGCCACCGTTGATTTTTTTATTTTCCATGATTATAGAAACAAAAATAGTTTAGGTAATCTGCATATTTTTTGAACAAAATTTGACAGTGAACAAAAATTGGTTTCTGAACACAGATATCATCGGTTGCTAGCAGAGGCGTCGATTCGTTCGGTATAGATAAAGTATTGGAGGGGCAAGCATTGTTCGTGAAGAATGCTCTACCCCTCCAATGCTCTATCTATCGACGCCTCTGGTTGCTAGGGACGTACGGGAAGTAATAAACATTTCTATATCATTAATATATGATCTAACTGCATCATCTGACAATACACTTCCTTATATTGAAATATTCATCTTCACAAAGCCGGGTAGCATTATTTTACTGGCAAAATATTCTATTTTCCAACTGCATAAGTCAAAGTTGCTAGAGAGAAGGCAGCCCTTGGCAACCATGTTTTTCATTATTTATTTGCTTCAGCAAATATCAAACTTTAGAATTATAACACAATAAAAACTTCTTTCGAAAAATATACTCAAGGGTAATTTCAAAGGCCTATTGTAATGCCCATAGAAATCAGGTTCGGATTACGTAATACGCCATTGTAATGTTCGCACATTGCTAAAGGTGATAGACAGGTCTATTGAAATTGCCTTCAGTTGATTTTTCGAAAGTAGTTTTTATCGTGTTTTATATAACTTTTTTTGTTAGATACGTAATGAACTTGTAATTTTCATATGATATTGACCCTACGTATGGATGCTTTTCTGTAAAGTTGGAAGTATGCAAATCATCATAAAACCCAGAGAATGTGGTAAAATGTTGTAGAGAATTTAATGCCTTTTACTATGCTACCCCCAAAATAATAGAATGAGGTTCCGTTACAAAAATTTCTACAAAATTGTTTAATGCTAGTTACATATGGCGGCCATTTTGAAAATCCAAAATGGCTACTCCGTCAGGGTTTTGTTCAAATGCCAACATCAAATTTTGGATTCCCCATGTTCTACCGATTCCCAAAATGTATAGTTTTGCTAATTTCCCAAAACTTTGAATGAAAATATATAGTGAACCTGACTAATTGTATTTTTTCGTAATTGTCAATTGTATTACTCCACAGTAGTATAAAAAGGCTATCCTGCAGCCGTGTAGGATTATGGATGTATTTATATTCATCAGCATATTAAAGAACTATAAGATGACATATTCGCTGTGGGAATTTGCTATGCTAAACATGGACGATTAACCTCAATATTATGAGTTGGCTATTAAAAGTAATGCCATTCATATCGCTTTGGAAGGGTATTCCGTGCACACGAATGACCATAGCACCGGTGTTTTTGCTGTGATTCCTGCAGTTTAATCTCGTCTGTCAAGATACTTTAACAAAATGTGCCAATTGAAAACATCATTTCGAAGAAGAAACGGTGAATATTGATTAAATATTAAATAGTATTATACTACTAATTTTAGTTGAATGTCCGATGTTATGTCATACCGGATTCAAACTAATTTAAATTGTTAACAATTATAAGAGTCGGTAACCGTGAGGGAATTTTCTGGTTGAAAATGGATGTCTCTGTCTCAACAAAGATGATGGGTATGACTCTGCCTCAACAAAGATGATGGGTATGACTTGTATTACCTACCATGGGATTATATCCACAGCTATTGTAAAAGGAAAGAAAAAAATCCAGGTCATTAAATGCCACGCTATCATCAGACACATTCCAAAACCGGGATAAGTGTGATGCTGACCGATAAGACAGAAATATGAAACTGTTAAATGGAAGGATGTCTTAACCACGAGATCGTTAGGGTAGATGGTAAAGAGCGGAAGGCAACAGTGACAAATGACGTTCCACAACAAACAAAATATCATTACTCACTGTCTCTCTATCTCTCCTTCTCTTCCTCTCCCTCTCCCCCCCCCCCTTTCTTCCCCCTTCTCTCTCTCTCTCTCTCTCTCTCTCTCTTAATCTCTCAATAACTTGGTTGCGTACTATGATTTACGCTCCAAAAATCATCAAGTCGTGCAGAGGGTGGGAGTCTGGAAAAATATATGCAAAATACAGGTTTAGACGGGCTTGGGCCAAGATTCTGTGGGAGGGGGCATTTTCTGAAGAAAAAAAAATTATACTCGCAAAAGAAAAAAAGATACTTAAGGAATGCCGGATAAGGTTTGGTGATGTCGTGATCTAGTGGATACGACGTCACCGGACTGTGGATCACATGGTTCGTGGTTCGAGTCCCACCTTCGACGGAACCAAATAAATGTCCTTTGGTGAGACATTAATCCACATTTACCACTGTCCACCAAGGTGTTAATTGCGTACCCGGTAGGTTGCGAATGTCCTTGTGACTGGAAAAGTATATATGTGAGCCTGTACATGGTCGTCAAACTAGAATGCTCCCTAGTGGAGTGGAGAATATGCACTATTAAGTGACTCGGTCGTCTCAAACATGAGTAATATCACATGTGGTGTACCTCAAGGGTCGTTGCTTGGTCCATTACTTTTTATTCTTTATATAAAAGACATCTTCAAATCAACGGCAACATTAACTTTTGTTCTTTATGCCAACGACAGGAATATTTTATGTAGCGCATCTAATCATAACTCACTGTGCAATAATGTTAATCAACAGCTAACCCTTGTATGCGAGTGGTATAAGGTTAATGAATTATCTGTCAATTTAAAAAAAGTGTAACTATATGATCTTTCAAAACAATAAAAACATTGATTTAGACAGCATTTCCATATATCTCGACAATGTACTACCTAGAGATGTAAACATATAATTTCTAGGTGTGCACATTAATAGTTCTATGTCTTGGAAAAAAGCATATTCTTGAAACAGAAGCAAGGACTCTAATAACATTGGCACCATTTCTAGACTGCGACACATTTTACCAAACAACATCCTTCATGTGCTTTAAAATTCTCTTATCCTACCATATCTAGGCATATTGCAACTTGGCCTGGGGGAACTCTACAACCTCCAAATTACCCACATTAATCACTTTACAAAAGAAAATAATTCGTATGATTACAGGCACTGGTCCCCGTTGTCACGTCGACCATTTGTTCAAACAATTTAACATTCTAAAATTTACCGATATCAATAAACATCAAAGCATATTTATGTACAGATGTACAAACAATCTATTTCCTGACAAACTTCGTAACCTCTTTCAATTAAATTCAACTAATCATAAATAAGAAACCAGACACGCAAATCCCATGCATCTACCCAAGCACAGAACCTTATCATTCCATTATAACATTCGGGACCTAAGCTGTGGAACGTTATCCCAGATACAATGAAATACTCCGCATCTCTTGCCAGCTTTTCAAGAAGGATGAAAAAAACATTTTACTTAATCTTACAAATAACATGGTTTAAGACATTCCCTATATCCCTACCATTCCCTACCTTTTCAGTACTCCTTTACTTTTGCACCTTATTCTCTCCCCGTCCCTCCCCCCCTTTTTTTCTTGGTCATCAAGCTCAGCGGTTTAGGAATGTTATCTTTTTCTCTGGTTTTGTTTAGTATGTTTGTATTTTTTTTAATTATCTATTATGTACTTTTACGCCTAAGGGCACCCTCGCCCCAAGCTTTTGCTTTCAGTGGTGTGTCCTTCAACTATGTATTACCACATGAATGTATTTTTTGTAATATTTTTTTGTTAGAAATACATGTACATTATTTTGTTCATTTATATACTATATTGGAAAAATGGAAATCAATATCTTTAAATTGAAATTGAACTGAAGCGAATCATAACTGGATCCAATAACCGGGGTAATAATACACTGTAAATCGCTATGATCAGTTACTTACTGGAAAGGCACCATACACAAAAGGTACTATGATTATTGGGCCAGCTGTGATAACAGTACAAAAGTAGCCTTTCTGTCATGTACGATAGACAAAATATATTTGCGAGATATCAGATGTGAGAGTCGTTAGTGGGTAATCTGTTTTTCCTCTGATTTAACTAACATGAAACCAGGGAAGATGACCCACGCTTAATGAAAGACTTTTATAAAATCTGTCCAAGTATAATTTTTTCCCCGTTCTTCTAAGCACGCTTAACACGGCATATGAAAGCTATCATACACGTTAATGTTTACATATATGCCATGCTCTTCTTTGAGTGGAGATGGTAGGGTGAAGATGGTGCACATTGGTGCAGGCTTGATTTTGATCCAGTGATGGGGCAATAGAGATAACGTAAGAGCTTAGGACATTTAAACCAAAAAAAAAATGACTTTGGGCTCTTATTACGGACTATTGACCTTTTTTGACATTGAAGATTTCTTGGAGGATATATATCTTCGAATAATATATTCCATAATATTCCTTAGAAAACCCCTGTGTCCGCCTAAGAGTCAGACAGATTAGATAGGATTTCGTATGATCAACTGCCAAACTACTTATGACATTACTGGAACGAGCCCTTAAGGAACCAAAGGAGAAAAACAAAATTGAATGACTTTTACCCTGTTATGCGATACTAGACTTAGCTTGCAATGTCAACACATAATGCTATTCGAGTTCCATACGTCAACTTTTACATTACTTTGAAGATTGGAAATCTCAATTAAGGCAAAGTGCTATGCTGCATCGCTGTACACCAGTAATATTTTATGTTGTTAATTTAATTTTGCTAACGCATGTTTGAAAAGGAAGTCAAACTTTTACTGTAAAGTGAGAATTCGCAAAGAAATGGCATGTTATTCGCATAGATTTAATCTTGAAAGCGTCTTCTCAAGTACGTCTCAAATGTTATGTCACTAATAGAGTTTCTCTTTATACATATTGCATGATCATAGGTCACATATACGCTTTCCCTTCTAACAATATTTGGCAGGTACGAAGTTTAAAAAATCAGAGGAAAGTAGTAAGGGAAAAGGAGAATGATGATTTGGAAACGGCAAATGTCATTTTGTGACATTTTTTCTGTATATCAAAATGGTAAAACAAGTTTAAGAATTTAAAATAAAAATGTTTGAATCAGTGTTTGCTAAAGAAATCAAGCGGCTCTAAAATCATGAAAAAATTGTACCCACACTCTCGTCGGAGTGTTATTACAGAGATCTGGGCGAAAACAGAGCGTGAGTAGAAATCTAATATAGATGTTAAAACAGTCTTACAACAAGTGTTCGGCAAATCATATCATAATCTAATGGAACATTGTATTGATGTGGAACACTGGAAAACTCTCGTGGGCGAGTGGATGTCTTGTGGTTACAGCTTACATTTTTAGCGCGTAAGGCTAAGGTTTCTATTGTAGTCACGCGAAATTGAACGTGTGGGGCTACAGTTTCATGGATTAATCAGGTAATGACTGGTCGTGTAATGTAAGAGCAGAAAACTAGACGCAAAAATTGCGCCTACTTTCGCGATAGATTGTGTTTTTGCCAAAAATAAACTCCACCTAGAAGCTTGTGTACTGCACTTGGCCTATAAATAACCTCCCGTAAACAGACCCTATCCGTCACATTTCATATCTTGTAAAGAAACTTGAAAACGTTTATTTATTTTCTTTCCATTACCGTCTGTTATTGCAGGTGACATATCTCCAACAATGTATAGCTACAATGTCGTATTATAATACTAGTTGTATATCTACTCTTAAACCTAATTACTTGCGTGAATCATTTGATCTCTAAAACATACCATTTGATAAATAACCATTGTGTTTTCCCATTAAGTACTAAAAGCATTTGTAATTAGATAAAGAACAACAAACTCCTTTTTTAAACCAAAATGTTTGGTAGCCATGGGCCTTTTTGTTGAGTTCGAAAAGTTTATCTTTGGAGTGTCTTTGTAAGTGTGCCCATTTTGTTTTGTTTCTTTGTCTTGAAACTATGATTACAGAAGGATTGCAGCAACTGATCTCGAAGGGGAAATACAACTGGTGATGAGGGAGAGATATTGTTGCCTTTCTTGATTGCGAGAGAGTTAGATTTATCTCCGAGTAATCAAGATCTTACACTATTCTGATTCGATCAGAAGAGTGCCATACTTTGCTTGAAATCTTTATTGGTATGTGCTTATCCACCTTGCTCAGGTACTATTATCATAGTTCATTTCTTAGAGCATTTTCAATTACGCTCTTCCTCAAGGGACCAGTATCATGTCTTCTTTTGGAACGCATCACATCTCAAGACAGTTTAGGTTCATAGGGTCGTGGTTAACATGCGCGAATTCAAGGCTTTCATCTTTAAGCTGTTAAGGGGCGACGGATGTAGTTGAGAAAATATTGGGGACAGTCTTAAAGGTATGGTTTTAAAAAAAATCTTCACGGGTTTCTTTTTTTTTTTTTAATATTCAACCTCTTTAGTTTTCTACATGTACTTCTTTTGTGAATTGTGCGTAAGTTAATTAGAATATGCTGCAATGGAAGCGACATATTGGTAGGTTTCGAAGCAAAGGCTTTTTGTTTAATACAAATGTATGCTCAAAGAGAAACTGTTTATCTTTCTTGTTCATAGTATGTATACGAAACACTATTTTTATAAATGTCATTTTATTCAGAAATACCATTTTCTAAAATAATATCTCGCTTGGATATTTAAGCTTTCTTTGTTATTTTGCTATTTTGCTATTTATACTGTTATTCTGATCGAATATTAAACCATATCCCTTGATAGTTTTAAAACTGTAAATTTGCATCGAAGTACAATGGAATGTGAAAAGGCTTTCCTGATAATGAATTATTTTAATCGTCTGAAATTGAGAGAGATTGTGCGTTTTATTTTGCAAAGGTTCATAATGTATAGGTTTAGCATGAGCATCAAACGACATGATGTTGTTTGGCATGACAGCATACATCATGTTCATTACTAAACGCTTCTCGACGTGTCAATCATCCTTAAAGCTAATATTAACATTTCTTGTCAATATTCTGTTCAGGCTTTAATTGTGACAAATTGCAGTCATTCATATTAAGATAATCTATACAATATTGATCAATCTCATGCACGCTAACAAAATGGTGTTTTGCATGACCTTGGATCGAATCAAAGTAGTTTGCTTTTTTAGTCATTTAACACGCAATCTTAAGCATTTAATTCTGCTTTTATTTAACCAATTGAATTCTGTAAAGGTTCAAATGGTTCACAAAATCTGAATTCCTGGGAATTCATTGCAAAATAATGTAAAGGGCTTTGGAAGGTAATGGAGAAGCTTGCAAAACTACAGCTGGTGGTGAAAGCTTATTCCAAAACAATTACGTTTTAAAGATTGTGTAAAAATGAAAATGTTTCAAAAGAAAAAAAAGGTATATAATTGTTTGAGAAAAAATGCAGATCTGATGTCTGAGCTGGTAGATACTGAAAACAGTATGTTATGATTTATTTGACGGAACCTATAAAGCAAGGACAAGGACGTCGGAATCAGTTTGAAATTCATTACATTCAAGAAGAACGAGATTCTGTGAGACTTATAAAAGCCTTTGTAAAGTGTATAAAAAATATACTAGAATTTCAACTTCTTTCGATATTATCATCTTAAGAAGTTCAAAATGTGCTTTTTATAGCATTTTAATGCCCGTAGATAAAGATTCTTTCCATGCATCTTCATTTTCTTGAATTTCAAAAACCAATACGATAAGACGTGAAAGTTTATATTCGATATACTTTCAAATCTTTTGGCCCTAGAGGGCTTTCCCCAACGCAATGTTGAAATTTAATAGTGTTGGATGATATGACGTACTAAAAACATTCCCCAGATCACTTTCTTGAGAGTTTGAAGGTCGGGGGTAATCAGAGACCTGGGATGGATGCAAGGTATCTGGGAATCGGTTCCACAGTCATGTGCAGCTGTCAGAACAGACGATTTGTCTCCACCGATACCGATACGTCTTGATTTATTACTATCAAATCGGTACCGGAACCCGCGACTAGAGTGAAAGCTTTTATTCCATTCGCTCTTAAATTTGACGAACAAGCCAGCCCGTGGTCTGTATTACACTTGATATGGCGACGTAACATGAAGGCATGATAAATTCAATCGAGCCACAATGTATTGGCCAATTGAGATGAAGGATGAAATTGATGGATGACAGCAGATAGATTGGAACAAAAAGTATGCTTGGGAAACACAAAAAGGGCATAGCTACCTTCCGCGGGAACTATTATAAAGTAAAAGGAACACTTAATGAATTGTACGCTTAAACAGATATAGGTTTAAACAGAGAGGATCTGGAGTTTTTAGGCCAACTATGAAAGAGGCCTTTCAATTATAAGCCCAGTTTTTCGACGTACATATAGATCGGACATTGAAGATTAATTTCAAACGTCAACGACCTCAAAATACAGCAGAGTTTCGTAGGAAGGATTTATTAGTTAAAGTTTTCATTACAATGTAGTTTGATATTATTCAGGTCATGAGAATCGGGCCAATAAAAGTGTATCTGTTATATAGGAAAGTGAAATATAATTTAGGAAATCAAAATCATTTCTGCAAGCGCTCTATGTACACATAAATTATTAGATTGAAAATGAGTAAAAGGTGGAAAAGTTTATTTAAATAAGGCCTTCTTGCAGTTTGCAGACTGATTAGATTTTGCTGATGACAATGTAGTCGTTTGTAACTTTCTTTGTCATTTGCAGGGCAGCATTTCAGAATACATTGCATCATTAGTTACATAAATGAACAACATACAGAAACAATCCTGGTGAAAAAAATAAACTTATTAAATCCTCGATTTCTCAATGCACACAGACTGTGAGGCGAATGTCTACATTTTCAGTCGCTCTGCATGGCAGATGCAAGAACATTCACCAAAACAAACATATTTTCGTGGCCGAAGCGTCAGATTTAATGTTGAGAGGGGCGACCCAAGCAGCAGATTATACCGAAATGATTTACCCTTGAAAATGCGTCAACAGAATGATGAAAGTGCTGAGAACATCTCTGTATATCCATAATTCGGCTGGGGGTAATCGTTTTTTCCTGTTGGCTACGCCAAAGGGGTGAATCAATGTAAAGTGAGTGGGATGTATCCAAGAGCATATTGGTTCCATGCAATGACAGCAGAATATCCCCAAATGATAAAGGAGAAAAATCAAGATATGTTACAACAAAGTCAATTTTCTTATAACCGGGACATTCATAATTCAGGGAAAATCAGAAAGTTCTAAAAAAAAAATTTCTTGTCTCCTCCCCCATCTTTTTTAAATTAATTTATTTTACTTTTATTTACTTTTTTTTTTTCATTTTTTTTTCATTTTTTTTTTTGGTTGCTTCATTTCATATCCAGTAATGGTCAATTTAGTTGATGTTAGAGTTGTCGACCTCTCTATCTAGCGCTCTAAAACAATGTGCCAATGGAAATAGGTAAATTGCTCTATAAAGATATTATATGCAAAGCAAGAAAAACAGTCAGGGATAGGGAAGGAGAAGTGGATGGATGAAAAAAGGAGATTGGCCTGTAGCGTGTGGGAGAGAAGTCTTCATTCTAATCAAATCACTGTCATGATGTTTAACACCCAGGGCGAGGCGATACATCACCATCAATAATTTACAGACACCACCGCGTAACAGGTCATGTCGTTATGGGCGTAGATAGCCAGAAGATGGGGTTAAGGAGCTGGGGGGGGGGGGGTCGGTTGTGACCTGGGAGATTAGCCTCTATCCCTTGATATTCACGATGCCCAACTGTGCCCCATTAAAAAACGTAGTATCGTGTCTCTAGTTTTAAGAGGGTTCAACAAAAGCACAGATGGATGAATAGTTTTTATGAGTAGTTTCAATACGGGGAGGGTGAATTGATTATGGTTTCTTACTTAACTGCACTTTTTCACACCAGGTCCAGGTTCACTTGAGAAAATTCACCTCTTGTCTTTATTCTATTTTTCAAGCGATTTTCTAATCCATGTTCAAATCTACCCTATAAATTGGCTGTGGAGTCGAATGATTCCTTATTGCGGAGCACCAGGAGTGTCAAGTTTGACAGACATGTGCGCTATACAAGAACCCACTATTTTTATTATTATTATTACAATTATTATGATGATTATTATTATTATTATAAAGACTACCAATGACATCAAGATTTTGTCTCCTTTTAGGGGGATTTATATTCTTGACACGTATCAGTTTTGATATTTGGATTACATTTCCTTTAATTCACAAATAAGAAACTTAACCCCACATGCTTAGTTTAGCCTCTCCCTTTAATGGTTGATGTATTAACGGCATGAGACGCGATGTCTTAACTCCAAGATCTATTTACCAAGCTGTATCCAACGCATATACTCTCACTTAGGATTGCGAAAACATTATCAAAGCTGGGAGATAGATCACATGAACAATCTCTTTAATTAAATCCCCCCTGATGTGAGCAACTTGAAACTAATTACTGTCAACCAGGTTTAGCTTTATCGGTCTCATTTGTCAACAATGAGAGAAAAAGAAATCACAAAATCGCATGAATTCCAGTCTGTGAATACGTTGAAGTTAGTCGCTCAAGAGTAAAGAAGTACAGGCGGACATTAAAGTTACTAATTATTATTATTAGTAGTAGTATAAATATTAGTATTACTTTTTTCAGTGACTATCATTATTATTTATTTATTCATTTATTCAAACATATTTATACAGGATGACAAGATCAGTTGTAGGACTGTTTTACATCTTGGTCCTGGTATTAAAAAACATGAATATTAACACTGAAGTATAAAAATAGGTACATTCAATACAATAATAATGACAAACAAGAGGAATAGGTAGCAACACAAAAGTATTGGTAAATATAACAAATAACACGTAAGTGGAGCATTCATTCATTTCAAAGATGGCAGACTTCTTTAACCTTGATTACAAACCTATACCGATATAAAATACAATCAATAAGGGAAAAGAGGGTAAAATTAATAAGTGCTCCTATACTGACTACTTTATAGGCAAGGAATGGTGAGTACATGTAGTCTAAAATAATTCATTGCTCGTGAATAAAAAAAAATGATAACAAAGAGCATAGATAAGTTAAAATATTTTTAGAATTTAAGGATATTGTTTAATATCTATATTTAAAGGGATTCGGTAACTGTGTGGAGGCTTTATTTAATAGATTGTTGAATTTTGATATCTGTGTTGTATAATGATGTTCAGAAAGATAAATAAATAGCCAGGCACAGAAAGGTTTTCAGATATATAATGCTATTATTAAGATTATCTATGACTGAATACTCCCATTTACGAAAGCGTATGGCCATACGCTTTAGTCTAACACTGAGTCTATGGGGGAAAATGAGTCTGGCATTTCCGGTCACTTGCATATGTTTACTTTTGTGAAGCACATTATGGTTTTGAAGTGCTTTTTTTTCCTGGGCTTCATTTTTACACCATATTACATACATTGATAGCATGTAAGGCCAGGCAGCTCAGATTTTATCAAGCCTCTACAAAGTTACCAAATCACTTTAAAGCTATTGAGTGATATTGCATTTTGAAGATCATTAGGGGGTTTATTCCAAACATTATGCTCCAGCATATCTAAGTGTTTGTTTAAATGATTCCAGCTTGGGGTTTTTGGTAAAATAACATTAAGAGAATCAGCATTCCTTGTGTTAAAACTATGACGATCAAAGTACATTTCGATTTCATTGTAAGGTCGTAAGGGGGCAAGACCATTGACACATTTATACATAAGAGTAGCTAGAAAATAATCCCGTCTTTGTTCAATATTCGGCCATGATAAATTCCTCATCAAATCAGTGCCACTATTATTTTCATATTCCAAATTTCCTGTAACAATCCGCTCTTTTCTGTGTTCTAAGTAGTTTTCTCTTATAAACATCCGGACAGTTTCCCCATACTGAGCATGCATAATCATAGATTTATACAATGTATCTAATAAAGCAGAATTTATGAATTTACGGAGTTTTGCAAGAAAATAAACTTTATATGCTACAGATTTACATAAATTGTTAATATGGACACTCCATTTCAATTGATCATCAATAAGTCCTAGATATTTCATAATTCTAACCTGCTATAACCTTTGTCTTTCCATAGTAATATTAAGTTCATTCAAAGACTGTGACTAAACATCACTTTAGTTTTATCTATATTAATACGAAGTCTGTTATTTACATACAACTTACTGATTTCATTTATATTCTCCTGTAATCGTGAGTAAACATCATTAATAATGATAGTAAGAGTAATATTGTTTACTCACGATTACAGGAGAATATGAATGAAATCTGTAAGTGGTATGTAAATAACAGACTTCATATTAGTATAGATAAAACTAAAGTGATGTTATTAAGTCACAGTCTTTGAATTATTACTATTGATATTTAATTATTATTATTAGTTTTATTATTAGTTGTTGTTGTTATTATTATTATTATATTATTATTATTATTATATTATTATTATTATTATTATTATATAATATATATTAATTATTATTATTATAATAATATTAATTAATAATAATAATAATAATAATATAATAATAATAATGATCTTGTTTGCATTGAACGTAAAAAACAACAAAGAAAAAACAACAACAACATAGTGATAGTGGTATCAGACGACTCGAATGTTCCTGTCATTGTGTACATGATTGGTGCCTTGTTCTATGTGTACAAAACATGTACAGGGTAAAGAGAAAAACACAAAATGGTATAAGTCATATGTTTATCATTTACCTCTTAGACGTGGGGACGCGGTGGTAATTGCTGTCTTGATTGTAGATTTTCTCATGGACAAATGAAGAACAGAGGACAAGTGTCGAAGAAGGAGAAGGAGATAATGAAGAAGAAGAAGAAGAAGATGGAGAAGAAGAAGAAGAAGAAGAAGAAGAAGAAGAAGAAGAAGAAGAAGAAGAAAAGGAAGAAGAAGGAAAAGGAAAAAAAGAAGAAAAAGGAGAATAAGAATGGAAGAGGAATAATTTTAAAGAAGACGAAGAAGAAGAAGAAAAAGAAGAAGAAAAAGAAGAAAAAAAGAAGACGAAGAAGAAGAAGCAGAAGAAGAAGCAGAAGAAGAAGAAGAGAAGAGAAGAAGAAGAAGAAGAAGAAAAGAAGAAGAAGAAGAAGAAGAAAAAGGAGAAGAGGAGTAGAAAAAAGAAGAAGAAAAAGAAGAAGTAGAAGAAGAAAAAGAAGTAGAAAAGAAGAAAAAAGAAGAAGAGGAGGAATAAGAAGAAAAAAGAAGAAGAAGAAGAAGAAGAAGAAAAGGAGAAAAACTTCAGAAGAAAAAAAATAAGCAAGGAGAAGAAAGAGACAAGGACAAAAAAAAAAAAAATATATATATATATATATATATATATATATGCACCTGGACGTGTATTGGTGGTAGTGCCTGACTGTTCTTGCCTGACGACATTAAATTGGCTTTCAAGTGGATCCGGTAAGAATACGTGAAAATTATTAGTTCTGCTTAAGGAAGATTTTATTTCATTCTCTTAAAAAACGTCAAAATAAATTATATACGATACATATTTTATAACTGATTGCAGATAAGAAGTGGGGGGAATTATAAAAAGCCAAGGCTTGTCAGAGATGTTTCCCTGAAAATATACATAGTTAAAATTGAAACATTTTTAAACAAGAAAACAAATATCTTAAACTACGGACAGGACAGATGAATTAAAGAAAGAGGAGAGGAGAGAAAATAAGATTTTAGGAGTAAACATTTTTGATACCTTTTGCATATTAGCAGTTCATAACATTTAAATTTAAATGACCCTTATACAATCGTTCGAAATGTTGTAATGATTTACATTTTTTAATGGATTCAGGTAGATTGTTCCATACCAGTGGGCCGTGATAAAATACAGTGTCTTTGGTACGTTAATATTTGGCAGAGAGTTGGCGCTCTTTAGCCAAAGATTAACTTTCTGGCCATGGACTTTTGATTTATCCTCCCTCTCGGTAGAAAATAAGAGTATAAAATCCCAGAATCACAAAGTAAATGTTAGATGTTTTACCGTGGTCTGCCATCAAGCTGTTAATATTAAAGTTTATCATCATTCCCAGTACATGCATTATGCATCCATCCTTACGTGGGAAACTATACCGAGTAGTTACCAGACTGTAATATACTGCTGAACGTGTGTTAAAGATCTCGCAACAAGTTATTTAACTAATGCATATTTCCAATGCACTTCTTAGGTTTCTTTTTCAATCCACTTCTTAGGTTTTATTTCCGTAATAAAACATATGTAGGTCCATACTCTATAAGCAAGATATGTACCAGGAGCACATTATGTTAAGAATGAGTATACTCTCGTGTCTTTATCTGGCGAAGGATTAAAAACTATCTAGATGAAAACAAGAAAAATAAGATTCCGTTTCTTACTAATATTATTCATGAGGTGATTTTGTGATTTTTAGTTTTCTCTGAGAATATTCTCCCATTACTCGCTACAGATTAAAGTAGCGAGAAAGCAGATGAAAGCTTTTAGCTCCACTGCCAGGAAGTTCATTGATGCGCTTCCAACGAATATTGATGAACAGATTTTTCACAGATGGAATATTAAATATTAAAAATTTGATGTCTTGAAACAATCTTATGCTCATTGATTTTGATTTTGATTCTGATTCTGAGAGAGAGAGAGAGAGAGAGAGAGGAGAGGGGGGGGGGGGGGGGGGGGGGGAGAGTTCTTGTGTATTTATATGGAAACGATTTAAGTGGTGTCAAACCTTTCAGATTTTAATATCTCCCATTTTCGCTCTTTTGCAGAAACTCTTATAAATACATTAGCTAGTGCTGTCGCGTGGGTGAGAGATAAGCATAGATATATGACTCAACCATCTTCTTAAATTATAAGGCAAGACGTATCGTTTCCAGCTAAGAAGCTAAATGTATACGTATACCCCTTACTTTACATAAAGTAATCTCACATTTAGTTTGGAATAATGTGGAAAGAGGGAAGAGATTTGGGATACTGAAGGCGATATTATTTTACGAAAAAAAAATACAAATTTCTTTCTAAAAGATATATAACAAGATCACAAAAGAAGAATTTGCAATAACAAGGAACAAAATACAAAATCATTTTAAAAAGAAAGAATGGAAAAGTACTCTATACAAACATTTTCATAATTCTGCCTTTTTGCTTGGAGTAATGAACAAAAGTAACACTATATCATGCAAATTTGGTAAGGTAAATTAATGTAAGAGACCATTCTAATATTCTCACATTCGTATACATATACTAGCCTACAATTAGTGTATCTCCTTTTTATTCGACAGAATGTAACACGTAATACGAGAAGAAGCTATATCCCAAACCCTTTTCGAATTTGCAATCATTGCAATACCCCCTTACATAATTCAAAAGAATTATTTTCCACAAGTGATCCTGCACTTTACAATAATAAATCGAAATATTGCTCTTTTAGTGTTGATATTGATGATTTATTTTCTTATATTAAAATGTATTTATATAAGAGATCCGTTTACTTTTGAGAATGACTGAAGCAAAACTCAACGTTGAATGAAAAGAAATTGGAAAACATGAAAAAAATAACGTTTCAAACTTTTTTTTCTTATCATCCCATCCCTGTTTTCCCTGTTTTCCTTTTTACGTTGCAATATTAATGGATGAAGGAGAAGTACTTACTTAAAAAGTTGATATTCAGTACAGATGATAAGTCAGATAGTATTGTATAATTCTTCCACTTTTACAAAGAAAATCAAAGGCTACTATAGTTTAAAGATTGAGCAAAGTTACTGGGCAAAGTCGCAGGCCGTACTATCTATCGCCAGTATAGTTGGACACTAGGGTGTATTTATTATTCACGTAATCCCCTCGGAAGGGCTAAGCTGTTAAAAGCCGTATCACAAGTGTTCAGAAAATGACAGCTAATGGAAACGTAATGGAAAATTTAAAAACTTGAGAAGTATTATTAAAGCAAAAGATGGCTTCACGTGCTTTGGGGGATTAGTGATCTATAATACATGTGCTTTGTCAGTTCTTGAAGGTATTAAGAACAGGAAGTGCCTTTTTGCCAGGAAAGAAAGATCCCATATTTTGTTGTTGTTGTTGTTGTTGTTGTTGTTGTTGTTTTATTTTGTTTTTATCCGTGACCAGGGGAAATTTCATGTCTAGTAAGATATTGCACGTGAGCCTTCAGTGTATGAGTAACCCTTTTCTTGGTCATACACTCGCTTGCCAAATTCTGACTGCGGAATGTTTTCAAAGTTTTCAGTTAACTGAATGATAACCTTTTCTATTTAGCCAATATCATTCGTATTTATCAAGCAAGAAAGCAGAATGTAATTCTTAGAATCCTCTCTCAGAATTCCTAAGTCTCATCAAGATTCCCAGCTGATCACTCAAGGGCACTTAGACCCTGCTAAGGTCAGGCATGCCACCTACGATAACACCGACTGACCTTCAATCTAGTTAGGTTGAAGGAGTGATGGGCAACAGGACTCCAGCCCCTTGGCTTGGACGTCACTTTACTGGACGTCACTTCAGGACCAGTTGGAGCAGCTGTGATTCCAACTAACTCACTCGCAGATGAAAACTAGATTGATTGCATCCACGGGGGTCAGTTCTCCATTGGAGGCTGGGGACATATGGGCAGTTACATCATCCACGATTAAGATTGGATTAAAGTATCATCTGCACTGCATGCTTCCGATTATATCCGTTTGCGCGCCCCCCCCCCCCCCCCGACAGCTTCACCATATACTATATGACACACTAATAATGCAAAAGAGCACAAAATAATTGCTATATGATGACATACCAAATCACTAATTGGTCTGCAACTCTAGAAAGATGACATATCTATGCTACAATACTTTCATATCTACTTCTGATGACATATCGGACGGATGTTTTTAGTATGTTCACAAATTTACTTTATATGGAGAATGATATTAATTATATGGTCATTGATTAAAAATTGTTTTTCGTTCATTTGATATTCTTGATAAAAGATAATGATAAAACATGCGCGGTATATATGACAACATCAAGGACACTGGTGTGTGTTTTCTATCATTTTATAAATGGTATGTCTTCATTTTATACTTCTCCTTTCTCTGCATATAATTTCCATAATATTTTAAGTATTTAGTTTGTTGCTTATATTCTGATATTATTTGTTACAATGTGAATTCCAATGAATATTAATCGTTAATGTATTGTGTGTGTGAGAGAGATTATACGAATTATGTGAAAATATTCCTATCAATATTGTATGAATTCCATTCAAATCGACAGAGGTCGGATTTTTCAAACAGGATAGCTATTTTGATCTTAAAATTCGTTCAGCTTTAAGGCTTGCCTTTTTAATAACGACGATACACGTAAATTATTATTCGATGCATTTACGGATATCTCGCTCCATCCATAATACAAATTTGTCTCCTAATGTAGTATCACTGATTAGATATACGTGCTTGCAAAGGTGCCAATGAGCGTGTATTGCAATTATCAGACGCGGAATTAATCCAAAAGACCCCCACCCTAATTCAACTCTCTGAATGGCGGGAATTGTTCCACTAATTGGATGTGCTATGGGCTGTGCAAATTGAGTCTAGACCAGGGCAGAATTGAAATTGAATTTGTTTTCTGAAAAATGGGGACAAATCGAGGCAAAAGTGATAAGCGAATATGCCTCGCAGAATGGGAAGTCTAGCACCATTGCTGACTATCATCTTCTTTTTTCCCCTTTCTTCATCTTGAAAATAAAAGGGGCGTGGCAGTCATGGTGTCACGTGGATAGGGCAGAGAACGTCAATTTAATATCGTTAGTTTATTCAATCCAGGTACATAGATAATGCAATTACTTTTTGTCGTGAGCTTTCTTTTTGGTGATTTAAACAAGCATTGACTTTATATCGATGTGACATATCTCCTATATGATGATGTGATTTTGAATGATTCGCATTCTGTAGTTTGTTCATTACCTAGAGCAGTGGAATCCGTAGAAATGAAGTTCAACAAGATGGATAATTTAGGTCTTTATAAGAAAACAGAAGCTGTGTTTTGACCTCGTGACAATAAACACACGTTGCCGTTGATTTTGCATGCTATACTTGCAATCACATCCAGGACACCATCTGTTACAAATTTTTCACATCCCTACTTATCTGGCCGGGGGAGGTGTAGTCATATTTTACACTTGTTGAAGTAAGTAGAGGGTGAGCGCGTGTGTGCGTTTGGGGTGTGAGAGTTTGGGTGTGGAGTGTGTATGGCATGACCTGTGGGCATGTTGGTAAGGAAGTTCTGTCAATGGGATGTGATGTATTGCGTAAGAGAAAAGGAGAATGAAAGGGAGGGAGGGGGAGAGTGGAAGAGAAGAGAGAGAGAGAGAGAGAGAGAGGGGGGGGGTGTGAGAAAGGGGAAGAGAGTTGAGAGTGTTGGGAAAGAGGAGAGAGAGGGGTAGAGATAAGCAGAAAGAGGGAGGGAGAGAGAGAGAGAGAGTGTGTGTGTGTGTGTGTGTGTGGTGTGCGCGTGTGTGTGTGTGTGTGTGTGTGTGTGTGTGTGTGTGTGAGAGAGAGAGAGAGAGAGAGAGAGAGAGAGAGGGGGGGGGGGATTGAAACGAAGTATTTCTACCTCCAAAATCCCATAAACGAAAAGAGGATTTTTAATTTAGCCGTTCTATTTGGTGAATATAAAATGTTCAGGTTTATCCTTCTTTTGACTGCAGCTTGAAAAATTATCATCTACACAACACAAGTGCTAGGTTCAAGAAACTATCTGACGAGCGAGGTTTCACTAATGGCTATCTGTAGTTGAGATGATAGTTCGTTTTTAAAGGGTGATTCCATTTAATGACCCTAAATGATAGTCATCAATGTCAAGAAAGTCTCCAGGATTTGAAAGACATAATAAATGATGAGACTTTTCATTCTTGGTGAGATGGTTCGTACGATAGTCGAGAAAAACCCATAAAAAGATGATTAAAGTATGTTATCTTCGCCTCATAGTTATGTCACTAAAACATTGTTAACACGAAACGCGTCTTTTATAATGATCGACTGTAGAATTTGAAACATCAGCTTCTGAAGGTTGATATACTGGAAAACTTAAAATACAAACGTTTCGGCTGCACCACGCCCATGCATGCTTAACTGCTCATTCAAACAAGTTTTGAGTCTAAGTTTGTCTCTGTGCAATTTTAATTAGGTATTGTATGATCCATACCCAGCAATAATAACGGACACTTTCTTCACCAAGCCCATTTGGGGGATCCCTTTAAATCATTTGATAATTCTGTGTTCTCATCGAATGAAGGTATAGGGTACTCGCCCACGTTTATACACGATCTTAAACTGAATATACACGATCTCGAAAGCTCTTGCAGTATAATGATAAACACGTGCTGAGCTCGGAACTCCCTTCACGTAGGCCTAT
This sequence comes from Heliocidaris tuberculata, assembly GCA_025618425.1. Taxonomy (NCBI): domain Eukaryota; kingdom Metazoa; phylum Echinodermata; class Echinoidea; order Camarodonta; family Echinometridae; genus Heliocidaris; species Heliocidaris tuberculata. The sequence goes on from CM046839.1 coordinate 12,760,181, forward strand.
CGAGCATGTTCGCCGTCACATCCCTGACTTTTATAATCTCAAAGACAAAGACAGAGATTTAATTTTAGAAGTTCCTAAATATTGAAGCCCTGTAGTATTAAAGTGTTGACACATACTAATCTCGTGATGAGCTTGACACTCGTCAGGACACTTTCTCATCAGATGGTGTTGGCCCACGGTCGCTAACAAAATTCAACGTGTGCAAAATTTGGGGACACATTCAGTTTCAACGTGATATGGACGTGCACAACACGTGATATCCGTAATGTGCTTATTTATAACATGAAAAACAATTGCACACCGTTTTGTTTAACCCTTTCGAGACAATTGACCACATTTTGTGGTTTGGCTCAATAACTTTTGATTCAGAGTCCTGAAAAATATACCAGATACATGAGTAGAAAGAGTAAAAATTTCTGCACACACTATGTCTATTTTTGTTACATGACCATATTGCGTTTGATCCCAGGAATTTTAAAAAGGAGAAGCTTTAAAATCCTTAAATTGGCAACACATTTAGAAGTTCAAAATCATTGTTTTTTTATCGAAATTGGCAAGTTTTTCAACTTTTCGACAATTCTTTTAACCATGTATATTGTTTTTCAAAGACATTACC